>OZ023263.1:234643723-235102005 GCA_964006375.1 Tillus elongatus
TCAGCAACCTACTTACTTTCCTCGCATCTCAACATACAGCTCAAATCCCTTGGATCTCCTTCTTACTAAAAAACCTGAATGCTATAAGATATCAGTCACCGCCCCCCTTGGTCGGTTAGACCACAGCATGGTCACTGCTTCCTTAGCAATGTAACCCTTCTGGACTCTTGCTAAATTTATTGGGAATAATTTCTACAAGAGCACATTCCCACATCTTGCCTCAGGGGATGAAATTGTTTCTACCGCCCTGGGCAAGGCTGAACTTTTTGCCACGTTGTTCGCCGGCAATTCTACTCGCAACCCACCTCCAAACGTTCAACCACGAACAGTCCCCAATGTCGCGCATAAAATGACGGATATCATTTTCAAAACTAAAAAGGTACGAAAGATGCTCTCTTCTCTTAATACCAGAAAAAGCCTCTGGCCTTGACGAGATCCCAACAACTGTTCTCAAAAAACGCGCATCACAATTTGCTCATGTCCTGACTCGCCTATTTCAGACATCTTACAATAGAGGCATATTCCCTAGTAACTGAAAAACTGCTCGTGTACAATCCGTTCCCAGGAAAAGATTCAATGCGATTCCTAGCAACTACAGGCCTATAATTATTCTTTTGTATCTTTAACATTACTAAAATTAGAGCGTACATATGTCTCTTTAGCACAATTAATTGCTTTGATAAATCAATTTCAGTCTGATTGTAAAAAAGTTTGCTGAGCAACCGCATCAGTAATTCTTAACAAATTTATGTCTGTGATTCAAAATAATAAGTGATTTTTAAAAACAGTTCGAAAAATTTTTTGGGGAACTTGTAGGGAAGATGATGTAAATGTACCTGAATTACAAGCAAACATTATTTCTAAATATAAATTTACTCCTATTACTTCCGTTGATGTTGAACAAAGTTTCCTATTTTTAAATACATGTTTACTGACAAGAGACAAAGTTTCCTTCTAAAAGACTTTGAAAACACATAGTAATTAATTGTTTTTATAATTTTTGTAAGACATGATTTATGTTTAATACACTGTTTCGTATAGTATTGTTAATCAATTTATTTCATTTTTAAAAATTAATTATGTATAATCTTATGAATTATGATACTTATGAATAAGAAAATGTGTTTTATTATTGTCAAAATAGCTCTACTAGCCTTAAAGTTTCATTTTAATCAAAATTTCTAACGAAAAAAAAACACAATAGTATTAATGATCACTGATTTAGCAAACTTATACTCAGTTTTGCATATTTTTTTAAGCTTAAATTTTTTTGTCAATTTGACGCATTTAAATGCGCATATTTTTGTCTGCACTTTTTCCGTGCCTTATACTTATATATATATATATATATATATATATATATATATATATATATATATATATATATATATATATATATATATATATATATATATATATATATTAAATGAAAATTTGCAATCTCCTCTGTAACAAATGTTTTCTATGAAAATTCTAAGAGCACATGTCAAATTTACTTGCTGATAAGAGATGACAATAAAAATATGTCATTTTGCTCTGATGTACTAAAATTTGCATGTCCAATAATATAACCGACATTCCCGTCCTTAAGCCTGAAAAACACACAGATGCTTGTAAGGGCCACTTTGTCAAGTATTTACTATTTGTCTTAAGTTATAAGTTACGAGAAAGGTTGTGAATAAAGTAAGCTCATGAGATTCAGTATTTTAATTTTTTAAGCACAAATTTATTTAACAAGGTGCTGCTACGGAAATTGTCAAGCCACAAAACAATTTTTATCCAAGAAACAGTGTAGTGGTTTTAGTATTTTAGTCCTACATAATAATATCGTTATCTCTGCGGTGATGAACAATACCTTGCAGCGAGTCCGTGACCCGGCAAATCAGCTAATCGATCTAGGTATGCAGTCTCTAAGCAACACGCTTTGTTTATTGTAATAAACCAAACTTCTTTTCAGATGAATAGTTATTGTAGTAGGCCATGACTTTCTTATTATGGTTGAAAATATCGAAAACTTCTCGCAGCGCAAATTTATAGAGTTCAACTTTAAACTTACAAATTTTCCTTAGGTTACGCCAAATCATGATTATTTTTGTTAAGCCGCTGGCCTTGACGAGATCCCAGCAATTGGTCTCAAAAAATGCGCACCAGAACTTGCTCCTGTCCTGACTCGTCTGTTTCAGACATCTTACAATAGAGGCATATTCCCTAGTAACTGAAAAACTGCTCGAGCACAACCCGTCCCCAAGAAAGGATCCAAAGCGCTTCCTAGCAACTACAGGCCCATTTATCTTCTTTCAGTCGTCTCTAAAGTGATGGAAAAGTATATAAACACCGAATTACTAAAATATATTAAAAAAACAGTCTAATCCAAGACAGCCAGTATGTATTTCGTCAGCGCAGATCAACTGCCGACCTCATTTCCTTTGTCACCCATTCTTGGAACAAGTCTATGAAAATACGCGGTGAATCCCAGATTGTCGATCTAGACAAATCCAAAGCATTCAACTAGGTTTGGCACCCAGCGCTGCTTAATAAATTTCCGGCCTATGGCCTACCACCAAAACTCTGTATCTGGGGAGCAAATTTCCTCTCCAACCCGAGCATTTCTGTTGTCGTTTATTTTTTCTCCGCATCAATGACCACCTCTCTAGCACATCAAACCCAGCTCACAGTTACGCGGATGACAGCACCCTCCACTCAAATATACAATATTCTAAACCTCTTTAGCCCAATTAGATGAGGATCGCAGACTCATGGAGGGTTCTGTCTCTGTGGATCTCCAAAACATATTTGACTGGGGAAGCAAAAATCTGGTACAAATCAACTCCACCAAATATCAGTCTTGCTTTCTATCTCATAACAGATACACCAGCCCTCGACTCATCACAATGAACAACCAAGTTATTCAAAGTAATGAGTCCTTTTCACTTGTTGGCATTTCTGTGGATCGAAATCTCAATTGGCATAACATGCGACATCAATTGTAAAAGCGGCTGCTAAGAAATTAGTTTTCCTCTTCCGGGCTCGCAAATACTTTTCACCAGCTAATCTCTATACCTTATATACTTCACAAATAGCGCCAAACCTACCTCGAATATTGCTCCTACATCTGGGGTGCTGCTGCCGCTTCGACACTCGCTATCCTGGATTCCATTCAGAAGAGAGCTATACGTCTCATGGGTGACCCTACCCTCATCCAAAGGCTGCCATCCATTGCCCACTGAGGTGCCGTTGACGACCCCTTTCTCTTTTATAAATATCTGCACGGGCACTGCTCAGAGGAGCTTTCTTCCATAGTTCCTCCACCTGCTGCCACCAACAGATCTACCAGGGGAACAGAGCGAATGCATCCTTTTACTGTCCAGGTCACCAGAGATAAAAACATCTTGCTATACCCGCTCTTTTGTCCCGAGGACTTCTAAGTTGTGGAATTCCTTGCTGGCACATGTTTTTTCTTCTCCTCCAAACCTCCAAACCTTGAAGTCCAGAATTAACAAGTAGCATATTCCTCCTTGTCGGCACCCACGGTATGATAGTATTTAGGCTGCGAGCCCTCGTGGTGTGTTGTTGAAATAAAATAAAAATGAGAAAATTTTTTCATCCTTGCGCATTGTGAATACCTAAAACAATATGAAAATCGACCAACAAATAAAAATATTACTTGGATGGTTAATCCTTAACGTGTACAACATTACGGATATGCAATGTACCAAAATTCAATTTTGTTGAATAATTGTAATCCAAGGTTATACGGAATAAAAATTATTAGAAATTGTAAAATGCAGCGAAGAATATCCGTTGTTGTTAGAAAAGGACATAATCGTGCAGTATAAACTAAAATAAAATAAACAAAGGTGGATATACTAAATGATTAGGACGTTATCGGTGTTGTTAACCTACGAAGTGTCACACGATTCGAGTGACTTTTCATACTGAATTGATATAAAAAACTCAAACTTTTATTACCACATTCAACACTGTAATTTTAATCACCTAGCAAAGATAAGACTCGCCCTCTAAAACTTAAATTCAAAAATAAAGACGTTGAGTGAGACTATTTCTCTGGTTTCATATATGTTTGTTTTCAGGTACACTTGGAGCACCCAAATCAATTTTTTATAAAAATCAACCACTTAAATTTAACATAAGTGAGTTTAAGCACGGTCACTGATGTGCTTAGGAGATAAAGTAAATTGCGTTATGTATTCCAACACTGATGAAAATTCGCTATCATAATGCACTAGCTCCATCTCGTCCCTTGATCTTTTATTAAATTCATACTTATATTTTTAAAAGTGAAAGACATTTTCTATGATCACAAGTATCATAACCCACTTACAGTGTCAGGACCCTTTATGATCTAAATAATGTATTTGTCCAGTTCTAAATAATGCAAGAACCTTTTGCCAAATGAAATACAGGACGGAAAGGCGGTTTCTTCGACGCCAGTGTTGTACTTCGTTTATCAATGACATTTCCCATAACAATGGAGATATGTTACAGATATGGCATTCACAGTTGAATAATCTGTAACAACAGAACATTATTTATGGCCCATATCAAAAAGCGAAGCAAGGCCACATAAATGTGGAGTTGGCAAACCAATATTATCAGTTTTAGTTGTCACCAGACCGGGTATATAAATTAGACATAATAGCTCCATGAGTTGTCATTGACAAGCGCATGTATAAAAGGAAATATATTTATTGTTGTGTTGAAGTTAGAACATGCTCCAAATACTTCATACTTATACTTGACCGCCAACTTACACAGAGATCGCATTGAAAACGACACAAGCTAAATAGATCACCCCACGTTGGTTCTTTCGAAAATCGCAAAGACGCATCATTTAATATGTCGAGCGAAACACTTTATAAGACCACATTCAACACTTCAATTTTAACTGCCTAGCAAAAGTAAGACTCACCCTCTAAAACTTTAAATCAAAAATAAAGACTTTGAGACTATTTGTCTGGTTTCATATATGTTTATTTTCTAATAAGTACACTCGGAGAACCCATGTTACCACAACACATCTTAAAGGCCTGACTATCGTTTCACTAACAATATTAGCGTCATCAGAATAAAATTCTAACTACTTACTACTAAAACATCACCTTTGATACTGAGTCTTAGTTAAGGAACGATACTGAGAGGAAGATTAAATCTCAGGCAAATTTTCTGTGATTGTATTTCAATTGCCGGACGAGGTTTTTAAATTTCCTTTATCAATTTACCTGACATGTTTCGAAATGTTTATCTGCATCAGAGTACTACAAACCAATGGCAAGGCTCGGTTTAAGGACCTTTTGTTTTTTATTGCCCTAGAAATATAAATACTTTGGTACGCTGTTACGGTCACTTTTTCGGCTTCCGTAACGCTGTTACTGATTTAACAATAACATCTGGGAAAGCTCAGTAGCACAACGTGCTTAATTAATAATGAGCCATCATTAAACGTTATATTGAGTTGTTTTATGAAAGATCAATTTTGTTCACCTCCGTAGTTCCATACTAGCCTCGCTGAATATCTAAATATATGGTAAAATACTTGTCGTGTTAAAGAACGCAAACAATAAAGTCTTCCTTGAGGGTCTAAAAGCATCGTTATTTGAATTTCCTGGTAACCACATCACATTAGAAAAACGAGAAGTTTCTAGAATAACAAGAGTATGGAGCACAGTAAACACTGTTGTATTCTAGATCTTGGACGATCCAATTTCAGCTCTCTTAATGTAAACAATTGACTATCGACTTTAGGGCAAGAATAAATAATGTCGATTTGTTAAGCGCCTCAATGCACTTTAACAGATCGATATTCATATCTGTAGATTCTTCTACGCATTAGTTTTTCCCCTCTCGTACAAATGTAACCTAAACTTTTTATCTTGACCAATGAGAGACGAATTATTCCCGCAAGTCCGGAATCCACCATTTGTGGGGTATGTGCTTTATTAAAAGCAATTAGCCGAACGCAAATCGAGGAGAATTGACTCGGCAGGCGGTCCAACGATACCACTCCCAAAGTTACTTAGTGTACTTCTTCATGGATGATATAATACCAGTGGTATGTGTAAAGTAATAGTTTTGTGAACCTCGGTTCTCTCTTTACAAAATCGGTAAGTCTGCAAGCTTTCTTTAATATACAGGACGTGTTTTTTTAAGCATTTTTTAATTGCAATTTCAGGGGTTTTTCCTTTCTGGTCTTCCATTTCTTCTTCTCGTCGTTTTCTCATGTCTACTGCTCCACTGCCTTGGTTGTTTCTTGAGAACTAACAGTGCTCTGAGGGACTTCAAGCTGTTGCCAGCGGCGTCAGCGTACTGCTAGAGACTTCCCATATGCCCTTGATGAGTTACTGCTCTTCGTGACCAGAAACCTGTTGCTAGCAATCCCGACGCATTTATAGAGCGGCTTAAGCAGCTTCCAATCAACCCACAGTTCTTTTAATTGCTGTCGTAGTGGCTTGCTGACCACAGGGTCTAATCAAAAGCCTAACCTCACCTTTTTGACCGGCTCGAGATCCCTTTCGTTGGACAAGTGAGTTTCTTTTAACCTGCTGAGTGTACCATAAAAATTTGAGTCAAGATAAAGTTTCTTTTTTCATACCTAAAGACCGTTGAAGAAATTCAAATCAAATTAAATCATTCAGTGTATACAAACTTTAAGCAGTGAGTTTGAATAATAAAAGGAACTTCCTTATGCAAATTTTAAATGTGTAAATTGCAGTAATTTCTTTATTAATTAATGGAAAACCTTATTACCTACCTTGTGTTATTTCAACAGTAAGTAAGGCTGATCTAGGTGTTCCTGCTGCTGCTGTTGAAAATTTGTTAGGATATTTCTTTTATTTTCGTTTACGTATTATCAGTAATAAGTAGATAATAGACATGAGCCTTCAGTGAAATAAGAATTAATCCTTTAGCAAGGAAGCAGCTTTCAATAATTTTCACCAAACACATCTGGCCAGAAAATAATTACTGAAATAATTAAAATACTGAAATAATTAAAACCCTGAGATAATTTAAAATTTAGTTCTTAATCAAATTTGAGCATATTATTTGAATTTTTTGATGACATTTCACTTTCGTTATTTTCGCCTTATTTCTGCAAAGAACCTTAACATTATATATTTCCACAATTTTTTTCTTTATTTCATAACACACCACGGGGGCTTACAGCCTAAATACTATCATACCGTGGGTGTCGACAAGAAGGAAAGAGGCAACTTGTTAATTCTGGACTTGAAGGTTTGGAGGTTCGGAACAGAAGGAAAAACATGTGCCGGCAAGGAATTTCACAACTTGGAAGTCCTCGGGACAAAAGAGCCGGCATAACAAAATGTTGTATGTCTGTTGACCTGAACAGTCAAAGGGTGCATTCGCACTGTTTCCTTGGTAGATCTGTTGGGGGCAGCAGGTGGAGGAGCTATGGAAGAAAGCTCCTCTGAGCAGTGCTCGTGCAGATATTTATAAAAGAGAGAGAGAGGTAACAAACAGCACGTCGGTGGGCAATGAATGGGAGCCTTTGGGTGAGGATAGGGTCACCGATGAGACGCATGGCTTTCTTCTGAATGGAGTCCAGGATAGCGAGTGTAGAAGCGGCAGCCACACCCTAGATATGGGAGCAGTATTCGAGGTTTGGCCTTATTTGTGAAGTATATAAGTTATAGAGATTAGCTGGTGAAAAGTATTTGCGAGCCCGGAAGAGGAAACCTAATTTCTTAGCAGCGGCTTTTGCAATTAATATGACATGTTAGTGCCAATTGAGATTTTAATCCACAGAAATGCCAACAAGTGAAAAGGACTCATTACTTTGAATAACTTGGTTGTTCATTGTAATGGGTCTAGGGCTGGTGTATCTCTTATGAGATAGAAAGCAAGACTGAGATATGGTGGAGTTAAATTTTACAAGATTTTTACTTCCCCAGTCTAATAATTTTCTGGAGATACACAGAGACAGAACCCTCCATGAGTCTGCGATTCTCATCTAATTGGGCTAAAGAGACAGGCCTAGAATATTGTATATTTGAGTGGAGGGTGCTGTCGTCCGCTTAACTGTGAACTGGGTTGGATGTGCTAGAGAGAAGGTCATTGATGTAGAGAAGAAACAGAGTAGGGGCTAAAGCTGAACCTAGAGAGACTCCTGTATTAATTAGATACAGTTTAGGGGAATGGCCATCCACAACAAAAATGTTCCGGTTGGAGATGAAATTTGCTATCCAGGTACAGAGTTTTGGTGGTACGCCATAGGCCGGAAGACCGTTAACCAGACCTGGTCGAATGCTTTGGATATGTCTAGAAGGACAATCTGGGTTTCACCGTGTAGTTCCATAGACTTGTTCCAAGAATGGATGACAAAGGAAAGGAGGTCGGTAGTTGATCTCCGCTGACGGAATCCATACGGCCTGTCGTGGATTAGACGAGGTTTTTCAAGAAATTTTCGGTGTTTATATACTTTTCCATCACTTTAGAGACGACTGAAGGGAGAGAAATAGGCCTGTAGTTGCTATAAAGCGCTTTTCATCCTTTGTCGGGGACGGGTTGTACTCGAGCAGTTTTCCAGTTACTAGAGAATATGTCTCTATTGTAAGATGTCTGAAACAGACAAGTCAGGACAGGGGCAAATTCTGATGAGCATTGAGAACAATTGCTGGGATCTCGTCAAGGCCAGGGGCTTTCCTAATATTAAGAGAATAGAGCATCTTTCCTACCTCTTTAGTTTTGAAAATGATATGTGTCATTTTATGCGCGACATTGGGGGCTGTTGGTGGTTGAACATTCGGAGGTGGGTTGAGAGTATAACTGCCGGCAAACAACGAGGCAAAAAATTCAGCCTTGTCCAGGGCGGTAGAAACAATTTCATTCCCCGAAACAAAGGTGGGGACGTGCTCTTGCAGAAATTATTCCCAATAGATTTAGCAAGAGTGCAGAAGGGTTTGCTTCCTTTGAAGCTTGAGAGGGATTTGTTTTTGATGTGGTTACTAAACGAGTTTTTTATCACAGAAAGAATGCAGACATAGCGGTCTCTTGCGTCGTTAAATGCTTGACGGTTTTCTTGACTTGGATTGTGTAAAAGGGTTTTGTAAGCTGTGACCTTTTCAAGTCTGGCCTTGTCACAGGATTTATAAAACCAGGGCTTTTAAGTAGCTGAAGAGGTTTTCTGTGTACGTGGAATAAATAATTCCATGCCAGCTTGGATAATTTCGGTGATGTTTTGTGAGATATCAGAGGGATCAGGATGAGAGAAGCAAACAGACTCCCATGTAAATAAGGGAAAGTAATCCCGCATTTCAGGTGACCGGTAAATGCAACAGGTGAATTTAGTTGCAGCCCTGAGAAAAAATTTAATCCCAAGTATGTCTTTTCTTCCAGCTTCTAAATTAGGGAGACTGTTGCAGGGTAGATTGCTACGGACGTATGTGCACACACCTCCAATTCAATCTAAAGGAAGTAAGGAGCTCATATCCCGGGAAATTAAGGTGATTAGTGGCTGTTTTGGCACTGATTTTGGTTTCGGTGGAGAAGAGGAGTTGGGGCCTATTAGCCTGGAGGAAATTGTGGACAAAGTTCAGGTTATAATTTAGGCCACATATATTCGAGAAGGATATGTTATAAAATATAGGGTGATCTATTTAAAATAAGAGAGTTGTTAGGTTTTAAAGTTGTCACGATTGACCGGTCTATTTCAGACACCCTGTCTAACTTATAATAGCTTTAGTAGATTCCAAATAGGGCTTTGTTTTTGATGTGGGTACTAAACGAGTTTTTTGTCACAGGAAGAATGCGGACATAGCGGTTTCTTGAGTCGTTAAATGCTTGACGGTTTTCTTGACTTGGATTGTGTAGAAGCGTTTTGTGAGCTATGACCTTTTCAAGTCTGGCCTTGTCACAGAATTTAGAGAACCAGGGCTTTTAAGTGGCTGAAGAGGTTTTCTGTGTACGTGGAATAAATAATTCCCTGCCTGCCTGGGTAGTTTCGGTGACGTTTTGTGAGATATCAGAGGGGTCAGGATGAGAGAAGCAGACAGACGCCAATGGAAATGAGAAAAGGTAATCCCGCATTTTGTTCCAGTTCGCGGAGCTGTAGTGCCACACGGTACGTGGGTGTGATGACCGTGGGACCTTGGGTTGCATTGCGCAGGAAGTAGTGACCATGCCGTGGACTGAGTGACCAAGGCGGGCGGTTACTGATATCTTATAGCAATCAGGTTTTGTAGTGAGAAGAAGATCCAAGGAATTTGAGCTGTGTGTTGAGATGCGAGAAAAGTAAGTGGGTATCTGAACCATATTGGCTATAGAATTGCTAACTGCAAAGGCATCCGCTGCTCTCCCTTGTAGATCGGTTTTTAAAGATCCTAGCCATTTCTTATTATGGAGATTGAAGTCACCAAGAATAGTGACCTCGGAGGAAGGATATTCAGACATCAGATGGTCGGTTTTTTCAGAAAGGTTGTTTTTAGGTGACCGGTAAGTGCAACAGGTTATTTTAGTTGCAGCCCTGAGAGATAATTTCATCCAAAGTATGTCTTTTCTTCCAGCTTCTAAATTAGGGAGTCTGTTGCAGGGTAGATTGATACGGACGTATGTGCACACACCTCCATGCAATCTAAAGGAAGTAAGGAGCTCATATCCCGGGAAATTAAGGTGATTAGTGGCTGTTTTGGCACTGAGTTGGGTTTCAGTGGCGAAGAGGAGTTGGGGCCTATTAGCCTGGAGGAAATGGTGGAAGTAGTTCAGATTAGAATTTAGGCCACATATATTCGAGAACGATAAAATATACGGTGTTCTATTTAAAATAAGAGAGTTATCAGGTTTTAAAATTGTCACGATTGACCGGTCTATTTCAGACACCCTGTCTAACTTATAATAGCTTTAGTAAATTCCAAATATTTAGTGGCATTTTAGAATTTGCACTTTAAAATTTCAACTCTTCAGGTTGAAAAATAAGCGATACAGGTGTGTAAATGTGACAATGTTTTTAAGACATTTTCGAAAAAGTCAAATATCTCGGAAATGGTTGACAAAAATGACATAATATGTTAGTAAAACTTACCATCAAATTTGACTAGCAATCTAAATCTGGAATTAAAAATACCATATTCCATTTGAAATAAGAAAGTTGACGTCTACTTCCGGTATAACCAGAAGTCCCATACTAACGTCAATATTTTCAGTGAACTGAAAATTTTGAGAGACCCACGTGCGTGAATTTTTAGAGTTCAATTGTGAGCCGTACTCCAGAAACGGCTAATGAAAGGTCAAGGTGGGACACCTGTATACATATCGTTTTGATTGTCTAACAAACATGTACATAATCTTCGTGCTTAATTCTAGTATTCAAGCGAAATACGTGTGTAATTTTTGCCCTTTTCTTGTATCTAGGACAGGCCACTTTAATTCTTTATTCCTATTCGAAACTACCGCTCTCAATCATTTTGCAGAAAAAGTCGAGTGATGTCTCCTAAAAGCATCTTGGAAATGCAGAAGGTACTGGAGACTTCGAGACTATTAGATATCAAGCCGAGTAACAGCATGAACTGGCATGTTCCTTACTGCCACGACTAAAAGTTCATAGTCATGTCAGTGGAACAAATGTCGTTCATGTGATATGCTTTGGGAAGAGCACCGATACCCATGGGGAATTACTGATGCCAAGATCGCGTCCAGACTTGTTGAGCAGAATGCAAAGAAGTGTTTGCTGTTCTCTTGCAAGGGGAGATCACATAAGGGCGTCTCCGTGCTGCCTTTTCGTGTTATTCTTCATCTATACTGCATAAATAAAATATATGTTTCATGAAAGCACCATCAGAAATTACTAACTAAAGATTTTTTGTAAACAGTTTTTATTTCAACGTGTAAGTGGTTTAATTTAATAAACGAATAATCTATTGAATTATATTATATAAGTAATAGAAAAAATGTATATATATATATATATATATATATATATATATATATATATATATATATATATATATATATATATATAATATATCAACTGGAAGTTGCACTGTACGACATTGGTTTCAAGGCTTGCATCTCTTAATTTTTTATTTATAAATATAAGAAATGTTTTGACTGAAAAGCAACTAATATCTTTATACTACAGTTATATTGATTCTAGACTGAGGTACGTATGTCTGTGGGGTAATTCTACCTTGCTGCATGATGTCTTTATCGCTCAAAAAAGAATAATACGCTCTATTTTCAACATAGGAAAGATGACGTCATGCCAGGTCTACTTTTCTAGTCATAAAATTTTAACTGTGGTATGTTTATATATTTTAGAGTTGTGTATATATGTTTTTAAAAATGGTGATAAATTTAGACTTAACAGTGATGTTCATACCTTTACTACTAGACAGGCTTGTAACTTTTATGTTCCGTATGCTAGAACTAAGATGATAAAAGACTCTCCAAACTGTATTGGATTTAAAATATTTAATCATCTTCCTAATAACTTAAAAAATATCCAAAATATTAAGGTGTTTAAAAGTCAAGTTTCTTCTTTTCTATCAGACCAGTGTTTTTATACGTTAAATGAATATTTTAATGTAGTGAAAAATTCATTATTGTAAAAGGCTGACAAATCCAATGTTGCTTGTATGCTGTCAAAATGGATAATAAAGGTATTATTATATATACATATATATATATATATATATATATATATATATATATATATATATATATATATATATATATATATATATATATATACAATATGTCCCAAACTGGAGAGGAATGTATTGCTATCTCCGTTATTATTAGAAATAGGAGACGGTTAAATTAGCAATGTTTTGTAGAATTTCATGCTTGTTGCAAATATTACTTGTATTTTGCCCTGCCTCTTTTCGTTTTCGAGTTACTTTGAAAAAAACAAAATTTTTCGATTTCTTTTTTCTTCAATATCTAAGTAGGTGTTAATCTGACATGTCTAAGACTTGCACATTATCAGGATACTTTCTACAGGGTGATCTTTTTGTGCTTTTCTTAACTTTGGATTGTCATTTGTTTTTGAGCTACATGTATCAACGTTTGTTTTTATTATGGCAGTCATATTGGATTTTTTGCTCATGTGATAGCCTGTGAAAAGAGCCTTCCAATGCTTTGAGGATAGTAGGCAATGACATCCGATACCATAAAGCAAATGACAAAAAAATGTTCAAAAAGCAGTAGGCCATGGAGTCTAACAATAGACCTCTACTTTAAACATAATTTTCGCTAATGATCCACGATAAAAAAAATAGGAACTTTGAGCACACCAATGAATCGGCCCATTATTACAGATGATATTTTACATTACAACATTATCCTAAAAAATTGTTATAGTTTAACTAAATAGGTAAACCTAGTAAATAACTACATTTACTAACAGAACTCAATAAAAAGCAGCTTAATGATTTACGAAGACGCCTTTAAAAATTGTTTGATTTTTAAACGTAAGTCAACTGCAAAATAACAGAAGAAAGGTTGCTATGGATATAACACAATCGCGACAATTAAGAATACTATCATTCTTAATTATCTGAACAATTTGAAGTGTATTTAACAGGTTGCTTAAAATTTTGTACCAAATAGTTTGTTTCTTGTTAATCTTAAATATTGTTCAACAATATGTTCAGCAATGAAGAATATTTTGACATGTTGGAATGTTATATTCGTTCTAACCGAAATACTGAGCCAGCTGCAAGTTCATATCAAAACAACTGCCCAGAAATACGACAAACAACCACCAAAATATTTCGCAGGATAGTGACCAATCTATTGAACGACGGTAGCTTTCACGCAAAGAAACTACCAGTGTCTAGAAATGAAGAAAGAAATAATGCCGTCTTACAGGTTTCAAACGAAAACCCTCCGCAATCTGTTCGGTTTTATGGTGAACAAATTGACGTTCCAAAAAGTACGGTACACCGTGTATTAAAACAAATCCATTACAATCCATGCAAACCTACAATCGTGCAATGCTTAAATGTAGACGATTACCCTAAGCGACTTCAATTCTGCAGATGGTATCAAGGACAATGTCAGCAAGATGAAAATTTTAATTTGAAAACAATATGGACTGATGAATCCAGATTTACAAATTGTGGTGTGTATAGTCGCCATGATAAGCATTATTGAGCAAATGAAAATGCCCATCTAAAGGAAGAAAGACGATTGCTAGACAGATTTGGTATTAACGTTTGGTGCGGCTTATTAGGTAAGAAACTGTTATTTTTATTTGTAGATTAGACAGTTCATTATTTGTAACAATGGGCCGGTTCATTGGTGTGCTCTAAGTGCTGGTGTAGCACCCATGGATTTTTATTTTTGAGGTACTCTGAAGAATGATGTATAAATTCGATCCACCACAAAATACCAATGAATTACGAAACAGAACCACGGAAGCTTGCAGGCATGTTTCAAAAAGGTGTATAAAGTGCATTGAACAAAACGGTGGCCATATCGAACAATTTATTATTTAGTGTATTTTTAGTTTCTATTTTATTATTTGTTAAGTTTCGTTTCCAATTGTGTTGTTTTGTGGAGCTTAAGTTTCTATCTGTTATTGCCAGGTTTCGTTATTAAACTGTTTCACATAATATTACCTAGCATTATTACATAATTAAGTATTGTAAATTAAATCAAAATATTTTTTTAACATGAATCGTTACAGAAAATTATGTTGAAAGTAGAAGTCTAAAAGAACACTGTTAAGGGTGAGCGATGACATTCTGATCAACGCATGTTGATATTATTGGTCGTTCTGGATTTTTCCAGAGCGTTCGATACTGTGAATCACAGCATATTGATTGAAATATTGCAATTTATAGCATTAAGCTCCAGTGCGCTGAAGTTATTAAAAAGTTATTTCAGTCAGCGCTGCCTGGTGGTCAAGGTGGGCGGCAGGGAATCTGAGGCTCGCTTGGTACAGAGTGGAGTTCCACAGGGTCTATTCTTAGGCCGCTCCTCTTTACGATATACACCCACCGCTTCAGCGATGTGTTGAGATATTCAAGCACACAGATGTACGCGGATGACACTCAGGTTTACATGTCTTTTGATGTTTGTGAGGTTGGAGATGCCGTGGCAAAGATTAATAGTGATTTGGACGATTTCCGCCAGCTCGCTGAGCTACACTCACTGCGGCTGAATCCCAGTAAGTCGTCGGTGATTATCTTTGGTAGCCAAGTGCAGTGCGAGGGGGTTAAGAGTGACGTAAGAGTGGAGATTGGTGGAGTTTGCCTTAAGCTTGTGGATGAAGTAAAAAATTTTGGCATAATAATGGATAATACATTTAGGTACAGGCAGCACATTAGCTCGTGTTTGCAGAAGGAATATAACAGACTGCGGTTGCTCTTTCCACTTCGATCCTATCTTCCTGTGGAGACCAAACTGATGCTGGGAAGTGCTTTGGCTCTCTCGCAGTTTACATACTGCTCAGAGCTTTACTATGCGTGTGTAGATAGTTATGATTCTGGAAAAATTCTGCGGTTACAGAATACGTTTTTGAGATTTGCCTATGGTGTTCGGAAGTATAAGCGCATTTCGTGTAAGCTCATGGAGTCGGGGTGGATAAATATGCAAAGTAGATTTACAGTCAGGGCGGCGGCACTCTATCATACTGTCATCAAGACAAACTGCCCTCCTTATTTACCCAGAAGGACCACTTATAGGACTGATGTACATCATGTAGATGTTAGAAGGAAAGGACTGATGTCACCACCAAAACACAGACTAACCTTGTTCAGAGGGTCATTTACGTACCAGATATACACTGTTTACAACGCTGTCGATGATGCCCTCAAAACGAGTTCCGTGTCCACTTTCAAGCGAAAATTATTTCTCGTACTCTTTCATCGCCAACCGTAGAGATTTAACTTAATAATTAATCTTGGGTCCTACTAAATAGTCTGTTGGGAATGTGTCTAATAGAATTGATGTGCTTTGCTTGTGAGAATTCTTGTGGAGTTTTTTTTTTGTGATGCTTCGCCTGCCTTGCTCACACATCATGTTCAGCAAATCGGTGCTTTTATATATTTTGGGCCAAGTGGAAGAGCAGGGAATGGTATACCATTCATCTGAACTTCGCCCTTAGTTGCACAGGTTAATGATAGCATTAATTCATATTATTGAATTTTCTTAAAAAAAATTCTCTAATGAGGAGATCTCATTTTGAATTTTGAAAAAATTTCTTCAAATGAGCGCTATTTAGGACCTCTGGAACCCAAATCCGAGGTCGGTTTCAGACTTTATATGTTTATATATATATATATATATATATATATATATATATATATATATATATATATATATATATATATATATATATATATATATATATATATATATATATATATTTATGTGTCACACCTATAACTAAAAAATAATGGACCGATTTTGATAAAATTAGGTGAGTACCTTCCTTTCGCGAGTGGCTTGGATTAGTT
The DNA here is from genome assembly GCA_964006375.1 of Tillus elongatus. Taxonomy (NCBI): domain Eukaryota; kingdom Metazoa; phylum Arthropoda; class Insecta; order Coleoptera; family Cleridae; genus Tillus; species Tillus elongatus. Next base: position 234,660,163 of record OZ023263.1, read on the forward strand.
CGTTAGCCAAGAAAATCCGCCGAGTTTTTCCCGGAAAATTTTGTGGTTTTTTTTTTCGAAAAAAATCGAAAAAAAATTATACCTCCGGAATTAACAAAGTAAGGGCAACGAATTCGGTACACGGATTTATATCATCATAGGTAAGCTACCTACCAAAATTTAGCACTGTAGATTAAAGGACAAAAAAGTTATAGGCATTTAAAGAAAAATAAATTTGGGTTTTCCTCAAAACGTCAAAGTCGCGATTTTAAACGTCAAAATTGTTAATATTTAGGCAATGAACCTGAAATTAATATGACCTATGGAAGGAAAATGTCTCAAGAATAATGTTTTACAAAGCCTGAGCTCTTAGTTTCAATCGTCATTGTCCTTCATTTTACTAAAATATTCCCAGAAAATTCATTTTAAATAGACCTTTTCTCTGATACTTTAGCAGTAGTGTTGGCTATAGAGTTTATCGTTTAATGGTATATCATTTTTGTCGAATTTTCGTAAAAAATCATTAAAGCGCAATATATCCGTTATTATGCAAGTTACAAAAAAGTTGTATACATTAATTGTAGGGTGTATTAAGCTACATCTTAAAAAATATTTCCACAATTACAGGGTGGCCCATAAGTCGTTGGTGATTCAAATGTTATTTTTAGTGATTTTTTTAATCGAACACGGCCTATGTTATTGCATTTTTGTATTTTCCACCGAAATATAATACATCTTTATAAGAAAAGAAATTCGGGACGCATCAAGTGCGTTATGATAGCGAATTTTCATTAATTGCTTCAAATTTTGAATCAATTTGCTATTAACCTATAAGGTTGACCAGAAAACCAGTTTTTTCGGGAACAATTTAAGTTTACTTTCGGAAATTGTTGTACATTTTCAAACAATAAAGTTATTTTGATGAAACATGACACATTGTTTCTAATATATAGATTATACTGGTAACCAAATTTGGTGCCTGCTTTCTTAAAAAAAACATATTTGCTATTAAAAACATTTTTATGAAAATTCACTACCATAACGCACTTGCTGCGTCCAGAGTTTTTTAGTTTTAATTAATATATTTTGTATATTTCTGGGATAAAATTTTGTCTTTTTTCATTTCCTGTGTAAATAAAGACTTATGAATTTTAAAATGATTTCTTCAAATGAGCGCCAACTAGAACCCCAAAAACCCATATACGGGGTCAGTTTCAGTTTTTGTGTGTTTACACATATACAGGGTGACGCTTTTTTACGGCAGAGCTCAATATATCCGTTATGATACAAGATATGACAAAAGAGGCTATACGTTAATTATAGCGTATCTCGAGCTGCATCCTATAAACTTATTTTGACAATCACAGGATGGCCCATAAGTCGTTGGTGATACACAATTTCTTTTTTTAATAGAACACCCCCTTATTTTATTTCATTTTTGTGTTTTTCAGCAAATTATAATGCAGGTGTGTAAGGAAAAAATTGATATGGTTAATCGTTTTTGAGTTATTTACATTGTTTTGCAACCTTTCACGTTTTTTGCACATATTTCAAACCATATCACAAATTGTGAAACGGAGTGTTTATCAATAGATAGCGGAGGCCCATGGAAATGACGTATTCAGAGAGCTTATTGTTTGTATTACTCGCCGCAAAAATCGAGCTGCCGTATATTGGCACGTTCAAATAGCGTTTCTGTGGAATTTATTTTTGTATGATTTTTGTGATATGTTGGTAATTAATAATAGATGTTTAGTAAGTTATTGTAAAAAAAAAGTTGTCGAATTGCTGTGAAAAATATAATTTAGTAGTTGTAACAATACAGAAGGCAATTTCTGTAAAAAAAAAATGGTGATTTTCTGTAAAAGAAATTTTTGCAAATGTTCATATTTTTTTTCAATTTTGGTCCTAAAGCTGTTTGTGAATAATTATATCCGGGCAGGTGTGTAAACAGCTTAAAGAGGTTCGTTGGGCAGAATCGGACTAGTTTTTTCTGGAACTTTTAAGGTTTATTTGCGGAAAATTGTTTTTTTTTTGAAACAACAAAGCTATTTTAATGAAATACCATAGATTGTAACTAATATATAGGTTATACTGCCAACCAAATGTCCTTCTTTTAAAAACAAGACATATTTGCCATTAGAAGCATTTTTACGAAAATTCGCTACCATAACGCACTTGCTGCGTCCAGACTTTTTACCTCGCCGATGACAACAAATGCTTTATCATCACTTTGCTTGAAACTCAAGTTAACATGAAAACGCATGCGAATCAAATGTCAAATAATCAATTTGTGTGCCACCCAGAAAAAAAGTTCGCACTTGTCAAAGTCACGTGTTCTGGAATCGTTTATAGCCGTCAGCGAAAGGTAAGGTTAGAAGTTACAAGATATTAAAATGATTGTGAATAATCTTCGGTACCTACTTAAAAGTTGCAACAGTTGAGTGTGACCACAAGTTAACTTCATTCTGCGTACCAAACAATAGTGATGAGTTGTTATTTAACAGTCTGTTATTTTTTAACTGTTGTCGAGCCGCAACAGTAACAACCTGTTATGGATATATACAAATAACAGGTACAGGGGTGGGGATGCTGTTAAGCTTTACACTAGAACTCGGAGTCGTCTCTGTTTCTGTTGTCGTATCTGTTTCTGTTGCACTGCAACTAGCTACGATGAATCAACTTCTGTTTTCATCCGCAACTGTTATAACAGGACGAATGGACATGAGACTGGGAATGGGGTATAAAGTATAGAGTGGACTTTACTTCATAACATACTACTTCATACTAGTGTGCTCACAGCTTTGGGAACGTAGGGTCGTCGGTACAATGAAACTGTTAAATTTTGACAGGTTGTTGATTCACACAAAACACACACATATATTTACAATTTATAAACAAACACAAAATATGAAGAATGTAAATAAAATTAACCATGTTTCTTTTTTTTCTTTGAGAAAAATTGTCTTACACTAAAAAATACTTTTCTAACAAAACACTTTTAAAGTTCTGAGTTTTTGTTGATGAACATTATTTGACTGACTTTGGTCGACGAAAGTCTGTTACGGCGGTCACTTAAAATTTGTCCTGTCTTAGAAAAAAGCCTTTCGCACGGAACAGACGTAGCGACAGTCCCAAACTTCTCCTTCACCATTTTACTTAAATGTGGATATTCATAAGAATGAATTTTCCACCATTTAAGTGGATCTCCATTTCTAGGCAAAAGCGGTTCGTTGTTTGCACAGTTTTCAAAAGCGTACTGATTAAGATGACCGGTGAGTCACCGGCGGTGAACCGAGAATCGAAAATGTAACTAGAGATTCTTCTAACAGAAAATAAAAGCGTAATGTAATAAAGAACCATATGTGCAGAATAAAGGCAAATTTCTTTCCGAAATTTTATGAGAGGTGCAGCATGTTGGAGCTTCCGGTTTTGCGGAAACTCCATCAACTTTCATTATTCAAATGGAACACCTTTTATATTACCTCATTTTATTAATATTACAGGTCATGCTTGTAAAAAGTGAGCTAAGTTTCCTTCACTTCTGACATTTATGGTCGCTAAAAAATTCGTTCTTAATTTTTCAATATGTGAAAGGCTGTATATGTAGCAACTGAAAATTATTAAAAATGAACTATATCACTGTAAAAATAAAATCAGGTCACCGCGTATATAAAAAAATTATCACAGTCGTTGACGTAAACTCAATCTTCATTAGATAACTCGATATGCACATGGCATTTCTGTTTTAAGAAAAAACTGATATGTATACAAACGTACAGTTATGTTTTAACGTGAGTCCTTAGGTATTATATTATATTAGGTAGTTTCTTTGCTCATTCTTCTTTGCCTTATGCAACTAATAAATCAATATTCCTTTTTACTTTTCACTTTGGAAATCTAAGAAATGGGTCCGATTTTAAACATCTTTTTTTTATTACTACTGCAAAATAAAAAATCGCTGAAACTTAAAAAATCTCAGAAACAGTACCAATTTTAATGAAATTATAAAAATATTCCCTGTACCCGGTATAGTTGAAACCAAACACACTTCGCCCTATAGGTAGAGAGAAAAAAATTAGTTTTAATTTTTTTTAAAATTATTTATTTTATTTTTTGCTTACAATAATTCATGTATTTCATATGTCTTATTTTCAAGGAAAAGATGGCTATAGAGGTTTTCAAGCTCAATGCTTAACTAATACTTAATTAATAAAGAAAATTCGAAAGAAAATCTGCATTGTTGAATTTTTTACCAAATTATTATTAGTGCTGAATACCAAAAAAAAAAACTTTCATTTTTTTAATAAAAAAATAATTAATTGTTTTAAACATAATACAAGAATATTTTTTATTTTAAACATTACCCAACTACACCATCGGACGGGTTATTTTCAATCTGTTATATTTAACTGTTATTCTCAAATAACAGTAACAGTTGCGACCTGTTAAAGCAATATAACAGTTTTTCCCATCACTACCAAACAACCTAAGATACTCAGCTGTTGTGTCCGTAGACACGCCCATTGTGTAATGAACTGATACGGCATTGGGCGGCATTAGCTTGCTATGTGTAAGGTGTGTTGACAGACTGTCACTTTGAAAACAAGCTGTCAGTCTTTATTATAATAAAGCTGGTGTAAATGTGTAAAAGTTGTGACAGTTAGACTTTAACTGTATCAGCTTTTGCTTATTGAAAGAGAAACTTGTTTAAGCATTGGTAAGATATATCTGCCGTTAAAGAAAATTAAAACAGATTTCTCTAACGACTAAGAAGCGGCAAAATGAAACAACTATTTTTAATAAATGTAACGTAAGTATTTTAAATTTCAAAAGCACTAAATTCTCACTTTCAATTTCTTGTTTAGATTACTTGTTTATCAAGTGTTTGCAATGCAAACGCTTGAAGAGAAGTTACATTCATTGGGAAAGCGTGTCGCCGACATCGATTTCGACGGCGAAAAACACAAGATATATGGAAATATAATAGATGGTAATACATTCAAAGAATTTACCAATTTACAGCGTATCAAACTCAATAACGTAGATATAACGGAGCTTACGACAAGCGCAATTCCAGAGACTGTGAAAAGTCTAAATTTGACAAATAATTATATATCTAAATTCGACTTTAATAAGATTGAAGCAAACTATAAGCTGGAGGTGCTGGATTTATCGTCTAACTTGCTATCAAATCTAGTTAATTTTAAGGATGAGAATTTTCCCCGCCTACAGCTTCTTGACTTATCTTATAATTTCCTGGAAGACCTTCCGAAAGGACTTGTTGTAAAAACAATGAACGACGCTAATTTTACGCTAATAATTGACGAAAATCCATTAAGTTATGGCGAAAATAAATGGAAAGATTTTGTAAAACGTTACACTTCTAGAAAAAAATATCATTTTGATAATTCACAAGCTGGTATAGATGACTTGTCTTCTAGGGATCCAGACAACTCAACTTCCCAAAGAGAAAACCCATTTAAACACTGTATGTTTATTCAATGTGGATACTGGTTTTTTGGGGGAATATGGATTGGCATCATTCTAGGCAATATAAATAAGATAAAGAAATTAATCTTCCGCAGAACTCGTATTACCAAAAATACAGGTAATTTATAAACATATTTTCGTATTGTTTCTATTGTACCTTGAATTTCCCAACCGGTGGATAATTTTATCGGTGATTTTGCAGATTATTTTACATGGAGCTTTCTAAAAATTGTTTGAAGATACATGCTTAGAGCCACCCCCGTATACATAGGCTACAAAACAAATATTGTGCTTTCAACCCCCAAGAAAGTTACAGGCCCTGAAGCGAATAGGGTTGTTAGGCGGGGAAAAATTAGCCCCTACCATCCAACCACTCCTGTAACCCGCCCCTATTTCTCACCGGGAAGCCCCCATTCTGCAAATTAATTGGCTACATGAAAGGAATAACACATGGACACCCGCAGAAATCATGATGAATACGTATCCCTGAAAATAAGAAGCCTTAGACCCGGGGCGAAATATGGTGCCTGGCCGAGGTGGAGGGGGGCTATTAGGTGATTTCTCCTGCCCCTCCACTTCTGCGTGCTACATTGTGATGTACATGTACCACTAGCTTTTTTATTGGCAGAACGTATAGGTCTTTCAGCGAAAAACAGTGGGTAGGTAAAAGGGATGGTTAGATGGAGGAGGCGGGTGGTAGGGGTCTTTCGTATTTTATAGGGCTTCTATAAGCTGCTAATCTTACATTTTTCACTTACGTTTTCTTTTCATTGTCTTCCCCGGTCAGGATCTATATTCCCTCTGGCTCCCGTTACTTTAATGGAGGTTAAAAGCACAATATATTTCTTGTGTTTCAAGTATGCAGGGCTAGTTCTTAGCATGTTACAACAAAATTCAAGAAGCTGACCATCAGATAATCTACAAACTGACAGTTCCGTGTTAAAAATAAAGGTAGAAGCCTCTCTTTTGGGTTATATTTCAACAACACACCTTAAGGGCTTATAGCCTAAATACTATCGTACCGTGGGTGTCGACAAGGAGGAAAGAGGCAACTTGTTAATTCTGGACTTGAAAGTTTGGAGGTTCGGAGGAGAAGGAAAAACATATGCCGGCAAGGAATTCCACAACATGGAAGTCCTCGGGACAAAATAGCGGACATAACAAGATGTTCTATGTCTGGTGACCTGGACAGTAAAAGGTTGCATTCGCTCTGTTCCCCCGGTAGATCTGTTGGGGGCAGCAAGTGGAGGAACTATGGTAGAAAGCTCTTCTGAGCAGTGCCCGTGAAGATATCTATAAAAGAGAGAGAGGTCACCAACGGCCCGGCGGTGGGCAAGGGATGGCAGCATTTGGGTGAGGGTAGGGTCACGGATGAGACGTATAGCTCTCTTCTGCATGGAGTCCAGGATAGCGAGTGCACAAGCGGCAGCGGCACCCCAGATGTGGGAGCAGTATTCGAGATTTGGCCTTATTTGTGAAGTATATAAGGTATAGAAATTAGCCGGTGAAAATTATGTGCGAGCCCGGAAGAGGAAACCTAATTTCTTAGTATCCGCTTCTGCAATTGGTCTGACATGTTGGTGCCAATTGAGATTTCGATCCACAGAAATGCCAACAAGTGAAATGGACTAATTACTTTGAATAACTTGGTTGTTCATTGTGTTGGGTCTAGGGCTGGTATATCTATTATGACATACAAAGCAAGACTAAGATTTGATGGAGTTGAATTGTACAAGATTTCTACGTCCCCAGTCTGATATTTTTTGGAAATCCACAGAGACAGAACCCTCCATGAGTCTGCGATACTCATATAATTGGGCTAAAGAGACAGGCTTAGAATATTGTATATTTGAGTGTAGGATGCTGTCGTTCGCGTACCTGTGAACTGGGTTTGATGTGCTAGAGAGGAGGTCATTGATGTGGAGAAGAAACAAAGAAGGGGCTGAAGCTGAACTTTGAGGAACTCCTGCAGTAATTGGATACAATTGAGAGGAATGGCCATCCACGACAACATAAATGCTCCGGTTGGAGAGGAAATTTGCTGCCCAGGTACAGAGTTTTGGCGGTAGGCCATAGGCCGGAATTTTATTAAGCAGCGTTACGTGCCAGACCTGGTCGAATGCTTTGGATATGTCTAGAGTGACAATCTGGGATTCACCGTGTCGTTCCATAGACTTGTTCCAAGAATGGGTGGCAAAGAAAAGGAGGTCGGCAGTTGATCTACGCTGACGGAATCCATACTGCCTGTCGTGGATTAGATTGTGTTTTTCAAGAAATTTTAGTAATTCGGTGTTTATATACTTTTCCATCACTTTAGAGACGACTGAAAGGAGCATGTAGTTGCTAGGAGGCGCTTTGGATCCTTTCTTCAGGACGGGTTGTACTCGAGCAGTTTTCCAGTTACTAGAGAATATGCCTCTATTGTAAGATATCTGAAACAGACGAGTCAGAACAGGAGCAAAATCTAGTATCTAGCATTTTTTGAGAACAATTGCTGGGATCTCGTCAAGGCCAGAGGCTTACCTGGTATGAAGTGAAGAGAGGATCTTTCGTACCTTTTTAGTTTTGAAAATGATATCCGTCATTTTATGCGCGACATTGGGGACTGTTGGTGGTTGAACATTTGGAGGTGGGTTGAGAGTAGAATTGCCGGCGAACAACGAGGCAGAAAGTTCAGCCTTGCCCAGGGCGGTAGAAACAATTTCATCCCCTGAAACAAGAGGTGGGAACGTGCTCTTGCAGAAATTATTCCCAATAGATTTAGCAAGAGTCCAGAAGGGTTTGCTGCCGTTGGAGCTTGAGAGGACTTTGGGTTTCAATATTATTCCTTTCAGCAACTTATATCTCTCTAACTCTCTCTTTCGCCCCCCTCCCCCGTCTTCCTCTCTGTCTCTCCTTCTTCTCCGCATTTCTTTGTCTCTCTCCCTTTTTCTCTCTCTTCCTCTCTACCTCTCGTCATCTTTCTAAAACTTTAGGCCTAAAGGATATGTATATCTAAGATACAAACTTGGTTAAACTAGGCAGAACCTACACAATTTTAAAGGCATTTGGAAGTGCTTTTTTGATTGAAAAAATTCACACGTAACTGTATCTAAGCAAATATAACTGAAAACACATTTTTTTCTTTGGTATAAAAAATGTGGTATTCTGGAGTTCTAAAATTGTATGCTTGGACATTCTACTTGCAGTGGTGATCTAAAAAATATCTATGCTCATGCGTTTACAGGCCACAATACTTAACTTTAGTTGTGCCTATAGATGCCATATTAATCTTTTTCATCAGATGACAGAAAGTTTGTTCTCGTTTATTTATTTTTATTTATTTATTATGGTTTTTTGGTTAATTCTATACAGCCTTATAAAAAGAATACAGATGGCTTGTATAGTATGTTTTTGCAAAATTTAGATTAAAACATCTATTAGTAATATTTTGATACTTGCCTTTTCCAACCTGACATACTTCAAATTTTATCGTCAAACAGTAATTTACTTCATCACGTCTCTTTCTTCTGCCTCCAAACCTTTATTCGCCAACACAGTCAATTACATCGCTGTCCTTATAATACTCTGTTTTTTTTTAAATAATTTATCACGATACAGTTTTAAGACTTGATGATCGCTTCGCTAACAAAGTTAGCGTCATCAGAGTGATGAATAAGCTGAATGACTGAATTGGGCTCTCCAAATTGTACTTATCAGTGCTCATCACAGGTTTAAATCTTCACTCAATGAGCATTAAAATTTAGTATTTTTATGCTGGATCAAATTGACACTTCTAGTTGTGTTGACATTTCTAATTTAAGTTATGATGGTGTATCACTTAAGGAACTAAGTGAAGGTTGGAACCTGTGATGAGCATGATGATGGTCTACTACGTACACAGTACGATGTAAGTATTTAAACTCCGTCCACCATTTCTTCCAGGCTAACAGACCCCAACTCATCTTCCTCACCGAAACCCAAATCATTTAGATTGCATTGAGGCGTGTGCGCATACGTCCGTAGCAATCTACCCTGCACCAGACTCCCCACTTAAGATGCTGGAAGAAAAGACATACTATGGATAAAACTCTCTCAGGGCTGCAACTAAATTCATATGTTGCATTTACCGGTCACCTTCTGACAACAACTTTGTCCAGCTCTTTGACTACCTTTCTGAAAAAACCGACTATCTGATTTCTGAATATCCTTCCTCCGAGGTCACTATCCTTGGTGACTTCAATGTCCATAATAAGGAATGGCTAGGGTCTTCAAAAACCGATCCACAAGGTAGAGCAGCGAAGGCCTTTGCAGTCAGCAATTCTTTAGCCAATATGGTTCAGCAACCTACTTACTTCCCTCGTATCCCAACACACAGCTAAAATGCCTTTGATCTCCTTCTTACTACACAACCTGAATGCTATAAGATATCAGTCACCGCCCCCATTGGTCGCTCAGACCACGGCATGGTCACTGCTTCTTGCGCAATGCAACCCGAGGTCACACAGTCATCACATCCACGTATCCGCAAACTAAGACGAAATGCGGGATTACTCTTCCTCATTTCCATGGGCGTCTGTCTGCTTCTCTCATCCTGACCCCTCTGATATCTCACAAAACGTCACCGAAATTATTCAATCTGGCATGGAATTATTTATCCCACGTACACAGAAAACCTCTTCAGCCACTCAAAAGCCCTGGTTCTCTAAATCCTGTGACAAGGCCAGACTTAAAAAGGTCAAAGCTCACAAAACGCTTCTACACAATCCCAGTCAAGAAAATCGTCAAGCATTAAACGACGCAAGAAACCGCTATGTCCGCATTCTTTCTGAAGCAAAAAACTCGTTTAATAACCACATCAAAAACAAAGTCCTTTTAAGCTCCAACGGCGGCAAACCCTTCTGGACTCTTGCTAAATCTATTGGGAATAATTTCTGCAAAAGCACGTTCCCACCTCTTGTCTCGGGGGATGAAATTGTTTCTACCGCCCTGGGCAAGGCTGACCTTTTTGCTTCGTTGTTCGCCGGCAATTCTACTCTCAACACACCTCCAAATGTTCAACCACCAACAGTCCCCAATGTCGCGCATAAAATGACGGATATCATTTTCAAAACTAAAAAGGTACGAAAGATGCTCTCTTCTCTTAATACCAGGAAAGCCTCTGGCCTTGACGAGATCCCAGCAATTGTTCTCAAAAAATGCGCACCAGATCTTGCTCCTGTCCTGACTGGTCTGTTTCAGATATCTTATAATAAAGGCATATTCCCTAGTAACTGGAAAACGGCTCGAGTACAACCCATCCCCAAGAAAGGATCCAAAGCGCTTCCTAGCAACTACAGGCCTATTTCTCTCCTTTCAGTCGTCTCTAAAGTGATGGAAATGTATATAAACACCGAATTACTAAAATTTCTTGAAAAACACAGTCTAATCCATGGCAGGCAGTATGGATTCCGTCAGCGCAGATCGACTGCCGACCTCCTTTCCTTTGTCACACATTCTTGGAACAAGTCTATGGAACTACACGGTGAATCCCAGATTGTCGCTCTAGACATATCCAAAGCATTCGACCAGGTCTGGCACGCAGCGCTGCTTAATAAACTTCCGGCCTATGGCCTACCACAAACGGGGTCAGTTTCGATTTATATATATATATATATATATATATATATATATATATATATATATATATATATATATATATATATATATATATATATATATATATATATATATATATATGTATGTATGTATGTATGTATGTATGTATGTATGTATGTATGTATGTGTGTATGTATCACACCGATAACTCAAAAAATAATGGGCCGATTTTGACCAAATTTGGTGAATACCTTCCTTTTCTAAGGAGCTTGTATAAGTTCGTTAGCTAGGAAAATTGGCCGAGGCTTTCCCGGAAAATGTTGTGTTTTCTTTAGAGAAAAATTAATATCTCTGGAAATAACAAAGTAAGGGCAACCAAATTAGGTACATCGTAAATTACCTACCAAAATTTAGCGCTGTAGGTCAAAAGACAAAAAAGTTATGGGCATTTAAAGAAACATCAATTGGGGTTTTCCTCAAAACATCAAAGTGACAGTTTAAAACATCAAAATTCGCATTATTTAGGCAAAGAAGTTGAATCTAATACGTGCTATGGAAAGAAAATGTCTCAAGAAGAATGTTTTACAAAACCTGAAGTCTTAGTTTCAACCGTCATTGTCCTTCATTTTACTAAAATGTTTCCAGAAAATTCATTTCAAACAGACCCTTTATCTGATGCTTGACAGTAGTCTTAGCTATATAGTTTATCGTTTAATGGTATATGACTTTTGTCGCATTTTCGTAAAAAAATCAATAAAGCTCAATATATCCGTTATTCTAAAAAATATGAAAAAAAATTGTATACATTAATTATAGGGTGTCTTGAGCTACATCTTAAAAAATATTTCTACAATCAGAGGCTGGCCCATAAGTCTTTGGTGATACAAATAATTTTTTTTAGTCGAAAACGCCTTATGTTTTTGCATTTTCCATCGAAATATAATGCATGTTCGTAAGTAAAGAAATTCTGGACGCAGCAAGTGCGTTATGGCAACGAATTTTGATTAAATGCTTCATATTTGGAAAAGCTCAATTTGCTATTAACCTATAAAGTTGACCAAGAAACGGATTTTTTATGTTACACTTTAAGTTACTTTCGGAAATTTTTGTACGTTTTCAAACAATAAAGTTATTTTGATGAAACATTGCACATTGTTTTTACTATATATGTTATACTGGTAATCAAATTTGATGCCTGCTTTCTGAAAAAAAAGACACATATTTGCTACTAAAAACATTTTTATGAAAATTCACTACCATAACGCACTTGCTGCGTCCCGAACTTTTTTTTATTTTTAATTAATAGAAATGTCTTTAGCAAATAATTATCGTGTTTTATTACTTTTCAGCTCCTGAAAACTGACAAATCACTAAGGAAACATAGCATGTACTTTTCATTATAATTTTTATTGTAAACTTTTAAAACATTAACAACATGTATTTTTTAAAGACAATAAAAATGGTTTAAAACATTATTTACTTTTTCATATATCTACCAAAAACTGCTCATAAATATTCCTCATTTCAGCTACTATCATGGACTTCTTTGTTGCCACTGGAATATCAGCATTAACTTTAGAAGCAATAACCTCAAGTTGACGAGTAACATCTGCCACACTCATTTCTTTTAACTCCGACCGAACATTTAACACCAAATTATTTGAGTTGCTGTCTTCCTGAATCTCATAAAAGTTTCCATTCATCTCAGGCTTCTCCCAGCCGTGCGTATCCTGTGCAACCTCGTCCTGAAATCTCGTTAATTTGCGACCATCTCGGAAACCTGAATTCTTGAATGTCATCATGCCCTTTTGTCTAATTCGTTTCAGAGGCGGACAAACAACGGGTATAGTTTCTAGTGAGCAGTCTTTCATCAGTTCGTATTCATCGATTTGAGGTTTTTCATTGGCAATTTCTGGTAGGACTGCTTGGCAATCTAATTTGAGGGAGACTGAGGTGTCGCCTAGTTTGAACGTGCCTTCGACGTTTGACGTGCTCTCCAGAATGGCTTTCATAATTTCGGTTTTGCCGTCTTTATGTGTAGATTGTATGCGTAGGCGTGTCGTCGATAGACCCATATTTCCTTCTAAGATATTATCAATTCCGATGTTATCCTGACATTTGCTTTCTCCGCACATATTGTCTTCGACTTGAGGTGTGTAACCGAACACGTCGCCTTGTTCGCCTGTCATCTGAATTACTACAGTCTTTGCTGAAAGAAATATCACTAATAAAATGAGTTGAATAATGCAGTATGTTCAGTAGGAAATGAAGTTGTAGCCAAAGAGGGTGAAAGAAATACACTTGCTATTTTGTAAAAGGATTTAGATTAGAGATTTTACATTGTTAAAATCTACAAAACATTTTATACAAACATCGTGTAGCACACTTTATATGTGTGTCAAGTCTTCCGCGAACAGATCAGATTCAATATTTAATTAACTAAATTTTTGTTTTTGTTTTGTTTTTTATTAAATTTTACAATCTACTCTACAAAGAGTATGAAGTAAATATGGTACACGTACACTCTACTCGGAAAAATGAAAATAAACCCAAAAGAAAACGAAAATAAAAATACTTAAAAATAACTAAAAAAATATATACATATATAAATAATAAATAATGCAAAGCGTGTGAGAAGCCCACCAGTGTCAACGCTTCCTCTCTGATAACACTAAATTGTGTATTTGGTAGGTTTCTGGGCCGGGTTCTTCTTAAGCGTCTCTCGTAGAAAGGGTCTTCAGAGAGTTGTTCTATGAGGAGATTCTCGTGGCAAGGCAACTTTGCCTGATAATTTTGGGCGTATCTTCGAATTTCCTTATGAACGAACGGGGTTTGGAGATCTTGATGTAAGGTAAGGTTGGAAACGTACCATGGAGCATTTACTATTAAGCGAAGTATTTTGGATTTCTGTCTTTGTATCATTCGGGTATTTGTTGGTTTAGCGCCTCCCGAAAACTGGATTCCGTAGGTCCAGATTGGTTTTAAAAATGCCTTGTAGATTAAGATCTTGTTACTGATGGTGAGCTTTGATTTTCTTTCTAGGAGCCAGTGCATATCTCGAGAAACTAGACATTGTGCAAAATAGGTGTCTGAGAATATGTTTGGGTTCACTTACACCAACACCAGTTTGTGTAGTCAGGAGAAGTGCCACTTACTTTTAGAATAAATATTCTCACAGAGATTTTTGTTAAACTCATGTCCAAAAATAACATTAATAAAAAATACATGAAATATTAATCTCAGATGCAACACATAAAAAATCGCAAAAAACAAAAAGTATGCCAATGGTAGAGGCATATGGAAGTTTGCTTAATATAGCAGAACATTTTTCAACGAAACATACATTTAGGCCACAACGCTCTTCCATCTGTAAGAGGATCTATTAATACATTTTTCTTCCAAGACTATGAAAAGCTTCCAATGACAGTTGGGGAAGCCTCTTTCCAGAAACGTATGGAATATATAGTTGGTTCCAAAATGGATTACAGAGCCGGCTGTGCTTGTTACGGTCCTATTGATAATACACAAAAAATGTTTTGTCTAGAGGAACACATGTCCATATACACGGCGGAACTAATTGGAATAAATGAAGCCCTTGACCCGGATTCTTTCAGGATTTGAGTTTGTGGTCTAGCAGTTCTAGACTCTGCACATCTTTTGTCAGTTCTGGAAGTGCAAGCCTCCTTATTTTTGTTCACGCTCTGAAAAATATCCCTTGTTACAACTTGGGCCCTGCTGTTTATAGCAGGTTTTCTGAGCCCCTTAGCTTTGGTTACTGCTTGATTCGGAGTGGTTAGCATTTCAGTAAAGGATACATTGATATCCGGAGCCTGTTCCGTTTCCTCTTCAGAATTTTGGTCACTAGATTCATTGTGTAAACTATAACTGGAATTTGAATCGCTGCTGCTATTGTCTGGGATGGGTAATTTCTCTTTGGCACGCTGCACCTTTTCTAAGCCAGAAGTAGATGGACCACCATCCTGAGAGGTTAAATTGTCTACATCATTTTCCCGATGCTGCCGAGGATTTTCTCCATGGTCTTGGTTTGTGACACTGCTCGGTGCAAATGCGATCTCTGGAATTGCTTCACGGTTTAAGGAAAAAATGCCAGTAGCCCTAAAGCCTGCTTTTATGTTTGATGGTGTCATCTTTTTATCCCAGACGGTTGAAAAGAGTCCTCCAAAAGATTTTTTTTTTCATTGGACGTTCGTCTGAATGTCTTGAAGAAGATTTTACCACCTCATCGTCCCAGTAATACTCAAAAGTTCTGAAAACAGCTTTATCCATGGGCTGAAGCTCATGAGTAGTATTACTGGGTAAGCAATACAAAGTTATGTCGAATATATCAGCCGTTTCTAAAATACTGTAGTCCAGATGGCATTTGGCGCCATAAAAAAATAAGAAGACATGGACCAGGCACTTTAAATGTTGCAAAGTGCTCAATCCAGCGTGAAAATGCTGACGGAGTCATACTACTTTTTTCGGTCATAAGTAGTGAAGAACCAGGAGGCATTCAATCACCCCCTTCCGGTTTCATGCGCTTTCTCTTGAATAAAATCATATGAGGTATGCTGAACCAATGCCATTACCACAGGCCACAATCGATACGTTTTCGCCATGTTCATTGGCAACCATATGAACTCTGCGCGCACTTTTTTGGGCTAGCTCTTTTTGCTGATGATACAAGCATAGTCTGCAACCTTTCTGATCGATGTTATAAATTATTTCAGGTTTATCGATTATATCATATCCATTGCCCTCATGATTTCTCCTAGTTTGGTGGAATGGTCATCCAGGATAAATTTATTCAATTTCTGTGCCCTTGCAGGATTTAAATTCTGTGCTTTTCTTGCTCGTATTATGGGGTTCCTTTCCATGAAACCCTTAAGCCAATAACGACCAGCCATTTCTTTTTCCCTTCTAAAAGGATTTGGTATGTTGTTAGTCTGGGTATGTCTATAGACGCACCTACGCAGTACTGCTGAAGTAAGTGGGTAACCCACTTGACATAGACGAATGATCCTTTGGCTTAATTCGCCTTCCAGTTCTTGGTTCAAGATAGGTCTGCGTCTCATGGCTGACTTGGTCACCTTTTGCTGATCCAAATAACGCCCGTGTGCCTTCTAAGCACCTCATAGGTTATACTAGCCCTATTTACTGACACTCCTGTAGCTATAGCTTGAACAGCGCTAGTCATGTTTTCGTTAGTCCATTTGCTCCGGAGGCCCCTGGACATGATGCGAGGGATCATTTGTGCCTATAAAACAAATTAGCAATTAGCAATATACCAATAACAGTGATATAACACGAATTATAAAAAGAAACTCATATGCAGAGCAATATGGCCATGGCCATGGCCATGGCCATATTACTCTGCATTAAACTTTGCCATATTTTTCGACAAGTAATCTTATCATTGAAATTGTAAAATCAGCATATCGTATAAACTAATCAAAAATTTTAATCGCACTCTGTTATCAGTACATATTAAGGTTATCAATACTTATCTAATAGTTAAAAAGTACTTACCTGATTGATAATAGTAAGATAATAGTAAGAATGCTGTTTTTTTTTATACGAACTTGTGTTTACATACGCCTCACTTGACGTTGGCGAATCTATTATGCTTCCTTTACTTACCTATAGCGACATCTACTTGAAGTAGTTATCGGTATATAGGGAATTGGCCATATAGCCAACTTGGCCATATTGGCTGCAGATACCTTAGTGGTCCTCTTGTAACTGTAGCATGGTTAAAGGGTCATTGTGGCATACAACATAATGAAACTGTGAATGAAATTGCGAAGATGTCCGTGGATAGGGGTGAGAAGGCACAATACGAAACTCCATATTTAGATTCCTATAGTATGATTACAAAACGAGATAAGCAACTATAGCAAATAAACTATACATCTGATAAAGTTTGAGGAAATGTATCAGCGTTTTCAGCCAGATCTCCCCCCCAAACCGTGGTTTTATTATGCAAAGTTCTCAAAAAAAAAGGAAGAATATATGTCGTTTGAGAACTAATCATGCATTATTTCCAGTCTATTTGCTGACAATTCAATTAAAAGACAGTCCTCATTGTGAGTGTATGGAATATGGGAATATGGAACATCTCATGGTGTCATGTATATTAAGAAAGAACGAAATAGAACAATTTACGTTAACTGTCCGAAATCGCTCTGTTAATAAACCCTTTAACTTAGCTTAACTATTAGCCACAAAAGACGAAGACGAAGACGAAGGCGAAGGCGCAGGCGAAGACGAAGACGAAGGCGAAGGCGAAGACGAAGACGAAGACGAAGAGGAAGACGAAGGCAAAGACGAAGACGAAGACGAAGGCGAAGGCGAAGTCGATGGCGAAGACGAATACCAATAAAGGCGAGGGCAAAAACAAACACAGAGACAGAGACCAGTACGATAACAAAAAGATAACAATACCAGTTGCAGGTCAAAATTTGTTACAGCCCTCTTTGTTTGAGAATAAAATCAATTCCTTATGTTTAATTAATACGACTTTTCTTTCACTGGCATCTTTTTTTAAATCGACGTTTTCTTCGAGTAAGATTTTTAACACCTTAAAGTAAAATTTTGTTCATCATATTTGGATGCCAGTTTGCCTTTTATGTCATCTCGAGGCGGGAGAAAATTGAATTAATCTATACGTATTTATGACAACCATAAATAAAAATATGTTGACGGATTAGGGATTTTACACAAAATAATTAAAAAATAATAATAAACTGACCGATTACGTCTTTAAAAATGCCTGTCTGATGTATGTCAGTATTTAGTATGAAAATAAAATCAACTTATAGCCATAATAAGCACAACAACAATCATAATAATGGAATAACTAATGAACCATAACAGCAATAAGTTTAATTGTTGTTGATCTTACGAAACCCAATGATTGGGCTGGAATTTTTGGTAGCCATATATTGGCCTGTTTTTTATTACCTAGTAATATGATTGACAATATGTACTTAGAGTTGTTGGAAAACACCATTGATCCAATATTTAGTAACATTTTCGGGAATGATGAGCGTTATGGCGAAGACCAGTTGGTATTTCAGCTGGATGAATTTCCTCCACATTACGCTTTGGCTGTTCGACAAATCTTGACCACAGATTTCCAAATCAGTGGGCTGGGAAAATAGGTTCCATATAGTGGCCAATGTGATCTCCAGATTCATCACCCATGGATTTCTTTTTACGGGGTCACATAAAAAGTGATAGTTAATCTACTCAACCCGATTCCTTACAAGATTTATGCCAGCGTATTGTAAACGAATGCCGTCACATTTTGAACAAAACTTGTACTATTGTATATAGGCTGGTGGTCGAAATTTTGAACATTTGATAAACAGGCATGTAAGTTTTCGATAAATAAATCAGTTCCCTTTAGAAGTCAATTTCTCAGCACCCACTGCGTCAAATTTAACAAACAAGGCACCGTTGAAAAGAGATTTACACCAGTTCTAGAATGATGTGCTACTTGACCCCTTGTTGTTTGAGATTTTAGGGGTCGATCACGCCACCGCTTATGAGTTGGTATTGCGATGTTGAAAATAAGCCTAAAAGTATCTCCCCTTGAAAGCTAAATTTACCTCTTTGAGCGCTGTTCAACAAAATCACGATAAGTGCCCGAAAATCGACCTGTTTCGTTTTCAAGTGGCCGCCCTGTATATAAAAGAATTCCTGGACATAGGATGTTTATTTAGAGTTGCTGTTAGTGTGTATAGGTATTTTCAATTTCCCTTGCCTAAGAATGCCGTAGAAACGAAACTTGTTGCAAGTAAGAAAACAGTCATTTACGAAGCTAAGGAAAAGTGTCTGCGTCTCGATTTAATATACAGAAAGTTTTCTTTTAAAATCATGTTTTTAGTTTGTGTATCAAATACGCGATGCTAAATCATTTTTTTTTTAGTTTGCCATTTGCTTCTCGGTGCAAGAATGTCAAAGTTAAGGGGGGCATAATTTGTTACGATTCACTATGTGTATTTCTTAAGTGTGCCTGAAAATCTCAATAAGACGCCACGAAAATAAAAACTTAGAAATTTAATTAAATAGGCCAAACTCAGAGTAATTTATTCGTGGATATAATAAAGAGAAAAAAGAACAAAATTAATGACTGAAAAAGAGAAGTAATCATCTCTGATGGCAGAGCGGCATTAAGGACACTCGATGTTATATTATTTTGATAAATTATACTTATTACGTTAGACATAAGGATACTTCAAAAGAGCGAGTAAACAATTTCAAGCATTGATCTTTCTAACTAGAAAGAAAATTGCTCTTTGTTCTCATATTTCAGTTTCTCTTAAATTTCGCAGGGCCCGTCTTATAAGTAGGTCACAAATATTTATTATGTTATCGACTTTTATTCCGAAAATTATGAGCGCCATTTATGTCGTCATTTATGAGAAAACGACACAAACAAATATACGTGATATTCGTTCATAAAGAATGTTGTCACAATCGGCCTTTTCTGTACAATTTGTGACAAATTTTCTTTGAATCACATTGAATTCAACTGGTTCTTTTAATTATTATTTTTTGTGCTTGGGTAATTGATATCTTCGCATATCTATAAAAACTCGTCAATTTTTTTCTCCTTTTGTCGCTACCATGGGCAATTATAATTAACAAGGGAAGTTTAGTTAAAAAAAGTTATCAGATGTCGCTTGACTAGTGTACAGGGTGATTGGTTATTAGGAAAATTGGATCGCCAAATAATAAATAAGTTTTGAGAAATTATAAGTACGTAGTAAGCTCTACAAAGTTGTAATAAGTTCTGAAAAATGTATCGCAATGTGTTTCCTGCTATACATCTCACCACAAGTCCCCTCCAGGGAAGTAGTTGTTTTCGCTTTGCTAGTTTTTTTCCCACAGCTTCCTTGTTGTTGTACTGTTTATAAGCGGAAGCATTTTTTTATATTTCAACAACACACCACGAGGGCTTACAGCCTGAATACTATCGTACCGTAGGTGTCGACAAGAAGGAAAGAGGCAACTTGTTAATTCTGCACTTGAAGGTTTGGAGGCTCGGAGGACAAGGAAAAACATGTTCCGGCAAGGAATAACTTGGAAGTCCTAGGGACAAAAGAGTGGGCATAACAAGATGTTCTATGTCTGGTGACCTGGACAGTAAGTGCATTCGCTCTGTTTCCCTGCTATATCTGTTAGGAGCAGCAGGTGAAGAAACCATGGAAGAAAGCTCCTCTGAGCAGTGCTTGTGCAGATATCTATAAAAGAGAGAGATAGAGAGAGAGAGGTCACCAACGGCACGTCGGTGGGCAAGAGATGGCAGCCTTTGGGTGAGGGTAGGGTCACGGATGAGACGTATAGCTCTCTTCTGAATGGAGTCCAGGATAGTGAGTGTAGAAGCGGCAGCGGCACCCCAGATGTGGGAGCAGTATTCGAGGTTTGGCCTTATTTGTAAAGTATATACAGTTTAGAGTATAGAGATTAGCTGGTAAAAAGTATTTGCGAGCCCGGAAGAGGAAACTTAATTTCTCAGCAGCCGCTTCTGCAATTGATGTGACATATTGGTGCGAATTGAGATTTCGATCCATAGAGACGTCAACAAGTGAAAGGGACTCATTACTTTGAATAACTTGGTTGTTCATTGTGATGGGTCTAGGGCTGGTGTATCTCTTATGAGATAGAAAGAAAGACTGAAATCTGATGGGGTTGAATTATACAAGAATTCTACTTCCCCAGTCTAATAGTTTTCGGAGATCCATGGAGACAGAGTCCTCCATGAGTCTGCGATCCTCACCTAATTGGGCTAAAGAGACAGGTTTAGCATATTGTATATTTGAGTGGAGGGTGCTGTCGTCCGCGTAGCTGTGAACTGGGTTGGATGTCCTAGAGATGAGGTCATTGATGTGGAGAAGAAACAAAGTAGGGGCTAAAGCTGAACCTTGAGGAATTCCTGCATTAATTGGATACAGTTTAGAGGAATGACAATCCACGACAACAGAAATGCTCCCGTTTGAGAGGAAATTTGCTGTCCAGGTACAGAGTTTTGGTGGTAGGCCATAGGTCGGAAGTTTATTAAGTAGCGCTGCATGCCAGACCTGGTCGAATGCTTTGGATAGTCTAGAGCGACAATCTGAGATTCACCGTGTAGTGCCATAGACTTGTTCCAAGAATGGGTGACGAAGGTCCATACTGCCTGTCGTTGTTTTGTGATGGGTCTAGGGCTGGTGTATCTCTTATGAGAGATAGAAAGCAAGACTGAGATTTGGTGGAGTTAAATTTGACAAGATTTCTACTTCCCCAGTCTCAAGCACTCGTGACAACGTTAGGGCTCGCATGATGAGAGATTTCCTAACGATTCAGACACTCGTTTGCAAACCACTCTGTAACTTACAGCTAAGTCGACTGACCGTAACAGAAGCATAACCGCATACGCATCACATTATAAAAGTCAATTAGAGTGCGAGGCAGGTGCAGATTGAAGCTGCACACATTTCCAGATGCAGGTTCCTAAGAAAAAATGTGAGAAAAATACTCATAGCGCGACTCCTCCAAGGTTAAGGACTGTTGGTCGAAAAAAAAGTGATGGCTACGATTTTTTCGGATGGTGACGGAATCCTTTCCAATGACTTTAAAGAACGCAACACCATAGTCGTGTGTGTGACGTCAGATTGCACTGGCTGCGGTATGGTTATCATTCGCACATTTTAAAACACCATAGTCAGCAAGGCATATTATGCAACACTCCTGTGTAAACTACGACAACATATTTGGAAGAAAGGACGTGGAAAACTGACGAGGGGTATGCGTGCACATTGCTGGAATTGTACAAGGCGCAATTCGTGCCTTCGGTTTAGAACAAATTGAGCACGCTCCATATAGTCAAAATATGGTCCCCAGTGACTACTACCTATTTGGAAATTTGAAACAGAACCTTAGAGGGCGCCATTTCAGTGACGACGAAGAGGTGAAGGCTGCAATTTGGGCACATTTTGAGGAAAAACCTAAAGAATATTTTAGGGGTATTGAGTTGTTCCTGAAACGATATAAAAAGTGCATTGATGTATAGATGGGAATACACTAAAAATAAAATTTAATTGTGTGTCTACCCTTATCTCGTAAGTAAGTTATAATAGTCTAAGTAAAATAATGTTTACTTCTACTTACAGAAAAAAATGCACCGCTTCTTAGCCTCGCATGACCTTCCTCTTATTTGATGGAAATTTATAAATAAGCTTTTGTGTTTATTTTATTTTGTAATTACCTTGATGTATTAAGCTCGCCTTATCTGCGTAATTCTTTTCAGTAACTGTACGCCTTGATCCACATTCTGGAGAAATCAATTCGCTCGTCTTTCTGTCGTTATGTTTTAGCTGCCGGTTAGTGATTCTGGATGACTTCGCCACAATCGCTTTCTTATAACCGTTATTGTCATCAAGATCGATGGATTCTCCGGGGGTGTTGCTCCCAGATTCCAGATTACATACATCAGGGGTGCTGTATTCGTTGAATTTGGAGCGAGAGTCAGTTCGCGTATCCTCGATTTCATACGGATCCTAAACGGATAAATTGTAGCTTTAAGGATATAGCAAAAAAAAATTGAAGATAAAGTTATAATGATAATGATAATGGTAACGATGAGTACTTTCAAGCATTTTATTGAAATTCGTTCTTAATTTAATTCGTCTCAATGTGGTTTAATCTTTCAATAAAAAGATGCTTCGCTACGTACTTTACACTAAATTAGTTGCATAGCTGCAAGCGGTTTTTATACGGCTTAGATTGAGTGTTTAGGTAAGGAAAATTTGGGACGTTTGCTCTTTTTAGTGAATTTTAATTAAGAAGATTCACTACTGGCGAGGTATCGATGGTAAGACTTTTGGAAAATTTCTTCAAATGAGCGCGAATCGGGAAACTTAGAACCCAAATCCAAGGTCACTTAAAAATTATATATATATATATATATATATATATATATATATATATATATATATATATATATATATATATATATATATACAACATGATGTTCAGTTGAACCTTTGTGCCACCTAATGGCCAGTAGTCGAATTTTATTGTTTTTGTTAAACCTGAGATCCCGTTTTTGCGTTAGTTAGTTATTATATTCAACGATATGGATATCTGTAAATGATCAGGTTTTTAATTAACAATAAAAGAAGTAGCTAACAGCTAAATAAATATTTTGTAAATAAACAAGCACTGTGTAATAAATGTGTTCAAGTGTGTGACCTCAAAAAAGATAAGGATGGTATTACAATTACCTTCACCGATAGATTTTGTAGCCTAGAAAATACAGGTTTTTTGAGGTCACACACTTGAACACATTTATTACACAGTGCTTGTTTATTTACAAAATATTTATTTAGCTGTTAGCTACTTCTTTTATTGTTAATTAAAAACTATATATATATATATATATATATATATATATATATATATATATATATATATATATATATGTATATATATATATATATATATATATATATATATATATATATATATATATATATATATTACAGTAAAACGGAGTAATGGTCTACAATACTCGTATCAAACCTTATTACTAATGTAAGGGTTATAAGACCAAAAAAGGGGGCTAATTTTTAAAGTAAGATATTTATTCTTTCTTGCAAATATTTCGTCTTTGTTTTTAAAACTTCATCAATGCATCAGCTAAAAGATAAAACAATACATGTCAGTTTTTAAATTAATGTTATAAGCTATTTCTGTTTGAACTTACAATTTGATCCAGAAAATAAAATAGCATACACATACAACAGAACGTTCTGCACTACAACACAACATTATTATATGTCAAAATATAGCTCTCAACTTAGACACTTAAATTTAACTAAATTTGATTAAAATCTTATCTAGTTTGTTCTCTAAAAACAGCAGTATAGACTGGAACATCTAAACGACGCTTACATTTTTACAAAATGGCTGTATGTCTGATAAAACTTTGATAGTTTTTTACAATTTTTGAATTTACTACTAAAACGTGTTTTCACTGTGTGAGATATATATATATACAGTGTGGAACAGCCAAATGGAATAAATTCGATAACGGATAAATGAGGGCGTGTTGGGAAAAACGCTTGGACACGTCGATTTGTATTTTTAACTGCGCATCTTTTTCAAGAAAAAAAAATTATATAGGGTGCGTCATGTGACAGTGGCCAATACCAACTTTCTTATTTTAAATACAAGCCCCTGTATATTATTAATTTTTTGGATTCTTCAGAAAATTCTAGACATAATTCATGTACAATGTCCTATACCTATCTTCAACTGTTTCGGAAATATTAAGTATTTTCAGATTTATTACAAAAATTAACATTAAAAATAGAAAATTATTTTATTTCACAAATTCGCTACATTGCATTCAATACTTATTTCCCATTCAGCTCTTGATAATGAGAAAGTAAACAAAAACCATTCCTGCGTTTCTTTTTACTGATATGAAATGAAACAAAAACAAAAACAGTTTTCTTTCTGTTCGTATAAAACTCGTAGCCTTAGCAACTTGTTGTCTGCCTGCATGACAGTAGTGATTAGTGTCAGTGCTATTGTCGTTTGAATTTCGTTAACTGTACGTAATAATATCAGAAAAATGGTTCATTTAACAGAAATGCACAAAATAACCATTCTACAAATTATTGGTTATGGAGATAACACACGGACACAGATGGAAGTGTCTCGCTTATTTCACGAAAAATTTCCAAATTTGCCGCCTGTATCCCAAGGAACAATTAGCAAAATAGAAAAGCAGTTTCGCGAGCTTGGTCATGTGAGACAGATAAAAAAAGTAGCTGCCAATGCAGTAAGTGATGATACGAAATTGGATATTACGCTTGAGTTTCAAGAAAACCCACATACTTCTGGTCGGCAAGCAGCCCAACTATTCAACGTTAGCCACACAGCAATTTTTCGAACATTAAAGGAAAGTAAAATGCATCCCTATAAAATGATACCAACTCAGGAGCTCATGGAGGACGATTTCGATAGGAGAACGTATTTTTGTGAACAAATGATGGCAATGTTAGATAACAATGTGATCCAATTAGAAGATGTTTTGTTTTCTGATGAGAGCACATTTACATTTCACGGTCATGTTAATCGTCAAAATTGCCGCTATTGGTCTAATGAGAATCCTCATTGGATGAGAGAGGAACATACGCAATATCCTGAAAAAGTTAATGTTTGGGCAGGAATTGTTGGAAATCATATCGTAGGTCCCTTTTTCATTGATGGCAACTTGAATGGGGATAAATATTTAGAACTGCTCCAAAATAATGTCGTGCCAACTTTGACAAACTTATATCCAGATCCAGCAAACCCACAAGTTCCTGCCAATAAAATATGGTTTCAGCAAGATGGAGCACCGCCCCATTACCAAATCAATGTCCGGCAGTACCTGAACCAAATTTTTCCAAATCGGTGGATAGGGAGGCGCGGATCGATAGAATGGCCAGCACGATCTCCTGATCTGTCGCTATTAGACTACTTTTTGTGGGGATATGTCAAAAGTATTGTATACAAAACTAAGCCCCTCAACTTAGATGACTTAAAAAGACGAATCACGCTTGCGATTAGATCAGTCACGCCTGAGATGTTGAGTAATGTTAGAAGACATTTCTATACCAGATTAGCATGTTGCCAAGATGTTCGTGGCGAGCATTTTGAACATTTACTACATTGACATTAATTTTTTTTTTTTTTTTTTAATTATTAAGAAATAATCAGTATTTCTTATTAGAATTTGTGAAATAAAATAATTTTCTATTTTTAATGTTAATTTTTGTAATAAATCTGAAAATACTTAATATTTCCGAAACAGTTGAAGATAGGTATAGGACATTGTACATGAATTATGTCTAGAATTTTCTGAAGAATCCAAAAAATTAATAATATACAGGGGCTTGTATTTAAAATAAGAAAGTTGGTATTGGCCACTGTCACATGACGCACCCTAAATAATTTTTTTTCTTGAAAAAGATGCGCAGTTAAAAATACAAATCGACGTGTCCAAGCGTTTTTCCCAACACGTCCTCATTTATCCGTTATCGAATTTATTCCATTTGGCTGTTCCACACTGTATATATATATATATATATATATATATATATATATATATATATATATATATATATATATATATATATATATATATATATATATATATATATATATATATATATATATATATATATATATACATATATATAGAGAGAGAGAGAGAGAGAGAGAGAGAGAGAGATGTGTGTTTGTATGTATGCGTGTAGGCATATATGTATTCAACCGACAACTCAAAAAATACTTGACCAATCATAACCAAATTTGGCAATCCCCTTCACCTTGTTAATAGCTTGGATAAGTTCGTTAGACAGTTTTGACACTCAAATACTTTTAGAAAAAAGTGCAAAAAACTGTTTGAAAAGCACTAGAAGTATTAAACTAAAGCTTTACAAGCACGTAGATATCGTACCTGTGGCCCCACGTCCCGAACTTCAACTCAATTGGTTCAGTAAATCTTGAGTTATATGTATATAAAAAATAAATAATCTACGATATGACCGGAAATTATGGATGCCTATAATGTTAGACAAGGTGAGACAGATAAATCGGGATTCCGCTGCCATTGAAAACAAAATCTCCAAATTAAGTTTTAAACGGACAGGCTACAAAAATATGTCACAATAAACAATCGTCTGGGTTGCGATTTGCGACAACTCTAATTTAAATCTGTAGATATCAGAAAAATGTAAATAAATGAAAATTTTAATAGCCGTGATTCAATTTGTTTAAAAGCAATCTAGATAAGTTTTATTATGTATAAATATTAAGCACCATTTGTCAATTGTTAACTGAGAGGAATCATGAGAGAAACGTGTACGTTCTTCGCACTCCGCTACACACTCGAAATCGACTCCGCTAATACGTTAGAATCTTAGAATATAACACAACTACCTAATATATTCTACGGTTAATACAAGTAGTAGGTAAATAATTTCATTTGAACCTAACTTTAACAAATGTCTTCGGCCGTCGACTTTAGCATATTATGATTCTAAGATCCAATCAGACAAATAAAAAGGTAGAATATATGTAGCCTTACTATAAAAAAAAATAGGGGTTGTGTGCATCAGATTCAGGTTCTTAATAAATGCATGTAGATACTGTATTACGAAAGTGAAACAAAATTATTTCAAGAACAAATATACCTACCTACCTCAAACTAATATAAGTATAATACATAGGTACTTATGGTTTTCTTTACTCTTTATGTGCATGGAAAATTTCACGTAAATGGAACTACATAATATCGTAAAGCAGTTTAAATTATATAATCACATGTTCAGTGTAAATTATTATAATTTTAAATTCAAAATTTTGTATTGTTTATATTTATTTCATTTTCAAAAGTATGCAGGTGCAGGGTTAGATTTGCATGCAAGCAAGTGACCTTGTCTGGCACATTGAAAAATCTGTTAAAGATTGGGTAAATTGGGCTAATGTCACAGCCTTTAATAATAATAATGATAGTAAATACTTATTTTTAGTGAATTTTCTTTAAAAAAATTCACTAAGAGGAGTTCCCGACTTTTGAATTTTGAAAACATTTCCCTCCAGAACACATATCCGGGGTCAGTTTCAATTTATGTATATATATATATATATATATATATATATATATATATATATATATATATATATATATATATATATATATATATATATGTCTGTATCACACCGATAACTCAAAAACTAGTGGGCCGATTGATTAAATTTAGTGAATACCTTCCTTTTGCAAGTGGCTTGGAAAGGTTCGTTATCTAGGAAAATCCTCCTAGATTTTCTCGAAGAATGGTGTGTTTTCTTTCGAAAAAAAATTATATCTCCGGAATTAACAAAGTCGAGACAACAAAATTTGGTGCGCTGGTTTATATCTTTATAGGTAAGTTACCTACCAAAACTTATATTAAAAGACCAAAAAGTTATAGACATTTAAAGAAAAATAAATTTGGGTTTTCCTCAAGAGGTCAAAGTCGCGATTTTAAACGTCAAAATTAGTAATATTTAGGCAAAGAACCTGAAACTAATATGAGCTATGGAAAGAAAATGTCTCAAGAAGAATGTTTTACAAAGCCTGAAGTCTTGATTTCAATCGTCATTGTCCTTCATTTTACTAAAATATTTCCAAAAAATCCATATCAAATAAACCCTTTCTCTTATGCTTTGGCAGTAGCTTGGCTATAGAGTTTATCGCTTAATGGTATATAATTTTTATCGAATTTTCGTAAAAAATCAATAAAGCTCAATATATCCGTTATTATACCAGATACGAAAAAATATATATACATTAATTATAGGTTGTCTTGAGCTACATCTTAAAAAATATTTCTACAATTACAGGCTGACCCATAAGTCGTTGGTGATTCAAATTTTCTTTTTTTTTTTTAATCGAACACGCCTTATGTTATTGCATTTTTGCACTTTCCATCGAAATATAATACATGTTTGTAAGAAAATAAGTTCGGTACGAAAGCAAGTGCGTTGTGGTAGCGAATTTTCATTTCAATTTGCTATTAACCTATAAGGTTGACCAAGAAACCAGTTTTTTCAGGAACACTTTACGTTCACTTTCCGAAATTTTTGTACATTTTCAAACAATAAAGATATTTTGATGAAATATGGTACATTGTTTCTACTTTATAGGTTATACTCGTAACCAACTTTGATGCCTGCTTTCTTTTAAAAAAGAAACATATTTGCTATTAAAAACATGTTTATGAAAATTCACTACCATAACGCACTTACTGCGTCCAGACACGGACCACACATAGCTTATATAGCAACATGACTGATATACCATTATATTTATTTCGAGGGGAAAAGTGTGTAATGATGAAAAGTGAATACATACATTTGGATGCTCCTATTATAATTGACTGGATATGCATGTTGCCATGACTAAATGGAATGGATTTGCTAATCGTATTGCCGTTTGTGTGACCTGGCCAACTACTATTATTGTCGTTCACAAGTTTTAGTATAACCGTTCGGTGCTGGTTGCACTAATCTAAATTGCAATTCATTAGTATCGTCGAAAACAATAGAATCAACCGCTTAGAGACTTAATTGGAAAACTTGCTTTGCGTTTTCAATGAATTGCAGATTCTCCTAGACGCTTGGTCGCTTATTAAATGGAGCGGTGGCATAGCTATTAACAGCACAAGTTTTGGTGCTAAAGCTTTTATACAAGGTTGATTTTGTAACACTAAATATGTTCATTACTTCAACGTGTAGAAGTATCGCATCGGCAACAAAAATTTCAAAAAATTTGCTTCGCTTAAACGTCGTAAAAAGTGTCAAAATATATAGAAAACATGATTTGGGAACGAATTTTTTTGTTCTGTCAGTCTGTATGTCTGTCTGCTTGTAGCCATGATAACTTTAGAACGAATTAAGATATCGCCTTTAAATTCGGTATACAATTAGCACCCGACAAAAGAACGGTTCGGATTGTTTTTGGGTAAAATCTCTCCAAAGTGTAGGGGATGAATGGAGGAAGGGGATTTAGTGAAAATTTACATTTTTCGTTAAAACTCGAATAATGTAATGTTTTCGAGTTTGTTTATTAACAAACCTTCGATTTCGTTAAACATCTGGTATTCTGTTCTGAAATTAGGTTCGGGGTTGAATATGTGGGGGTGGAATATTGATGCAAGAAATTTCGATATTCTTTTTTGCTACAACTGCGTAAAAAGTCTCAAAAGACATAGAAAACTGTAATCTGGAACGATTTTTTTTTTTCCGTCGGTCGGTCTGTATGTCTTTCTGTTAGTAGCTCCGATGACTTTAGAACAAATGGAGATATATCTTCTTCAAATTTGGTATACAGTTTCCACCCGACAAACGAACGGTTCGGTAGCCGCAGGGGATAAGGGATGAATGAGGGGTGATTTGAAGAAAATTACATTTTTTCATTGAAACTTGAGTAATATAAC
Organism: Tillus elongatus; assembly: GCA_964006375.1. Taxonomy (NCBI): domain Eukaryota; kingdom Metazoa; phylum Arthropoda; class Insecta; order Coleoptera; family Cleridae; genus Tillus; species Tillus elongatus. Next base: position 234,690,237 of record OZ023263.1, read on the forward strand.
TTTTCAGAAGTTTATGGGTACAATAATACGAATATTTTCTTTGTAGTCGAGTCATGGGCCCTAAATTCATTCAATGAGAAAGTCTTCCTGAAGAGAATATATTATTAGAGCTATGTGGAAGTTATGATTCAATTTGCAGCACTATTTTTATTTTTATAGTATATTTATTAGTACATAATTTAACAATAATTGTTAAATGATGTACTAGTAAATAAATTAATTATAGATTAGGCACATAATTTGGATTTTAGTGAATTTTCGTAGAAAAAATTCACTAATGGGGAGATCCCGACTTTTGAATTTTGAAAAAAAATTTTAAATGAGAGCGAACTAGGACCCATATCCGGGGTCAGTTTCAATATATATATATATATATATATATATATATATATATATATATATATATATATATATATATACATATATATATATATATATATATATATATATATATATATATATACATATATATATATATATATATATATATATATATATATATATATATATATATATATATATATACAGGGTTTTTCACGATAGCCGTGCATTAGAAGTTTATGAAGTTCCCTGATATTATAAATTTTGAAATTTTGGCAGCGGTTACAATTCGTAATTGTCTTTTATTCTAAAATATTTTCAAGGTCACACCACTTCCGGTTAGACCGGAAGTAGTCATCAACTTTGTTAATTTAAATAGAATGCTCTGTTTTTTATTGCATATTCGAATTCTCCATAAAATTTTGTGAATATTTATATTAGGCTTTCCTATCCCTATCTTCAACTGTTCCAGAGATATTGTGATTTTTTTACATTTTGCGGAACTTCTATCCTCATTTATAACACTTTGTATTTCACATGTTTTTAAAGATAAAAGCCTGGAATTTAGAATACGATAACTTCTAAGATGAAGCCTTCATATTACCTACCTAAAGTTTACCTGTATTATACAGAGTGTTTTAAATTTAAAGGCCAACTTACACACATTCAATGTTGCAAAAGTCATTTTTTTCAAATGGTACACCCTGTATATTATTAAAAATTCGAGTTCTAAATTTAATTCTATACCGGTTTTATATAGGGTTTCCTATACCTATCTCTTACGAGTAACTTGCTACTAGAGTTTTTAGGTAACACACTCCTTTTCTAGTGAATATACATTACCCTGCAAAATAAAGGCAGCTGTGGCTGCCAGAAAACAAAATTTTGACAACACATGAATTCTAAAGCGTCATTTATATTTTAAAGTTAATCTGAGTGTGTTTGTATTAGTCACGTTATAGAAATAATAAGCCAATAAAAATGCAGAATAGTGAAGAGTACTCTAATATGGATATTTTCAATTTATTTTATATTCATGGGGAATACAATCGGATTGTAAGCAGAACATGCAGGATGTTTAACGAGAGGCATCCGACTCCATCGGCAATGACTAGAGGAACATTCGCAAGGATAGAGGAACGATTTAAATTGACTGGAAGTGTCAAAACTACACGACATGATCCAAAGCCAGTAACTGAAAATGAAGATAATGAGATAAAAGTTTTGGCTTATTTTCAAGTTTACCCGTGTAGCTCTATTTATGCAGATACTCGAGCTTTGGAAACATCAAGTTCATCTGTGCATAGAATATTGAAATCTCATAAAATGCACCCATATTCAGAAGTAGTACTACAAGGACTTCGACCTGGTGACCATTTAAAAAGAGTGGAATTCTGTGAATACATGTTTCTGAATATTCAACAAGATGAGAACTTTCTCTCTAAAATTAAGTGGACCGACGAATCGAAATTTAGAAGGGAAGGAATTGTGAATAGGAGAAATAGTCATTTTTGGGCAAGTGACAACCCTAATATATTTAGAGAACGACGTTTTCAAACAAATTCTAGTTTTGCATCATTATTGACAATAAGGTCTCTTATGAAATTTACAAAGAAAATATAAACGGTGAAAAGTATTTGGAACTATTAAGGGGATCTGTCCGTAATTTTCTGGCAAGGCTACTACTAGATATAAGGCAAAGCTGCTGGTATCACCTAGACGGCGCTCCTGCCCACTCCACTGGTGAAGTTTACTGGCATTTAACGCAATTATTTGAAGACAGATGGATTGGGCCCAACGGTCCTTGGAGATGGCCTCCCCGCTCTCCTGATTTAACGCCCGCCGATTTTTATCTCTGGGGGCATATAAAAAGTCAATTGTATGACACAACAGTGCAAAGTAGAGAGGATCTTTTAAATCGTGTAATTAGAGCTTTTAGAGATTTAGATCCAAATGAAATCAAAAGCGCTATTACGAATGAGATGAACCGTAGAATTTTGCAGTGCCTTGACCAAGATGGTCGTCACATAGAACATTTATAGTGATCGTAGCATTTAAATTTGAATTAACTATTTTTTTGGTCTTTGTTTAGTTTTTTGGTTATTGTTAATATTTTTTTTATTATTATTCAAATAATTACATTAAATATTTTTATGAAATCATATCACTTTTGTTATCTGACTGACAATCACAGCTGTATTTGTTGTCTAGTCTAACGTGTACTCTTTAGAAGAGGAGGTTGTTACCTAAAAATGCTAATAACAAGCAACACATGGAAGATAAATATAGACAAACTTATATCAAACCGGTGTAGAATTAAATTTAGAACTCGAATTTTTAATAATATATAGGGTGTCCTATTTAAAAAAACAACTTTGGCACGTTGAATATGTCTAAGTTAGTAACTAAATTTAGAACACTCTGTATGACACAGGTAAATTTAAGACATATAATATGAAAGCTCCCTCCCATAAGTTACGAAATTCTAAATTCGAGCATTTTATCTTTAAAAACATGCGAAATACAAACTATTAAAAATAAGGTTGCAAAATCACCGAAATGCAGAGAAATCACAATATCTTTGGAACAGTTGAAGATAGGGATAGGAAAGCCTAATATAAATATTCACAAAATTTTATGGAGAATTCGAATATGCAATAAAAAACAGAGCATTCTATTTAAATTAACAAAGTTGATGACTACTTCCGGTCTAACCGGAAGTGGTGTGACCTTGAAAATATTTTAGAATAAAAGACAATTACGAATTGTGACCGCTGCCAAAATTTCAAAATTTAGGATATCAGGGAACTTCATAAACTTCTAATGCACGGCTATCGTGAAAAACCCTGTATATGTATCACACCGATAACTCAAAAAATAATGGGCCGATTTTGATCAAATTTAGCACATACCTTCCTTGTAAATGGCTTGGATAAGTTCGTTAGTCAGGAAAATCGGACGAGGTTTTCCGGAAAAATTTGAGTTTTCATTCGAAAAAAATTTATATCTCCGGAATTTACAAAGTAAGGGCAACCAAATTTGGTACGCGGGCTTATATCATCATAGGTAAGCTACCTACCCTGTAGGTTAAAGGACAAAAAAGTTACAGGCATTTAAAGAAAAATAAATTTGGGTTTTTCTCAAAACGTCAAAGTCGCGATTTAAAATGTCAAAATTGGTAATATTTAGACAATGAACCTGAAATTAATATGAGCTACGGAAAGAAGATGTCTCAAGAAGAATGCTTTACAAAGCCTGAACTCTTAGTTTCAGTCGTCACTGTCCTTCATTTTACTAAAATATTCGCAGAAAATTCATTTAAAATATACACTTTCTCTGATGCTTTGGCAGTAGTGTTGACTATAGAGTTTATCGTTTAATGGTATATCATTTTTGTCAAATTTTCGTAAAAAATCATTAAAGCTCAATATATCCGTTATTATGCAAGTTACGAAAAAAAATGGTATACATTAATTATAGGGTGTCTTGAGCTACATCTTAAAAGATATTTCCACACTTGCAGGTGGCCCATAGGTCGGTCGTTGGTGATTCAAATTTTCTTTTTTTTTTTAATCGAACACGCCCTATGTTATTGCATTTTTGTATTTTCCATCGAAATATAATACATCTTTGTAAGAAAAGAAATTCGGGACGGAGCAAGTGCGTTATGGCAGCGAATTTTCATTAAATGCTTCAAGAGTGAATATCTCAATTTGCTATTAACCTATAAGGTTGACCAAATAACCAGTTTTTTCGGGATCAATTTAAGCTTACTTTCGGAAATTTTTGTACATGTTCAAACAATAAAGTTATTTTGATCAAAAATGTCACATTGTTTCTACTATATAGAGTGATGCCTGCTTTCTTAAAAAAACATGTTTGCTATTAAAAAGATTTTTATGAATTTTTTTTTAATCGAACACGCTCTGTGTTAATGCATTCTTGCATTTTCCATCGAAATATAATGCATGTTTGTAAGAAAAGAAATTCGGGACGCAGCAAGTGCCTTATGGTAGCGAATTTTCATTAAATGCTTCAAATTTGAATAGCTCAATTTGCTATTAACCTATAAGGTTGACCTGGAAACCAGATTTTTCGGGAACAATTTAAGTTTACTTTCGGAAATTTATGTACATTTTCCAACAATAAAGTTATTTTGATGAAACATGGCACATTGTTTCTACTATATAGATTGATGGCTGCTTTCGTGTTTGCTAATAAAAACATTTTAATGAAAATTCGCTACCATAACGCACTTGCTGCGTCCAGACTTTTTATATTCTTTTAGCAATTTTTTGTGTCAAAAAATTTAGTCAGTTTTCGCAGTAATTTGTTTGGGTTGGCGTAGAAATCATTTTTTGCAAGATTTTCGTAAAATTTGGTAGTCAATAATAAATTTTTCATAAGTTATTTCAATGAAATATTTTCAAACGATCGTAAAAAAATTGTTTGTAGATTTTCATGCAATTTTTCTTTTGAAGTTTCGTCGAAAAGATTTTTGTGAATAATTATATCTTGGAAGTTAAGTAAACAGCTTGAAGAGTTTGCCAGGGAAATGGGACCAGTTTTTTCGGGCACACTTAAAGTATTGCATACAGACTTGGAGAATACTTCTCTGGCTTCACTGTTGGTTTTTAGTGGTGAAGGACGTAGCCAGCGCGTGAGCTAACTGGAGCAAGTGGCCCTTCGAATTCTGGAAGTTCTAGGATGTTCTTCAATGCTTCTGTGACTATAGTTTCGCAGCTTGACAGCATTTTCAGACAGATTAAAATTGAATTAGTACGAAATCATGACAACTACAAATAAATATCTGTTGCTATGTTATGATACGATGTTTTGATCAAAAAATTTAATCAAATTGAAAATAAAATGAAACACAGATGACAGATGAGGTTTTCAAAATGTCTATGTGATGTATGTCAATATTTAACATAAAAACTAGAACTAGTCTATAATAACTATGATAACAGTTACAACAATAAAATAACTAAACAATAACAGTATAAAAGTAGTCTCTATACAACGAAAATATCGACATACATCAACTCATTATTATATTACAACTTTTTTGAAATAATAGTTAAATTTATTTTCTTTGACATATTTAATTAGAAAGAAGAATATCCAAGAAAGAGGATTTCATTAAATCAGTTTGCTCGTTTAAAACAAGGTAGTTATTGTCGTGTGTGTGCCTTTTGACTTCTAAAGCTTCAAAAAAATCTAGTTTACGTTTGTCATTATAAAAATGTTGTGGTTGTATGCGGTTATTTATTGTGGGTCTATGTTCGGTAACAATAATATGTTTTGCAAATGTAGATTTGTCAGCGTGGTTATTTCTAAATGCGGAAATGTGTTCTTTGTATCGGGTGTTAAAATTTCTAGAAGTTTGACCTATGTAGATTGCGTTACAATGTGTACAAGCTAATTTATAAACTCCAGCTTTTGTCAAGAAAAAAGGTTTTTCTTTCGCGTTAAATAACAAATCACGCGTCGTGTTGTAAGATTTAAAAGCTACCTTTGTATTTGTACAAGTGTTTAAAATTTTTGAAATGTTTTCTGAAATGGTTCCAAAATAAGTTATCGAAACGTATCTGTTGTCTTCTTTGTCTCTAATATTTGGATAAATTAAATTAATCGCTAATTTGTATTCTTTTCTCTCTATCATTTTATCTATTATTTTAACAGAGTAGCCATTATTAAATGCTGTTTGCTTAATTATTGAAATTTCTTTTTCAAAATTGTTTTGCGACATAGGTATTGAAAATGCACGATGTATCATAGAATGATAGGCTGACAGCTTTTGTGAAAAAGGGTGACATGAATCGTATGGTATGTTTGTGTCAGTGTAAATTGGTTTCCTATATATTGAAAAGTCAAATGAATTATTTTCTAATTTTCTAATTGTTAAGTCTAAAAAGTTTATACAACTGTTAGCTTCTTCTTCTAAAGTAAACTTAATATTTGTGTGAAAGCTATTAATAAAATTTAAAAATTCATTTAATTCTGTATGACTACCTTGAAAACATGCTAAAATGTCATCTACGTATCTGTACCAAAAGACAATATTATGTGAAAGTTCTGAGGTTAAAATTTGGTTTTCTAAGTTTTCCATAAATATGTTGGCTAATAAAGGTGACAACTGACTACCCATAGGCAGACCTTCATTTTGCATATAAATTTTATTATTAAATTTAAAATAGTTTTGTTTTATACATTCATTAAAAAGATTCATTATTTCTTGTCTTTTTATGACATTTACGTTCTTTTCTATTAAAACGTTTTCTAATAGAGGTAAACATTCTTTAGGGGGTATCTTAGAATACATGCTACAAACATCAAACGAGACTAATTTACTATTTGTGGGAATAATTAAGTTATTTAATTTTTGTGTAAGTTCATAAGAATTCTTAACTGAATATTTTGGAAAGTAATTGTATTCTTTAATAAGTGAAACCAGTTTGCTCGCTATCTTATGATTAGGTGTATTAACATAGCTAACTACTGGTCTCACCGGTATATTTGGCTTATGAATTTTCAGCTGGCCATATAATTTTGGTGGTTGCAGGCTTTTATATAAAAGATATTTCTTTTCTTGTTGACTAAACAGAGACACATTTTTAAGTTCATTTTTTAGTTTTGTCTGAAATGCGTTTGTTGGGTCTCTCCTAATTTCTGTTAAATTTTCCGTAGTAATAAAATCATTAATCTTAATGCTATATGCGTCCCTACTTATAGCTACAGTTGTATTTCCTTTATCAGCTTTAGTAAAAACTAGATCATTGTCTAATATTTTATGCTGAACAGATTTTAAAATTTGAGTTTCGTTAATTTGACGTTTGTCATATTTTGAAGTTAAATGTCTTAAAAATTCACATATTTTTAATTTTTCATATTGCCTTAAAGTATATTTTCAGAACATTTTTGTACCTTTTCAAACAATAAAGTTATTTTGATGAAATATGTTACAACGTTTCTACTATATAAGTGACACTGGTAACCAAAGTTGTTGCCAGTTTTCTCATAAAAAGACATATGTACTATTATTTTCCATTATAAAGGTTATAGTGGTAACCAAATTGATTCCTGCTTTCATTAACAGCAGACGTATTATTTGCTATAAATTTTTTTAAATGAAAATTCACCACAATAACGCACTTGCTGCGTTTAAACTTTTTCTTTCCCCATTTGTGTATCTCAGAGACAAGTTCAAATATGATTAAATGTTATGCAAAAAAAACTTATCTTAGAATTACCTCAGATTCGTCACAAAGCTGCTCAATGATATTCAATAGATACTTGATTTGACTCTTCTGCAAAACACATACATCCTCATAAAATGTTCTGCTATTTTTCAACTTACACTTCTGGATTTGGAGATCTAAAACGTATTTATCGATTAATTAACCAATTAACAAGTGTACGACCCACTGGAAGACATGATACCAGAAATAGCCTTATCTCTTTCCCCCAGTTGGTGCCGATAATTCTTCTCCACTTCAGTTACATCGGTTTGTTTTTCAATTAATTGAGCGTAAGCTGATCTAATTGCTAAAAGATCATCAACCTGCAACTTGTATGTGTCTCTTTCACTTCGCAGTTGTTCCACTTCGCTGTTATAATCTATCTGCATCTAAAATTTTATAAAGCTTTATGAATTGCTTTATGCTGGTTTAATATTTAACTCTCTTTCTTGACACTAAGTGAGTGGTAAAACACGAAGCAACGTGCCGCCACCTAGTTGCGGAACCAAGTAGTATGTTGTCACGCCAGCTCCAAATAACACAAAGTGTTAAAAAATAGAGACTGTATACAACCAACTAACAATTTAGTAAATTGTCAGCATTGGCCTATTTATACCCTAATATAGGGACAAAGTATGTAAGGCTAGATGCATTCTCACAACAATTAGAACCGTAAATCGGTTTCGCTCTAATTAGTATGCCGTACTGACGAGCTCTAATTAGAGCGAAACCGGTCTACGGTTCTAATTGTTGTGAGAAGGTTTGGAGGAGAAGGAAAAACCTGTGCCGGCAAGGAATTCCACAACTTGGAAGTCCTCGGGAAAAAACAGCGGGCATAACAAGATGTTATATGTCTAATGACCTGGACAGTAAAAGGGTGCATTCGCTCTGTTCACCTGGTAGATATGTTGGGGGCAGCAGGTGGAGAATTTATGGAAGAAAGCTCCTCTGAGCAGTGCCCGTGCAGATATCTATAAAAAGAGAGAGAGAGGTCACCAACAGCACGTCGGTGGGCAAGAGATGGCAGCCTTTGGATGAGGGTAGGATCACCGATGAGACGTATAGCTCTCTTCTGAATGGAGTCCAGTATAGCGAGTGTAGAAGCTGCAGCGAAACCCCAGATGTGGGAACAGTATTCGAGGTTCAAGGACCTTACTTGTGAAGTACATAAAGAGATTAGCCGGTGAAAAGTATTTTCGAGCCCAGAAGAGGAAACCTAATTTCTTAGCAGCCGCTTCTGCAATTCATGTGACATATTGGTGCCAGTTGAAATTTCGATCAACAGAAATGCCAACAAGTGAAAAGGACTCATTACTTTGAATAACTTGGTTGTTCATTTTGATGGGTCTAGGGCTGGTGTATTTCTTATGAGATAGAAAGCAAGACTGTGATTTGGTGGAGTTGAATTGTACAAGATTTCTACTTCCCCAGTCTAGTATTTTTTGGAGATCCACAGAGACAGAATCCTCCATGAGTCTGCGATCCTCATCTAATTGGGCTAAAGAGACAGGCTTAGGATATTGTATATTTGAGTGGGGGGTGCTGTCATCAGCGTAACTGTGAACTGGGTTGGATGTGCTAGAGAGGAGGTCACAAAACAGGGGCTAAAGCTGAACCTTGAAGGACTCCTGCATTACATGGATACAGTTTAGAGGAATGGCTATCCACCACAACATAAACGCTCCGATTGGATAGGAAATTTGCTGTCCACGTACAGAGTTTTGGTGGTAGGCCATAGGCTTAATAAACTTCCGTTATTAAGCAGCGCTGCGTGCCAGACCTGGTCGAATGCTTTGGACATGTCTAGAGCGACATTGTAGTTCCATTAACTTGCTCCAAGAATGGGTGACAAAGGAAAGGAGGTCGGCAGTTGATCTGCGCTGACGGAATCCATACTAGCTGTCGTGGATTAGACTGTGTTTTTCAAGAAATTTTAGTAATTCGGTGTTTATATACTTTTCCATCACTTTAGAGACGACTGAAAAGAGAGAAATAGGCCTGTAGTTGCTACGAAGCACTTTAGATTCTTTCTTGGGGACGGGTTGTACTCGAGCGGTTTTCCAGTTACAAGGGAATATGCCTCTATTGCAAGATGTCTGAAACAGACGCGTCAGGACAGGAGCAAGTTCTGGTGCGCATTTTTTGAGAACAATTGCCAGTTGAGAACAAATACCAGATAAGCTCGAAAACCCTGTTCAATGTCGACGAGTCTGGATACATCACAGTTTAGAAAATAATGCCAAAGTTGTCTCTCTGAGAGGCAAAAAACAAATAAGTGGAATCACTAGTGGCGAGAGAGGGGTCAATAAGACAGCTGTTTGTTGTTTAAATGCTGCTGGACTATATATTCCCCGTAGGCTAATCTTTAAAAGGCAACGTATTAGAAATCGGGGCCCCATTAAGAGGACCAGTAGAGATATCTGCAACGGGATACATGAACTCTGAACTTTTCTTAAAATGGCTAAAGCATTTCAATATCGCAGTTCAACCCGTGCCAGATAAACAAGTGATTTTATTACTGTACGGGCATTTGACACACAGCAAAAATTTAGAAGTCCTTAACTATGCAAAAGAGCATAATATCCACTATCTTCAACTTCCTGGACACACCACGCATAGGCTTCAGCCATTATACGTCGCCTTCTTCAATCCACTGCAAACAGGTCGCAATAAATAAAGGGTACTAAATTTTGTTGGGACCAAAGATGCCAAAAGGTGCCATATGTAAGGAATATGAAAGTTTTGGAACAGACAGTGAAGATGATGGAGAATGTTAATATTGCGGGCGCACTTACATGTGTTCTAAGAAAGGAGGTTGGGCTCAATGGGCGCATGAAGAGTGTGGTGAAATCGTAGAGGGTGATGATTTTTGTGTGTGTGTAAAACTGAATTTGGAAACAAAGGTGCAAATTAGGAACTTGCCGGTCCAATTTAGGAAAACCGGTTGCCTAATTTGGAACAAAGGCAAGTTTTTGTTTTATTTTTTGCTGAATGCTGTTTCTGTTTTGACATATTCATGCATTTTGTTACCATTAAAACACATTAGGGTTATTATTTTTATATTTGATTAAATATAAATCACAATTTTAAGTACGTTTTTGCTTGTTTATAGAAAAGTGGTCCAATTTAGGCTACTCTCCCCTGTATTTTTTTTCTGGATAAACTGTGTTATTATTATTATTATCATTATTATTTATAATAAAGGAAGTGGGAAAGCTTTACCAAACAATAATTAATCTTTCAATAAATCTACAGATGCTTGAAACTCGTTCTGTAGTTATATTTGATACATAGATGCGCAGTTGGAGAAAGGATCGTCAAATATTTAGCTGGTAGTTAGTAAACTTTTTCTAATTGTTTTAAGGGGGTTTAATATTTAACTATCTTTCTTCATAAAAACTTATTAATGTTTTTTAAATAAAGTCACTACGTAAGCTTTACCAAATATAAATTAATTTTTATAAAGTAGAGTTGCTTGAAACTCATTTCGTAGTTGTATTTAATACATAGATGCTCAGTTGCAAAAAGGCTCGTCAAATCTTTAATAGTAATTAGGGGATGATTGATTACTGCAACCAATCACAGTCTATTAAGTGGTGTTGTTGTCATAGCAACCAAATATATTGTAGCTGTGATTGGCAGATCAATGAATAAATTCATAAAATCGAATACAAAATCACAGTTTCGTAATTTGTTAAAAAGGTCAGATGTAACCTAACGTCAAACTCCACTGTACAGAGTGAACGAAACTCAATGTCTTGGCTCTATTGTAAGAAAAGGAAAAGAGATAGAAAAAATCTGAAAAGAGGTTCTTAAATGGGATTGAGTACGGTCCATTTTAAGCCAAACTTGTATATTTTTGGATATTTGGAAACTGACGTAATGACGTCATCGGATTTTTTTCCCAGAAACATACCTATATTTTGGCATATCTAAAAAGAACTATTTTTTCTGGGCAAATTATGTAAAGAAAAAATTGCAATCTTTTTCCGTTAAAAAGTTGTTTAATAATTTAACATTTTAAAACACATTATATGTTACTAGTTTTACCACAGCAACAAACAAAGTATGTAGGCAATCATTGCAATAAATTTTCAATGTGACCACCTCCTACTTCTAAACACTTACCCAACCTAAGCCCTACTTCTCGCACTGATGCCTTATGAAACATTTGTCTAGATAATTCATCGCAAGCATTTCAGATTTTCTCTTTTAAATGTTCAAATTTAACAGACGGTGTTCTGTAAACTTGATTTTTCAAAGTTTCCCACAATAAGAAGTCTAGTGGGGCCAAGTCCGGTGATTTAGGCGGCCAATTTATCGGTCCATTTATACCTATTTTTCACCATAAGTTTTATTTAAATATCGTTGGACAATTCTTGCTTTATGCGGTGGAGCTGCGTCATGTTGGAAACAGATGGTTGCTCGCAGCTGTAATGGCACATTTTCAAGCAGCACATGAAGCGGTTCTTTGAGAAATTGCAAATATCGCTCTCTATGTAAAATTCCTTCGTAAAAATATGGACAAATCAAATGCCCGGTAATAATACCACACCAAAGGTTACTTCCGAAGTCTCCTTGATTTTCAATCGGATTGACAAAATGTGGTTTTTCAGTAGCCCAAATATGCTCATTTTTTTATTGGGCTTACAGTTACTAACAAAACGACTTTCGTCCGTCCACAACACATGCTGAAAAAAAACGATTGTCATTGATCAAGTTCAGCATCACTTGGGCAATATAATTAATTATTTGTTGTTGATGTTAATCTGACAAGTGTTCTAAGTTATGAAGTTAATAATCGTGATAACCATTTTCTTTCAAAAAATTTTGTACCGAACTATATTTTAAATTCAACTTACGATCAGCTTGCGGAATCGAGTTCCTTGAATGGTCTTCAAAATACTGCAAAACAGTGGCAACAGTATAGTCAGAATTGACCCTTCTAGCAATTTTTCTTCCCTTTCGAGAAGAAAATGACGCGTTATTTGCACGTTAATTGCGTTGTAATCTTGCAAATATTTTTAAGCTTGGAATAACACGTTCAGGGTATCTCTGGGCGTATAACTGAACTGCTCTTCTAGGGTTCTTTTGAGATTCACCATAAACTAACAACATATCGACTGTTTCGTTGTGCGTAAACATTTTTCAAAGTAAAATGACAACAAAACAATATTTGTAAACCATTAGTTTATTTATTGACAGATAAAACGTTGCTACGGTTCAAGGTTTATAGATTACACAGGTTGTCTGGTAACTCCGAGAGGAGCGTGACGCGAGAGGAGGGTAATACGTCATGTGAAGTCTAAATGCCAAAAGTTTAAGTTTGGCTTTGGTGCTTGAATTAATATTTATTAGAAATTTAGATAACTTTTAATGTGTTTGCTAACAATTTTTCGAATACGATCAGGTAGAGACATATTTTAATGTTTATTTTGTACGAAATAGCAAAGAAATCGGCACTATTATCTTAAAGACTGTATTTTATTTTTTAACGTGTTTTGTTGTAAGGTTGTAAACATAAGTGTACAGTGAATCAACCTTAGGACGAAGTGGACGTTATTTAATCAAGAATTAATCGGTAATTCATCATGAAGGTAGATATGTGTTTAATTTCAAAAAATAAATTATACATACTTAAAAAAAGAAGCCAATAGATAACTTAACCTAAATATATTTTTAGATACTCAGTGGAACAATTTGTAACGTATCAACGTGCAAAAAGAATGCTAAAACGGCAAGGGAAAGTGGAGAGACACTTTCCTTCTTTTCTTTTCCTAAAGGGCCTAAGATTCAAAAAGAATGGGTAAGAAAATATTATTGCAAAGGTGTCTGGCATGTTGCAAATAAGAGAATTTGCAGTAAGCATTTTAAACCTGAGGATTTTGAAGACGCGTTGCGGGCTAGGATAATGAATACACAACCGACGCATCTAAAAAAATCAGGTGCAAAGTTTTGATTATTTATGTATTTTGTGTAAGAGTATGTAGTACCTACGTATTATTTGAAGTGTGCCTAAGACCTACGAGGGTACCTATTATATCTACTTGTAATAAATATTTTTTCAGCTGTCCCTTCATTATATCTGTTGAACGGGCAAGAAAAACATAATGAGAGTGGAAGGTCCAAGATAATGATGCATAAAAATAGGAAAGCTACTGTGGAAAGCTTAATTAGCAGGAATGGAAAACCATCATTGAACATCACAGAACCAGCTAATGGAATTAAGCGTCAAGGGGAAACTTTTAGCATAGAATTGCCAGAAAGACGACCCCTTAGTAAAGAAAAGAGTATGATATCTTAAAAAGAAAATATTAAGAATTGCAAATTGAACACCTGTGTTTCAAGAAAAAATAGATCACTATGAAAATCAACAAAATTTACTGCAGCAACATATTTCTGATCTACAATAAGGGCTAAAAAAAGCTGGCATTAATTTTTGAGATAGAGTGAAATAGCCTTTAAAGATCTTGTAACTTCTAATCAAATAAAAATTATATAATAGCACAATATAGTATTTTAATATCAAATATAAGATGTATAAGTTTTTTTGCTTACAAACTGATTGCAAAAATTATAAAGCTACGATTTTATATGTGTACAAATAGATACATACCTAAATATTATATACTAAAATTATTTACTTATTGTGCTAACCCAGTGTACTATTTTACTATCAGTTTTTTTGCTTAGAAATTGATTGTAAAAATTATAAACCTACGACTTTGTATGTGTACAAGTAAGTACCTACCTAACTATTATGTGCTAAAATTATTTACTTATTATATATAGCAACCCAATGTATTATTATTTTACAATCCGTAACAAGATGTATGTTTTTTTGCTTTGCAATTGATTGTAAAAAAGATAAACCCATTATTTTGTATGTGTACAAATAATTAGCTCCTTAAATATTATATACAAACATTAGTTACTTATTGTGCCAACTCAGTGTATTAGTTTACAACTCCAAAGATGAAGGAGTTTTGTGGTTGGAAATTGATTGCAAAAATTATAAACCTACTATTTTGTATGTGTACAAATACATACCTATCTAAATAGTATAAACTTAAAAATTTACTTATTGTGAAAGTTGCATGTTATTAAATGATGCTTATCAAGTAAAATAGGAAAACAATTAAGAAAAAGAAACCAAAAACCTAGATTGCAGTTTACAACAAGAAAATCATGTCCAATTTGAGACATTATGAATTTATTATTTCATAAATATGTAATTTTTAATCCTTTTCAAGATAAACCAATTAATTGAATCCATTACTTTGAAATCGAATAATATCCTAAAACTTCAATACTTTCTGTTACTACGTGAACAAAATCTTAATTTGAACTTATTATTAAATGTTTAATCTTATTACAAGTTCAAAAAGAACATAACTTTGTAAATAAGGACATATAAATGCCGGCTGGTTTCTATATTCAATGCACCATTAATCCACTAGATTTAAATTCAGACTTCATGTGACGTATGCCCGCACCACTTTCTGATTGGTCGAAAGTTACCAGACAACCTATCTAATCCATAAACCTTGGCTACGGTTGATAAAACTTTGCTATTTGTTTCCAAAGACTTCTTCTTTATATCGTGATGGTTGCGCGAATTTTTTCTTATACTTTTTCTACAAATTTGATTATAACTTTTCAACGGAAAAAGATAGCAATTTTTTTCTGTACATATTTGTCCAGGAAAAATAGCTTTTTAGATATGCCAAAATATAGGTATGTTCCTGCGAAAAAAAATCAATGACGTCATTACTTCAGTTTCCAAATATACAAAAATAGGCAAATTTGGCATAAAATGGACCTTACTCAATCCCATTTAAGAACATCTTTTCAGATTTTTTCTATCGCTTTTCCTTTTCTTACAATAGGGCCGAGACTTCGAGTTTCGCTCACCCGGTACATAATATTATTATGTTCCGACTGTAATCTTTACATGACACCATGCGCGTTACAGTACAAAAATAAGTAGCCGCGTTATCATATTTACTGTATAATTTGTCGCATCATTATTGCTTAATTACTTCTAAAGTTACTTTGCTTTACCTCCTTTAATTTCCTCTTAGATTCGAACAACTGTTTGCTTACAGCATGCTTTTCCCTCTCAAGCTGGGCGATTTTAATGTTGAGGTGCTCATTTTCTTCTACAATTTTCTCGCTGACATGGAGCTCCTCTTCAATAAATTTCTGCTTCTCCTTTTCAAAATGATCCGTTAGCTTATCATACATCTCTTTTGTACGAGCATAGTACATATTCTCTATATCCAAATCGTTCTGCTGCCTACATGTATCGTACAAATAAGTCTCTTTCAGGATCGTCTGCAGATGGATATTTTCCTCTTTGAGCTTTTGTATTTCTTGGGTGAATTTATCTTTATGTTCTTTTGAAATGTTTAGGAGGTTGACAGCTTCGGCGTTTACCTCCTCGAGTAGCTGGCTTATACGATAGTCTGTAATATATTCATTGTTAACAGTAAAAAAAAAGTTAGACGTAGTTTAAAATAACCTGCAATTCCCGAGTTATTTTATAGTCACATTTTTGGTCATGATGAGATTTTTTAAATCATATATACAGTGTGTCCCAAACTGGATGGGAATGTATTGCTATCTCCGTTATTATTAGACATAGGGAGACGGTTAAATTAGCAATGTTTTGTAGAATTTCATGCTCTTTCCCAATATGATTTGTATTTTGCCCTGTCTCTTTTCGTTTTCGACTTAAAAAAAAAATTTGTCGATTTCTTTTTTCTTCAATAGCTAGATAGGTGTTGATTTGACATGTCTAAGACTTGCACATGATCAGGACATTTTTACAGAGTAATCTTTCAGTGCTATTCTCAACTTTGGATTGTCATTTGTTTTTGAGCTACAGGAATCAACGTTTGTTTTTATTATGGCAGCCATATTGGATTTTTGCTCATGTAATAGCCTGTGAAAAGAGCTTTCCAATGATGTACAACATCATCATGAAATAGGTAAACCTATTAAATAACTAAATTTACTAACAGAACTCAATAAAAAGTAGATTAATGATTTACGAAGACGCCTTTGTAAATTGTTTGATTTTCAAACGTAAGGCAACTGAAAAACCACAGAAGAAATGTTGCTATGGATATAACACTGTCGCGACAATTAAGAATACTGTCATTCTTAATTATCTGAACAATTTGAGATGTATTTAACACGTTGCTTAAAATTTTGTACTAAATAGTTTGTCTCCTGTTTATTTTAAATATTGTTTAACAATATGTTCAGTAATGAAGGATGATATGTTGGAATGTTATATTCGTTCTAACCGAAATACTGGCGCAGCTGCAAATTCATATCAAAATAACTACCAAGAAAGACGACAACCAAACACCAAAATATTTAGCAGGATAGTGACCAATCTATTGAGCGACGGTAGCTTCCACGCAAAGAAACTACCAATGCCTAGAAATGAAGAAAGATATAATGCCGTCTTAGAGGTTTCAAACAAAAACCCTCCGCAATCTGTTCGGTTTTATGGTGAACCAATTGACGTTCCAAAAAGTATGGTACACCGTAAATTAAAGCAAAGTCATTACCATCCATACAAACCTACAATCGTACAAGGCTTAAATGTTGACGATTACCCTAAGTGACTTCAACTCTGCAGATGGTATGAAGGACAATGTCAGCAAGATGAAAATTTTCATTTGAAAATAATATGTACTAATGAAGCCATATTTACAAATTGTGGTGTGTATAATCGCCATAATAGACATTATTGGGCAAATGAAAATCCCCATCTAAAGGAAGAAAGACGTTTGCAAGACAGATTTGGTATTAATATTTGGTGCGGCTTATTAGGTAAAAAACTGTTATTTTTATTTGTAGATTAGACAGTTAATTTAAAAAAATGTCAGGTAATTTCATTGTTGGTCCGTTCTTTTTTGAAAATAATTTAACTGGGGAAAGGTGTATTAATCTATTAAGAAATGATATCTTACCAACAATTAGAAGAGTTCGTTATAATTTAGACGAGATTTGGTACCAACAAGACGATTGTCCAGCTCTCAATGCTAGGATCGTCAAAGAATTTTTGTACCAAAATTTTAATAACCGTGTCATTTGTAACAATGGGCCAGTTCATTGGTGTGCTCGAAGTCCTGATATAACACCCATGGATTTTTATTTTTAGGGTACTCTAAAAAATGATGTGTATAAATTCTATCCACCACAAAATATCAATGAATTACGAAACAGAATCACGGAAGCTATAAATCATATTAACCAAAACACCCTCACCAGGGGTTGCAGACATGTTTCAAAACGGTGTATAAAGTGCATTGAACAAAACGGTGGCCATATTCAACAATTTTCTATTTAGTGCGTTTTTAAGTTTCTATTTTATTATTTGTTGAGTTCCGTTTCTAATTGTGTTGTTTTGTGGAGTTTAAGTTTCTATTTGTTATTGCCTGGTTTCGTTATTAAACTGTTTTACATAATATTACCTAGCATTATTACCTAATTGAGTATTGTAAATTAAAACACAATATTTTTTTATCATGAATCATTACGGCAAATTATGTCAAAAGTAGAAGTCTATTGTTAGACTCCATGGCCTACTGCTTTTTGAACACTTTTTTTTGTCATTTGTTTTCTGGTATTGGATTTCATAGCCTACTATCCTCAAAACGGTTTTTCTCAAAATTGTCAGTGCAATTATATGATTTCTCAAGCATGTTGTACATCATTGGAACTATCTTTTCACGTGCTATCACATTAGTAAAAATCCAGTATGGCTGCCATAAAAAAAACGTTGATACCTGTAGCTCAAAAACAAATGACAGTCCAAAGTTGAGAATAGCACAAAAAGATTACTCTGTAAAAAGTGTCCTGATAATGTGCAAGTCTTAGACATGTCAGATCAACGCCTACTTAGATATTGAAGAAAAAATACATCGACAAATTTTTGTTTTTCTTTAAATAACTCGAAAACGAAAAGAGGCAGGACCAGATACAAGTCATATTTGCAACGAGCAGGAAAGTCTATAAAACATTACTTTAACCGTCTCCCTATATCTAATAATAACGGAGATAGCAATACATTATCATCCAGTTTGGGACAAACTGTACAGAGTTCTTTAACTGATGACGCAAACATAGCGATTTGCATACAAGATTTTAAATGATCCAATATTGGCTTCACTGGTTATTTTGGAGCAAAATTGTATAAGACTTGTTTCAAATGCATTGGAAGTCTATTGCACTATTTTGTTTTATTTTTAACATCCTATTTTTGAAAAAATCGTTAAATCATATAAATGAAAACAGGAGTTCCATTCAGAACATCTAGGACTCTAGGCAGAGAAAGCTTCGAATGCCAAAACTGAATCTACAAATGTCAAATCATGATTTGTTATTAATGTCACAAACCTTCTTACAATGAATTACACAATCAAAGAGACAGTTTAAATTATAAAATTATACTATTCAGGTAGTAGTTTGCAGAATATATATATATATATATATATATATATATATATATATATATATATATATATATATATATATATATATATATATATATATATTATATATACATATATATATATATATATATATATATATGATTTGTTCAGTGTTCAATATCCAGATAGACCAATTCCAAATCAATCGACACTTCAACGACTGCTGGCGAAACTTGAAGCCAAGGGTACACTTTCGACTAACTGCAAGTGCCGTAAATAATTAAATGGAAATCAAGTAAGACCAAATTCAACCATTTCCGTCCAGTCTCAGACAAATGATACTCGAAAAGAACCGCGTGCGTAGACGACTAGCTCAACGCATCGGAAACCCCACCGACAAACGAAACGCAAATAGACTCATCAAACAAGTACGATCCGCCCTACAAGAACTCCGCAACAATCGTTGGGAGGAACGCCTGCAAACCCTGTCTGCCCAAGACAATTCCATCTGGCGAATGGCAAAAGCCCTTCGCTCCCAAAAACTTCCGATATCCCCACTTCACGGCCGTAACGGTGTCGTATACACGGATGCAGAGAAAGCAAGTGCATTTGCAGATCATCTGGAGTTGCAATTCAGCCCGAATTATAACAACGTTGATCTGTCGCACCTAGCAAGAACGCACCGATATGTCAGGAGTGCACTTCGCGCTACCGCAGACATAACTATCGAGCCCGCAAACTTCGAAGAAGTTTCCCAAATAATCAAATCATTAAAAAATGGGAAAGCTCCGGGATACGATGGAATTTCCAACGTAGCCCTGAAAAACCTCCCCCGCAAAACCGTGGTATTCCTAGTTATAATTATGAATGCCATACTGCGATTTTAACATTTTCCTTCCATGTGGAAACTTTCTGATATTATCAATATCCCGAAACCCAGCAAAGATCCGCTGTTCCCTCATAACTACAGGCCCATTATCCCACTACCAGTCATCCGCAAAATCGCCGAAAAAGTGATTCAGAAAAGGCTAGATTCTTTCACCTCTGAAAATCATATCCTCCCAGACGAGCAATTCGGTTTCAGACAACAGCACTCCACCACAGACCAAGTCTTGTGTGTGGTGGAAAACATCACTGAAGGATTTAATAAAAACAAGTCAACTGGTGCAATATTACTTGACATTGCTCAAGCCTTCGATAGGGTTTGACATGCGGGCCTCCTAAATAAACTTTTATCATTTAATTATCCTCTCCCTCTGATTCTGCTAATCAGGTCATACCTGCAACAGAGGAAGTACCAGGTCAAACATCTGGGAGCCAGATCTAGAACGTACTCCGCCACGGCTGGTCTCCCGCAGGGTTCTGATATCTCCCCTCCGCTGTACAATATATTTGTCGCAGACATTCCGACAGCGCCCCTAAACTTGACATACGCACTGTACGCAGACGACACTACCATCCTCAGCAGCTCCGCTCAGCCGAGGATAATAACCGAACTACTTCAGACCATCTTAGTCGAGCTTCAAGGCTGGTATAGGAAGTCCTGTCTAGCCATAAACCCCGATAAATGTTCAGCAGTCCTATTTTCCAAGAGGAGACACATACCTCACGAACACGTATCGTTAAACAACCGTCTAATTCCCTGGCAAAATTCCGCCAAATACCTCGGGGTTTTCCTCGACAAACGTTTAACATGGCGCCTACATGTCCAACACGCCCGACGAAAAGCCTGGATGTTCATCTCGAAGCTGTTCCCACTTCTTAATAGAAATTCCAAATTGTCCATAAACAATAAATTGCTCATGTACAAATCATCCGGCCAGCCTTGACCTATGCATCACCTGCATGGGCCACCGCGGCCACAACACACATCAAGGCCCTTCAAATAACCCAGAATAAAATTCTGAGAATGGTTACCGGAGCGCCATGGTTCGTTAGAAACAGTCAGATTCACTCTGATATGGAAATGCCTTCGATACTTGAGTTCATAACTATCCACAACTCAGTTCGCAAAAGCCGCTTCTCACCCAAATGCTCTTCTCCGTAGTGCCACCGACTACAATGAGCAAGTTCCACATAAGCATAAGCGCCCAAAGCTTATACTTACCCCGCTGACGCCCCCGCGGCAAAAACAGAATGGAAACATTCAAACTCAAACGTCATTGTGTGAAATCTTCCCCACAGGGGTATGGACTAAGTTCCAGTACTCCTTGGGAGGGAGTTTTAGTGAGTATGAATCTCACAGTACCTCATAACTCCCTAGAACTTCGTTGTTGTGAATGAGGTCTGCATGAAGCTTTTTTCCCTGCTGTATCCACAAAAAAAATCAAACGAAAACGAACTGAACATTTTACCGCATATCTAAGAAAATAAAAATATATGTAGGCAACTTGCTAACGAAAATAGTGGGCAATCGTCAACAATTTTTAGAACATTACAATAATAATAAAGGGTTTTTCGATGGGGACGCTCGATCTTTGACAGTTTGTAGCGGCCGTCTTGGTGAAGCGATAGCTGTCAAATTTGGTAAGAATACATATTTATTCGTGACATTTCACCATAGTGCGCTACACGCTTGAAGAACGCGTAGAAATTGTTGAAATTTATTATCAAAATCAGGTCAGGTCAGGTCAGCTAACGTTCAGTGCGTTGCGTCCAATTTATGGTATTCATGGTCGTTCTGCAGAGTCCACAATCCGTCGTTTAATGAATACGTTTGAGAGAACCGGGTCGGTTTTGGATGAAGCAGTGCACGTACGTCAAAGAAACGCAAGATCGTTGGAAAATATTGTTGTCGTATGGGATAGTGTGAAAGAAAACCCCAGACAGTCCATTTCGCGTCGTGCGCAAGAGTTAGATCCTTCTGCGACATCAACTTGGCGGATTTTGCGTCGAGACTTGGGATTTCATCCATACAAAATTCAATTGACTCAAGAGCTAAAACCCAACGACCATAGACAGCGCCGTGAATATGCGGCTGACCCTGATTTCGGGAAGAAAATCATTTTTAGTGATGAGGCTCATTTTTGGCTGAATGGTTTTGTTAATAAACCAAGTTGTCGGATTTGGAGCGAGTAAAATCCACGGGAGATCCATCAGGTGCCTCTACACTCCGAAAAAGTCACTGTTTGGTGTTGGATTTTGGTCCGGCGGTATCATTCACCCTTATTTATTCGAAGATGCGCAAGGAGCCGCGCTCACTGTCAAAGGCGACCGATATCGGACGATGATAACAAATTATTTGTGGCCTAGAATCAATGGTATGGATCGCACGAACATGTGGTTCCAACAGGACGGCGCTACTTGCCATACTGCACGAGACACATTAAATTTATTGGATGAGATGTTTGAGGGCTTCGTCATCTCGCGTGGTGGTCACATCAACTGGCCACCGAGATCGTGTGAACCAAAACACCGCTCGATTACTTTCTGTGGGACTACGTGAGATCTCGAGTCTACGCCGACAAACCACAGACAGTTGCTGACCTGAAGGCCAACATAACTCGCGTTCTTCTTGAGACTAAGCCTCGTTTATGCGAAAATGTCGTCCAAAATTGGTCCACCAGGATACACCACCTTCAGCGGAGTCGCGGCGGCCATTTGGTTGAAATTACATTTCATACATAATGTCATTAAATGTGCTTTAAAATAGAATAAAAATTGTGGCAACATCACTTTAACAGGTTGTTTTATTCAATTTCAAAGTCCGAGCGCTCTTAATTTAAAAAAAAACGTTATAATAATATTTATTTGGTCCCTTAGTTAAAATTATTGTAAATCAGATAAGTCATGAAGCTTACAGGATAAAAAACGTATCACAATTTATCACAAGGGTAGGTGGTCAAAAATCCAAAATATAACGAGCTTAACATCACAACAAAAAACATAAATTTACATTGCAGCTTCATAAAATTCACTTATATAAAAACCATGAGTAATCAAAGCAAGCTACAGCTGTTTTCTAAACTTTTTTGGCCAATTTGTGTCCCTCAGAGAACAGGACAGCGGATTGTACAAGAAGCAACCGCCATAACATGGCGACTTCTTAAAGAAAAAATGGTGACATCCGTTCAGGTGAAAAGTATATTTTTCTGGAGTGTTGTATCCATGAAAACCCGAGTTGATAAGAAATTTTCTCTTGTTTTAATGAATATAAGTCAACAGATGGAACAAGTATACTGAAGTTAACGTATTGGTTTCTGTAGCACAAATATTCTACGGCAGTCCGAGGATTGTACCCCGATAACGATACCGTAACTCAGATGTGAATATACAGTCGTGTAATAGACTTTCAGCAGATGATCGAAGCTTTAGGAATCTTTAAGCATCAAAGTTTCATAAAACGCTGAATTTAATTTCTTGCACACGTGATCGATCTGGTCTATGTATAACAGGCTACTGTCAATTCTAACACCCAAAAGTTTTGTCACCTTTTTTAAATTGCACCGCATTTCCGTTCACCAAAATAGTGTTTTCGCACATTTTTCTCTTCGTTAGAAGTTATGCGTTTCAAGAGAAAAACTCTCGTCAGAGTTTATAATTAATCGGTTTGTATAACACGATTCAAAAAAACTACACTACGGATTTTAATTTTAATTATGCTTCCTCCATCGTACTGCCGTAGACAATAATAGAAGGGTCATCGGCGTACATGAAGACTTTTCCGTCCTTTTTTTATTTATTTTTTATTTCAACAACACACCACGAGGGCTTACAGCCTAACTACTATCGTACCGTGGGTGCCGACAAGGAGGAAAGAGGCAACTTGTTAATTTTGGACTTGAAAGTTTGGAGGTTCGGAGGAGAAGGAAAAACATGTGCCGGCAAGGAATTCCACAACTTGGAAATCCTTGGGACAAAATAGCGGGCATAACAAGATGTTCTATGTCTGGTGACCTGGACAGTAAAAGTGTGCATTCGCTCTGTTCCCCAGGTAGATCTGTTGGGAACAGCAGGTGGAGGAACTATGGAAGAAAACTCCTCTGAGCAGTGCCCGTGCAGATATCTTCTGAATGGAGTTCAGGATAGCGAGTGTAGAAACGGAAGCGCAACCCCAGATGTGGGAGCAGTATTCCAGGTTTGGTCTTATTTGTGAAGCATATAAGGTATAAAGATTAGCTGGTGAAAAGTATTTGCGAGTCCGGAAGAGGAAACCTAATTTCTTAGCAGCCGCTTCTGCAATTGATGTGACATGTTGGTGCCAATTCAGATTTCCATCCACAGAAATGCCAACAAGTGAAAAGGACTCATTTCTCTGAATAACTTGGTTGTTCATTGTGATGGGTCTAGGGCTGGTGTATCTCTTATGAGAAAGAAAGCAAGACTGAGATTTGGTGGGGTTGAATTGTACAAGATTTCTACTTTCCCAGTCTAATATTTTTGGAGATCCACGGAGACAGAACCCGTCATGATTCTGCAATCCTCATCTGATTGGGCTAAAGAGACAGGCTTAGGATATTGTATATTTGAGTGGAGGGTGCTGTCGTCCGCGTAACTGTAAACTGGGTTAGATGTGCTAGAGAGGAGGTCATTGATATGAAGAACAAACAAAGTAGGGGTGAAAGCTGAACCTTGAGGAACTCCTGCATTAATTGAATACAGTTTAGAGGAATGGCCATCTACGACAACAGAAATGCTCCGGTTGTAGAGGAAATTGGCTGTCCAGGCACAGACTTTTGGTGATAGGCCATAGGCCGGAAGTTTATTAAGCAGCGCTGTGTGCCAGATCTGGTCGAATGCTTTGGATATGTCTAGAGGGACAATCTGGGATTCACCGTGTAATTCCATACACTTGTTCCAAGAATGGGTGACAAAGGAAAGGAGGTCGGCAGTTGATCTGTGCTGGCGAAATCCATACTGCCTGTCGTGGATTAGACTGTGTTTTAAGAAATTTTAGTAATTCGGTGTTTATATACTTTTCCATCACTTTAGAGACGGCTGAAAGGGGAGAAATAGACCTGTAGTTGCTAGGAAGCGCTTTGCATCCTTTCTTGGGGCGGGTTGTACTCGAGCAGTTTTCCAGTTACTAGAACATACGCCTCTATTGGTCTGAAATAGACGAGTCAGGACAGGAGCAAGTTCTGATGCGCATTTTTTGAGAACAAATGCTGCGATCTCGTGAAGGTCAGAGGCTTTCCTGGTATTAAGAGAGGAGAGCATCTTTCATACCTTTTTAGTTTTGTAAATGATATCCGTCATTTTATGCGCGACATTGGGGACTGTTGGTGGTTGAACATTTGGAGGTGGGTTGAGAGTAGAATTTCCGGCGAACAGCGAGGCAAAAAGTTCAGCCTTGCCCAGGCCGGTAGAAACAATGTCATCCCTTGAAACAAGAGGTGGGAACGTGCTCTTGCAGAAATTATTCCCAATAGATTTATCAAGACTCCATAAGGGTTTGTTGCCGTTGGAGCTTGAGAGGACTTTGTTTTAGATGTAGTTATTAGACGAGTTTTTTGCTTTAGAAAAATGCAGACGGAGCGGTTTCTTGCGTCGTTAAATGCTTAACGGTTTTCTTGACTGGGATTGTGTAGAACCGTTTTGTGAGTTTTGTGTCTTGTATAAATTACGACAAATCGTTTACATAGAGTGTAAACAAAAGTGGGCCAATGACACTTCCCTAGGGTGTGCCCATACTTACACTATATCTTTGGGAATTACTATTATTCGCGTTTACAAGTAACTGTCTGTTGGTGATATACAAAAGCAGAAGGTCGTTGCAAGTGCCTTTTATCCCCAGCGTCCGCATATTCTCCTTAACAAACAAAAAAGGATTTACCGTGTCAAAGGCACGAGACAGGTCAAAAAATTAAATAACCACAATGTAGTTGAGGTTCATTTTTTCGTCTTCGTAATGAATGTATTCGATAAGGGCATTTTCGTTGGAAAAATCAGTTCTAAAACCATGCTGTGGTAGTGATATTATATTATCAGCGTTTAAGAACTTAACCATCCTTTTATGTACTGCCCTTTCTATGATTTTTGAAAAATTGCTTAATATCGAGATGGGACAATAGTTCTTCAAATTGCTACTGTCCCCTGCCTTCAATAAAGCAACAGCTACAGCCAGGTTGAATATGTCAGGGAATTTTGCCAGACATATACATATACATGAATTTATAATTTTTGTAGATGGCGCATTGGACCATTGGAAAAGTATAAATATAAGTCATTCAAATACAGCCGCCCTCAAGAACTAAGGGATGGTGATAGAGAGCGAAAAATCAACTTTTGTTATCAAATGATGGAAATGGCAGAGAGATGAGACACGATGACAGTACGTTCACCCTGAACAGCAAGCCCAATGTTCAGAACTGTAGGTATTAAAACACGATCAATGAACAAAAATTTATTGAAACCAGAACTCAACATGGCCGAAAAGTCCATGTTTGGTGCAACATTTTCTGTAGGCATATTATTGGCCTGTATTATATTGATGGAAGTTTGAATGGATAAGGTTATTTAGGCTAATTGCAGGATAGAGTAGCACTTTCATTAAACGATTTTGCTAGGAAAACTAGAGAGATCTCGTATCAGATGGATGGATGGCCTGCACACAATAACCTTGCAATGGGAGAATCTTTACGCAATAGTCTTCAAGATCATATTATTGGGCCAAACCATAATGTTTAATGGCCTCCGAGATCTCCAGATCTCGCACGAAACGATTTTTTCTTTGCGGTCACATTAAATCAAAAATATATACTAAAGTTCGTATTGACAACCTTCAGCAACTTAAATTCGCAATTTTGGCAGAATGCGATAGAATTACACAGTACCAATTGAGCCATGTTAGATTAGAATTTTAAAATCGTTTGGGATATTGTTTAGCAGCTGATGGAAGATTATTTGACCGTCTTATTCAACTTTAATTCCACGCTTGTCTTTTTGTTTTAATTTGTAAATAAACTTTGAGTTTAAGTAGTCATTCTTGTTCAATATTGTTGTCTTCTTTATATTTATGTGATGAAAAATTAAACATAGTAGTGCAGACTTCTAATGTGGTCCTTTTTTTTAAAGTCTAATACAATTTTGTTCTAAAGTAACCAGGGAAGCTAAATTTGAGCATTTAAAAATTTGCATACAAATCCCTATGTTAAAAAACCCTGTATCTTGCTGCGTTAAGTAGACCTAAAAACAATTGTAGCTTCTATTTGGTTCAGGGTGTTCCATTTTATGATGAGAATTTGTTCACTAAGTGAAGATTGGAACCTGTGATGAGCACTGACAAGTACACTTGAAGAAACCCAAATCACCACAACACATTTTAAAAAGACCTGACGATCGTTTCACTAACCCATATAGCGTCATCAGAGGATGAAAAAAAAAATAACTATTTTAAAAACTAGGTTAGGTTAGGTTAGGTTTGATTCCGAGTGGGCCATACCGGTCCCTCCACCGCGACCATAAGGTCTATTGTGTCTCACGCCTAATAGTCTATATTTCGCCCAACAAAGCCAGCCTCCTGCAGAGGTCGATAATCTTTGTGGGTGAAAGTTGATCCAGATCCTCCGGAGCAAGCTTTATCTTGCCAAAGAGCAGGTATCTAGTCCTGTCCGCTGCCGGACAGGAACACAGTACGTGCTCTGCTGTCTCGTCACTCTCCATATACAGCCGGCACTCAGTCTCCTGATCGACTCCAATACGGTGCATGTGGTGACGCAAGCGGCAGTGTTCTGTATACAAGCCGACTAGAGTACTCAGTTGTTGTCTGTTCATCTCTAGAAGTTTCTTAGCCCTTGACTCAGACAGGCCATTTATGAAGGCCTTAGAGTGAGCTAATCATGGTAGATTTTACCAATACTGGATTGTCATTCTTTCTGTCCAGGTCTTTAAGGTGCGTTTTGCTGTGCATGATGTTATCCCCAGCACCGGTTCTGGTCCGACAAAGTCTCTCTGGGCACCACTCCTGGCAAGCGCGTCGGCCGCAACATTGCCATCATGATCCGAGTGACCCGGTACCCAGACCAGTGACACCTCATTACAGCTGCCCAGTTCGTTAAGGGCAGATTTACAACTCCATACCCTTTTTGAATTACACCGGTAGGAACCAAGAGCCTTTATTGCAGCTTGGCTATCTGCATATATCTTTATCGATTTGTGTGTGCACTGGTTTAATTTAAAAACTA
Organism: Tillus elongatus; assembly: GCA_964006375.1. Classification (NCBI taxonomy): domain Eukaryota; kingdom Metazoa; phylum Arthropoda; class Insecta; order Coleoptera; family Cleridae; genus Tillus; species Tillus elongatus. Next base: position 234,718,377 of record OZ023263.1, read on the forward strand.
ACATCACCTTATATACCGGAACTTATGTAAAGGGACCAAACTGAGATGGGAAAATAAACGCAGGCAAATTCTGCAGCGTATTGTATTTTTATTGCGGGACGAGGTCTGCACTGTCCATTCTAACTTATCTAAAATGTGTCCATCTCTAGTAATTTTGTAAAGGTTCAAACTAAATTAACATAGTTTTCTTTTTCGGAACTATCTGTATTGTTATGTTATCTCTAGGACGTGTTAAAAACGTGGGAATTTATATTTAACGAAGCAATCGATCAGGTGACTCGTCACCGGCGGTGGTGCCACGTTCATACAAGTTTTCTTGTAACTATATTTCGCAATATATATATATATATATATATATATATATATATATATATATATATATATATATATATATATATATATATATATATATATATATATATATATACACTCGAAGGAGTTTAGCTGTCCTGGTTGTCTAACATTTTTTATTAATTTCAGATTATCTTCATTAACGTGATGATTATTATCCCAAATATGTCGGGCGACAGTAGATCTATCTATAGTACCGTAACGTAATTGGGCTAAGTGTTCTTTGAATCTAACTCCAATCGATCTTTTTGTTTGTCCGACGTACTTAAGATTACAATCTTTAAAACTTATTTCATAAATTCCCGACATTTTGTCCGTGTTATCCTTGTCTTTTGGGTTAGCAAGCAAGGTTTTTAAGGTATTTTGTGTTGAAAATGTTAGCTACATGTTGGCTTTTTAAAAATGCTATCTAGACCCCTCATGGACCGAGGTTCAAATGGTAAGCGAACGAAGTTTATTTCGGATTTCTCTCTTTTAAACGTTGTTGATTCCGTCAACATTTTCTTTGTTTTCTGTTTGTTGATTAATTTTTCCACCAAGCAAGCAGTGTATCCGTTATATTCGGCCACGTTCTTAATATAATTTAATTCTTTGGTATATTTACTTTTGTTTAAAGGAAGACTAATTAACCGATTTACTAAAAAATTCAGACTGGCCATTTTTTGTGCGTACGAATGATGTGAGTCGTTCGGAATGTAACTTATAGTGGTGGTTTTCTTGCTATAGACATCGAATTCTAAAGTATCTTTATTCTTGATAACTAGTACATCTAGAAAGGGTCATTTATTATTAATTTTTAACTCGTGGGTAAATTTTATAAAATCAAATTTATTGTTTAATCTGGCAATAAAATCTTCTTTTTTTTTTAAAATGTGTTGTGGTGATTTGGGTTTCTCCCAGTGTACCTGGGAATTAGTTATCGAAACGATCGCTGTGTAAAAAAATATGTTGTGGCTAATTTCATTTTACAAAGTGTTCTTACTATTACAGATTTAAAGGTATTGTAAAACCAAAAATCATGCTTAATTTTATTACAAAATAATACGAACAATTACAATTTACCAGTGCAAACATTGCTAATGGACGTTTTGCATTCCTGATTCAGCTTTTCCAAATTGGCTTCGATCAAACTTAACTCGTATACTTTTTTCTTCAGCACCGACTGTTCGTTCATGATGTTTTTCATTTCGTTTTTTAACTGAACCTTCTCCATCTCTATACCAATGATGTAATTGCAGTTCAATCGCTGTTCCGCTGGCAGCGAGTACACTTGTTCGACTAAAACGACAAACTGACTAGTTATTAATTAAAAATTAGACGAAGTTTACGCAGGTTGTACAGTATTCATTGTCCCAAACATACTAGTTTTTAAAACACGCCGTTTTAAAGGATTGTGGCAGTTTTCATACTTTAACAATCGAAGAGGATGTAAATCAGTTGCTAAGGATCAAGTAATCTATATTTGTTTTTAAAACTACAACAACACATCTGCGTATGAAGTTAAAAGTCATAAGCGCTTAGTGCAGTAATTTGAGACTTCCTTGTGGACATAATCTTTTTAGTGAATTTTCTTTAAAAATTCACTAATGGGGAGATCTGTGTTTATATACAGCGTGGAGCGCAAGATTTTGTGGCATCCAGACATGAAGAAATAGTCGTACTTTAAATCTGAAAATTTACAGATCAAGGTTTTAAATGACGACAAAAACATCTAAAATATTGGTGACGCCATCACACTTCCGGTTATACTAGAAGTCGCTATTAATTTGGTTATTTTAAGTACAACATGTAATTTTTTTATCATTTCGCATCAAATTTTGAGTGATCAATTAATAACATACCATACCTTTAAAGCAATAAGTCGTTGCTGATAAAAATTTTCTTTTTTAAATCGAACACCTATTATGCATTTTTGTATTTTTCGTTGAAATATAATACATGTTTGTGAGAAAAGAAATTCGGGACTCGGCAAGTGCGTTTTGGTGGCGAATTTTAATTTTTAATTCAATTTGCTATTAACTTGAGGTTCGTTGACTAGGAACCTAGTCTTTTCTGGAAAATTTAAAGTTTATTTTCGTAAACTGTTGTAGATTTTCAAACAGTAAAGTAAGATGGAAAAGCTTAAAAGATGGAAGGGGTATGTTGAGGCCCTCTTCAATGACACACGACCCCACCAACCACCTAGCGACTATGATGATATCAACGAACCCAGCCCTGCTATCACGACAGAGGAAGTGAGACGTGCTATAAAACTTCAGAAAAATGACAAGGCTGTAGGACCAGACAATATTCACGCGGAAACCTTGAAATTGCTCGTCAGTGCATAAAATGGAGGCCTAAAACTTCTTACATCGTTGTTCAACTCAATATATGAAACTGGGAAAATACCAATGGACTGGCTGAGGTCGACGTTCATCGCTCTGCCAAATAAACCGAACGCTTCTCAATGCGACGACCACCGAATGATAAGCCTGATGTCTCACGTCCTCAAGGTGTTTCTTCGCATTGTTCACACTCGCATATACGCCAGATGTGAGGGACAGGCTGGGGAGACGCAGTTTGGATTTAAGAACGGAATCGGCACGCGCGAGGCTCTCTTCTCTCTCAACGTTCTCACACAGCTATGCAGAGACATGAATGTTGATATATACGCCTGCTTTATTGACTACCGAAAAGCTTTCGACTGTGTCTCGCACCAGAAGCTCATTGAGATTCTAAAATACACCGGAGTCGATGCGGGAGATCTGAACATCATCATGCAGCTGTACTGGCATCAGACTGCGGAGATTGGGATAGAGGGCATAACATCCGAAGAAACAAAAATCAGCAGGGGTGTTAGACAATGATGTGTCCTGTCCCCTCTACTCTTCAACATATACTCGGAGGTGGTGTTCCGGGAGGCACTGGAGAATGTGAAAGAGGGCGTAAAAATCAACGGCACCCTTATTAATAATATAATACAATTCGTCGATAATACGGTCGTGGTCGCCGACAGCCTACCACATCTCTAGAATGATGGACCTCATCGTTGAGCATAGCACACGGTATGGTTTACACATAAACGATGCCAAGACCAAGGTGGTTGTGTTCTCCAGGGCACCAAGACGGGCGATCCTTTAAATTAACAACCAGATTGTGGAACAGGCGCCGTCCGTTAAATACCTTGGAGCCCTCGTCAACGAGAACAGTGACCCTAAAATGGAAATCAGATCAAGGATAGAACAGGCCAGAAAGACATTCATCTCCATGAAGAACCTCTTCACCAGTAGAGACCTAAACCTACAGCTTCGCATACGTATATTGCGCTGTTATATCTTCCCAGTGCTACTCTATGGCTCCGAGAGCTGGACATTCTGCCAATCAATGGAGAGCCGTATTGACGCCTTTGATATGTAGTTGTATATCCTGGGTAGACAGGATAACCAACGAGGAAGTGCTAAGGAGAATAGGTAAAGGCAAAGAACTGCTGACAACCATCAAAGAACGAAAGCTTCAATACATCGGGCACATTATGAGGGGGGAGCGGTACGAGCTCCTCCGACTCATCATCGAAGGAAAGATCGAGGGCAAACGATCTGTGGGCAGACGGCAGAACTCATGGCTGAAAGATCTGCGTCGATGATTCGGACGGACATCTGTGGAGATTTTCAGAGGTGCGGTATCACGCGCCATTATAGCCAGTTGGATCGCCAACCTTCGTAGGGAGACGGCGTCTTAAGAAGAATAAGAAAATATTTTGATGATACATGGTACATTATTTCTATTATAATATAGGTTATACTGGTAATCAAATTTGATATCTGCTTTTATTTTTTTTTTAAGTCTAGACGCAGAAAGTGCGTTATGGTAGCGAATTTTCGTAAAAATGTTTTTAATGGCAAATATGTCTTGTTTTTGAAGAAGACCATTTGGTTGGCAGTATAACCTATATAGTACTAACAATGTACCATATTTCATTAAAATAGCCTTATTGTTTCAAAAAGTACAAACATTTTCCGAAAATCAACTTAAAAAGTTCCAGTAAAAACTGGTCCGATTTTCCTGGCGAACACACCTCTTCAAGCTATTTACGCACCTGCCAACATATAATTATTCACAAACAGATTTAGGACCAAAATCGAAAAAAAATTTGAGAAATTGCAATAATTTCTTTTATAAAAATTCATCATTTATTTTTACAGAAATTTACTTCAGTAATGTTACACTAAATTGTATTTTTCACAAAAATTCGACACATTTTTTTAACAATAACTTACCAAACATTTTTGAATAATTACCAACATAACAAAAAAAACTTACAAAATATTATTTTTACGGAAACACTAAAAACATTTTTGCGAAACCTTTTCAAATTCAGCCACTATTTGAGAGCGCCCTGTATACGGTATCTCGATTTTTTCGACCAGTAATACAAATAAAAAGCTCTCTGAAAATGTCATTTCCATGGGGCTCCGCTTAGTAAAAATGCACTGTCACAATTTGTAATATGTTTTTGTAATATGGGCCAAAAACGTGAAAAGTTGCCAAACAATTGAAATAACTCAAAAACGATGAACGATATCATTTTTTTTTACCTTACAAACATTCATTATAATTCGATGGAAACTACAAAAATGCAATAACATAAGGCGTGTTCTATTAAAAAAAGAAAGTGTGTAACACCAACGACTTATGGGCCACCCTGTCATTGTCAAAATAGGTTTGTAATATGTAGCTCGAAACACCCTATAATTAACGTATATATTTTTTCTCATATCTTGTATAATAACAGATATATTGAGCTTTACAGTAGAAATGCGCCATCCTGTATATGTGTGAACAGACCAAAATTGAAACTGGCCCGTATATAGGTTTTAGGAGTTCTAATTCGCGCTCATTTGAAGAAATATTTTTAAAATGAGTCGCGGTGTTCCCAATAACGAATTTTTTCAACGAAAATTTGCTAAAATATAGACTATTAAACCATAAACTATATAGCTGAAATAACTGCCAAAGTATTAGAAAGACGGTCTATTTGAAATTGATTTTCCGAAAATATTTTAGTAAAATGAAGGACCATGATCGTTGAAGCTGAAACTGAAGACTTTGTAAAACGCACTTATTACGACATTTTTTATAGATAATTCGTATTTGTTTCAAATTCGTTGTCTGAAATTTGCAAATTTTGACGTTTCAAATTGCGGCTTTGATGTTTTAGAAAAAAAAAATAGCAAAATTTTAAAAATATTTTTTCTGATATTTCTTGACCTTTTTGCGTCAAGAAAACTTAACCGTTGTATGTAATATTCAATTGGTTTTGCTAATTACACAAATGTTTTGTTCCTGTGCTGTCCCCTGATCACCAGTGGCAGCCAAAATGTTTTTCCTTAAATGCCTATAACTTTTTTTTCTTTTAACTTGATCTGAATTTGGGCACGTAGGGTATGTTTGATAATAGAAACGCACATTTGGTTGTCATAGTGCTATTATTTTCGGAGAAACAAAAATTTTCCGAAAAAAACTTAAAATTTGCCCGGAAAAACTCATCCGATTTTCCTGGCTAAAGAAGTTATCCAAGCCACTTAAAAAAATGGTACGCGCCAAATATTATCAAAATCTTTCTATTATATTTTGAGTTATCGGTCGGATGCATATATATATATATATATATATATATATATATATATATATATATATATATATATATATATATATATATATATATATATATATATATATATATATAAACACAGATCTCCTCATTAGTAAATTTTTCGTTTTACGAAAAATTCGCTAAAGGACACATTTGCTGTTAAAAATATTTTTATAAAAATTCACTTCCATAACGCACTTGATGCGTCAAGACTTTTTCAGTGCTTCTAGGTAAAAGCATCATTGTTTATTTAATAGCTGAATAATTATGTACAAATACAAATATTCCTGTATACCAGAGACAATAAATACTGTAAACCCTTCGTAATTCCTACCAATCTCGTTGCGTTCATCCTCAATCAGGATAAGCCGATCGCAGCAGACGCGGAATGTATCCAGTTCCTTCCTCAAACTAATAGTAGAGTTTAAAAGGTTCCCGAACACATCCCACTGGCATTTATCACTCGGGAAATTCGTGGAATGGCCTTTAGAACCAGACTTCGTTCTTTTTTTGTCCGTAGCTGCGTACAGACTGTTGACAATTTCACGCAAGATGCGCTGCTGTGTCTCCAACATCGCATTTATTTTGGTGTCTATTTGACACATGCGTTCGTAGAGACAATTTATCCTGCTCTTTATTCCGAAGTTCTTATAGAATTTGCTGATGGCCAGGGACACTGAGATGTTCTCGTCGACCGCCTGCGGGACGCACTTGAAAGGAAAGGATACTCTGGTTGTAATTGAATCCTGAATGTTTGCTAATGAAATTGGTACGCTCAAACATGAAACTAACTACCAGAAACTCTTTCCTTAGTTAGGGAAGCAATTATGGAGTTTTCGTTTGTGCAGTTTTAATTAAATGTTGTGCTAACCAATTAAATTGCTTCAAAAATGTTTGCGCTTGCAACGAAACTACGAATTATAATTATCAACAATTAAGTGCTACCTTTAGAAACATCAAGAATTGTTTTTTGTTTAAGCTGGAACAAAAGAGATTACAGGTGGTTGGAATGCTACACGAAGGGAGCGTGTAGAAAAAATGCGCGTCCGATCAGGACGCGATAACTGCACTCGATAAAAAGCAGATGAAAATGAAACGGAACCTGTTGCGCGAGTGAGGCTGGTTTTGTTGCAATAACACACGCAGGATTCTACACACCGCTTGTTCATAGAACAGAAAACTATCGAAAAGGGCATTCCTAATCGTGAAAATATATTTAATCTTATTTTTATATTATAATAATTATAGGGAAATTCGCTAGCATAAATTAAAATAATTCATATATATTAAGTAGGTCGCATAGGTATCATAATTATTGGCAATCTGTGTGTGTTTTGTTTCTTTAACGTCGGCCTATTTCCGCGACTATGGCTAATCACCGACGCCAGGGAGCAGTTTCACCTCACTATCCTGGAAATTTTGCCGAACCCCTGCCTTTCTCTAAGGAGGGTAGAGATCTTTAACGTGCCCAACATCGCATGAACACGGGACCAACGGCTTTACGCCCCCTCCGAAAAGCGGAACGTGCAACATTCAACTTGCTCAAATACAATGCCATAACCTCGGTTGATGTTAATTTTACAGTTTGTACTGAAAAAGTGAAAGGAGTACCCTGGGATCGAACCCAGTACCCTTCGATTCAGAGGCACACGTTCTTACCCCTGAACCACCGACATTCTTATTATTGGCCATGAAATATTACATTACATGTTTAGATAAATAATAAACAAGTTGGAATTGCAGAGTACAGTATAAGGAATGCTGACTGTTGAGGTTTGCAATTTCTGAATTATGTAGACCAAGAAAGGTTATAGGTAGTGTTGTTGATAAACATTAGCGAGATTTTCGCTTTGAAAATATGGAGACTAATATTGGAGACTTTTTGATTTTAATTATTTAGAGATAAGTAGGGACTTTTAATTAAGATTTCATTATGTAAAGATTTTGTCGGTTTTAAATTCATTTAGTTAAGTTAGTTGTAAGAATTGTTGAATTTTATTTTATCTATTAAAATTTATTACATCGTTACCATGTCCATATTATCCTAGTAACAAAAGTTATTCCCTAATTATCCTCCGCTCCCTTAACATGGTCCTTCGAAGCCAACAGTTGAAGAACATGGTCCTTCGAAGCCAACAGTTGAAGAACATGGTCCTTCGAAGCCAACAGTTGAAGAACATGGTACTTCGAAGCCAACAGTTGAAGAACATGGTACTTCGAAGCCAACAGTTGAAGAACATGGTCCTTCGAAGCCAACAGTTGTAGAACATGGTCCTTCGAAGCCAACAGTTGAAGAACATGGTCCTTCGAAGCCAACAGTTGTAGAACATGGTCCTTCGAAGCCAACAGTTGAAGAACATGGTCCTTCGAAGCCAACAGTTGTAGAACATGGTCCTTCGACGAAAAAGTAACCAGTGCCGTTGGTGATACAGTGACCACTAAATTCTTCATTTAAATCAATTATCCTTATCAAACATCCTTTAACCCAAGTCTCCAAATACCTTTTTTATTTTAGGTAAAAGCAAATATAGGACAGAAGCGTCCAAATCCAAAGCAAATAAAGGACAGAAGCGTCCAAATCCAAAGTAAATATAGGACACAAGCCTCCAAAAAAGCACCCATACAAGGTCAGTTCAAAAATAAAGCACCAATACAAGGTCAGTTAGAAGCAGAGCACCTATACAGGGTCAAATTCAAAGTAATTAAGTACACAAGCGTCCAGAAAAACATCCATACAAGGTTAGTTTCAAAAATAAAGCACCAATACAAGGTCAGTTAGAAGCAGAGCACCTATACAGGGTCAAATTCAAAGTAATTAAGTACACAAGCGTCCAGAAAAGCACCCATACAAGGTTAGTTTCAAAAACAAAGCACCAATACAAGGTCAGTTTGAAGCAGAGCACCTATACAGGGTCAAATTCAAAGTAATTAAGGACACAAGCGTCCAGAAAAGCACCCATACAAGGTTAGTTTCAAAAACAAAGCACCAATACAAGGTCAGTTTGAAGCAGAGCACCTATACAGGGTCAAATTCAAAGTAATTAAGGACACAAGCGTCCAGAAAAGCACCCATACAAGGTTAGTTTCAAAAACAAAGCACCAATACAAGGTCAGTTTGAAGCAGAGCACCTATACAGGGTCAAATTCAAAGTAATTAAGGACACAAGCGTCCAGAAAACCACCCATACAAGGTTAGTTTCAAAAACAAAGCACCAATACAAGGTCAGTTTGAAGCAGAGCACCTATACAGGGTCAAATTCAAAGTAATTAAGGACACAAGCGTCCAGAAAAGCACCCATACAAGGTTAGTTTCAAAAACAAAGCACCAATACAAGGTCAGTTTGAAGCAGAGTACCTATACAGGGTCAAATTCAAAGTAATTAAGGACACAAGCGTCCAGAAAAGCACCCATACAAGGTTAGTTTCAAAAACAAAGCACCAATACAAGGTCAGTTTGAAGCAGAGCACCTATACAGGGTCAAATTCAAAGTAATTAAGGACACAAGCGTCCAGAAAAGCACCCATACAAGGTTAGTTTCAAAAGCAAAGCACCAATACAAGGTCAGTTTGAAGCAGAGCACCTATACAGGGTCAAATTCAAAGTAATTAAGTACACAAGCGTCCAGAAAAACATCCATACAAGGTTAGTTTCAAAAGCAAAGCACCAATACAAGGTCAGTTTGAAGCAGAGCACCTATACAGGGTCAAATTCAAAGTAATTAAGGACACAAGCGTCCAGAAAAGCACCCATACAAGGTTAGTTTCAAAAGCAAAGCACCAATACAAGGTCAGTTTGAAGCAGAGCACCTATACAGGGTCAAATTCAAAGTAATTAAGGACACAAGCGTCCAGAAAAGCACCCATACAAGGTTAGTTTCAAAAACAAAGCACCAATACAAGGTCAGTTTGAAGCAGAGCACCTATACAGGGTCAAATTCAAAGTAATTAAGGACACAAGCGTCCAGAAAAGCACCCATACAAGGTTAGTTTCAAAAACAAAGCACCAATACAAGGTCAGTTTGAAGCAGAGCACCTATACAGGGTCAAATTCAAAGTAATTAAGGACACAAGCGTCCAGAAAAGCACCCATACAAGGTTAGTTTCAAAAGCAAAGCACCAATACAAGGTCAGTTTGAAGCAGAGCACCTATACAGGGTCAAATTCAAAGTAATTAAGGACACAAGCGTCCAGAAAAGCACCCATACAAGGTTAGTTTCAAAAGCAAAGCACCAATACAAGGTCAGTTTGAAGCAGAGCACCTATACAGGGTCAAATTCAAAGTAATTAAGTACACAAGCGTCCAGAAAAACATCCATACAAGGTTAGTTTCAAAAACAAAGCACCAATACAAGGTCAGTTTGAAGCAGAGCACCTATACAGGGTCAAATTCAAAGTAATCAAAGCAATCAAGGACACAAACGTCAACAAAAAGCACTAATACAGGCAAAAAAAAGGCAAAATATAGGTCACAAGCGACCAATAAACCAAATCAAGAAAGAACTAGGCATCAGACAAGGTAACAAAAAACTACAAATGTTTATTAAATCAAATCAAATGAAAGAAGCACAATGGAGGAACTAAAAATAAAAATCACAAGACGTTCGAGAGAACTAAAAGTATGGGTAAAACGATGTATCCTAAAATTAGAAGAAGCAGAAAGGATGGACGATAACACTATACTTATCAAGTATGAAATCATGATAGAAATATTAGATATACAATGGAAAAAAATAGATGACAACATAATGGATATAAATAGAATAACAGAATCAGAAATTCTAGATGAAGCTCATTTGACGCTAAGCCATGGTCAAGCTGAAAAGAGCAATTAAGAAACAAACACACCACTATTCAGGGATTAGGTTACTCTTACTCAAGCTACCAATACCAATCTTCACAGGCAAGTAGAAGGAACGGACAGCATTCCAAGAGCTAGTCTAGAAGGCAATAGATTTAGATGTTGAAAAATTCTACGGAAAAACAGCGTCAAGAAGCAATCATGAAAAATTTAAGATTTCATTATGTAAAGATTTTGTCGGTTTTAAATTCATTTAATTAAATTAGTTGTAAGAATTGTTGAATTTTATTTCATTCATTAAATTTTATTACATCGTTACTATGTCAAAATTATCCTTCTTATAAACAATTATCCCTAATTATCCTCCGCTCCCTTAACACCGTTTTGCTACTCATATAGCACAAAACACGATTATTGACTAACTAAAACATGAATCACAATCAATAAAACAGTAAGAAAATAAGAAACCAGTTCGTTGGTAAAATCAGCGCGCGTAGCTTGGCATTTTTCTACTACCTCTTCTTAAGGGTGTCCGTCCGCTCGCGGGGTGGAAAACGGGCTGTGTTAAAGTGTCGTTACACTTGCCCCCTCTGAAGTGGAGCAGGGACACATGAGTCACTTCAGGAAAATATTTCGGGTTCTGCTTTCGGGGCCTGTCACTTCTTCGTGCCGGTACAGTTAGCTGCTGCTGAATTCTCTTAGGGGCAGCGCTAGAAAGATTCTTTGTTCTTCTAGACGGAGAGCCAGAGGTAAAAAAAAATCTCTGAATTTACAAAAGCTTATTTTTTATAGTTAATTAGGTACGGTGTGCACGTACACATATTCATGTTAGTCAAGCGAATCTTAGAACATGTGTCACAGGTGCGCCAACAAAGATGTCGTTTTTATCGGGGTAATAAAATGAATTTACAAAAGCTGATAATTGTTATACAGATTCTATATTGTATAACAATTACACTTATGTCAGTCAGTCAGCTGCATACAGGAACAGAGCTGGTCAGTCAGTTCGAATGTGTGTATGAAAAATAAATAATGTGCAATTTATTTACAAAGCTTGGACATTTTTTGTGGGTATATATCGCTGTGTTAAACATTAAAAAAATAGTCAGTCAACTGTTTTGTAGAACAACGCCCGTCAGTCAGCGAAAAAATATATAAAAATTTTGTGGGCGCCGGCGGCGTTACAGCTGGCATGCTCGCTCTTCTCCTCCCATTATTATTATCAGAAAACCATGTTAAATTATAAGTTGTAATTATGAATTATTAATTGGTATTTTTATTGATTATATATATATATATATATATATATATATATATATATATATATATATATATATATATATATATATATATATATATATATATATATATATATAAATTGTAACAGACAATTTATTTAATAAAGTGTAACTGGAACACATTAAATAAAGAAATAAATTGTCTGTTAACGTTATTAATATACTTGTATGTTTTAATAAAACAATAAATTACTAATTTATAATTACAACTTATATTTTCACATAGTTTTCTGATATTTTAAATAAAAATAATGGGAGGACAAGAGCAAGCATGCCGCCTGTAACGCCGCCGGCGCGCACGAAATTTTTATATATTTTTTCGCTGACTGACGGGCGTTGTTCTACAAAACAGTTGACTGACTATTCTTTTATTGTTTAATAGATCAATATATACCCACGACAAAAATTCCAAGCTTTGTAAATAAATTGCACATTATTTATTTTTCATACACACATTCGAACTGACTGACCAGCTCTGTTCCTGTATGCAGCTGACTGACTGACATAGCTTTTATTGTTATACAATATAGAATCTGTATAATTATCAGCTTTTGTAAATTCATTTTATTACCCCATTTAAAACGACATCTTTGTTGGAGAACCTGTGGCACCTGTTCTAAGATTCGCTTGACTGACCTGAATATGTGTACGTGCACAGCGTACCTAATTAACTATCAAAAAATCAGCTTTTGTAAATTCAGAGAATTTTGTCACCTCTGGCTCTTAGGCTATTCCCCTCTTCGAAGCGGAACCATAGGTGCCCGACGCTTGGGTACTGCGTATTTTTTGTTGTTGATTTTTTGTTAATTTTTGCAAACGGTTTTAAAATCTAAGCATTTATGAACAGACAATCTATTTTAAAATCTGGGAATTTCTACTATAAATAAGTATCTTTTACGTACGTATCTACCAAAATTCGCATTAGAAAATTATTTTGTATACTAAGTATCCTAGAAGATCAGGATTTATTTTATCAATTTTTTCTAATGAAATTTGAAAAGTTTCTACTAATTTGACTATTTCTTTCTTAATGTTGCAGACATTTAAGTTGTGTAAAAGCTGGCTATATTTTGTACACATGCCTTGTGTATAGAAAGACAGAAATATGAGATGCACTTGAACCAAGGCCTGGAGTAAGTGCATTTTAAGGATACCAACACTAGATTGAAAAAATTTTGGAATGTCATTTTTTAACGTTAGTAAATAGCATTATCCTTAAAAGTAGCCTCGGTGGTTCAGTGGTAAGGACCTGTACCTCTGAAGCGAGGGGTACTGCGTTCGATCCCAGGGTTCTCCTTTCACTTTTTCAGTACATACTGTAACATTAACATCAACTGAGGTTGTGGCATTGTATTTGGGCATGTTGAATGTCTGCAAGTTTCGCCCTTCGGACGGGTCGTGAATCCGTCGGTCCCGTGTCCATGCAATGTTTGGCACATTAAATATCCCTACCCCCCTTACAGAAAGGTAGCGATTCGGCAAAATTTCCAGGATAGTGGGGTGAAACTGCTCCCTGGCGTCGGTGATTGGCCATAGTCGCGGAAATAGACCGGCGTTAAAAAAATCCTTAAAAGTCTACCCAATGAGATAATATCAAGCTTTCATCTTGATTTCAAAGTCAACTTTGCAATTAAGGACACGCACTGCCCCCAGTTTTGACGCTATACAAAATAAAATGTGAAATAACGTATCGGTTTCAAGTTGTATAACATTAATTACCTAGTTGATATATTACTAATCGAGTATTATTTTCTCCGTATTAAAGAGTTGTTTCTGTAAAATAGATAGTTGCACTATTCTCGAAAATATTTCAAAGTTATCGATACAACTAGCAAATGTAAGAAAACAAATTTTAATACTTACTGTTTGTGCTAGTTCCTGTATCTTAGCCGACCTCAGTTCTTTAGTTAGGTAGAAATTGAGCTGTTTCTTCTGATTCGACAACTGTTTTTGTAGTGAAGCGATGACTTTATTTTTATCGTCCAAAATGGCTAACAAAGAATCACATGTTTTATCCGTTTTACTGGCATTTTCGATTTTGTTCTGATAGAAATAATAAAATTGTAGCTAGAAATATAAATTCTCGGCCAAAGAAGAAACTATATCCTCTAAATGGCTTAATTTGTAACTTTTTATGTACCTAATGTTAAGTTTTACAAGTAAAATACACGTGTATTAGAAAAAGTGTAGCTCAAAAGTACTTATTAATTAAATTACCTGCACTAATTTTGGTTCCACAATAATTCCTTTGTTTGCATTTTGTAATTCGTTAATTATCATGATTATTTTACATTATTCTACAATAAAATTTTCCAAAAATCCATAAAAATAAATTATGACCCAACCTATTATGATGCTATCTGTCAAAGTGATGACAAATCAAGCTGATATGTCACCGTCACTGTAATTTCTTTGTTGGTGACTTCATGACGTCAGTTATTCAACAAAAGTGTTTCCTAAGTAATCCAGAATATTTGAGAGGGTGTGTCGTCAGGTATTTTATGAAGAAAAGTTAATATTGAAATATACAGTGACGTCCAAAAGTATGGAAACACCTAGGTATCGCCTGAAACGCTCGGACGAATACACTGAAATTTGGTATTACTGCGGTTTTTCACATGTCAAATTCATATTTGATATTGGCATTGTTGCGACGTTTCTCGTTTTCTCAGGAATTATACCAACTTTTAGTGAATTTTCTTTAAAAAAATTCAATAATGAGGAGATCTCTGTATATATATATATATATATATATATATATATATATATATATATATATATATATATATATATATATATATATATATATATTTATTTTTATTTCTTTATTTATTTGCCAACAACAATTAATACAAATTTATACTCAAAATTTACAACAAAAAAGTTAAAGCACATAAGTATACTCATACTTGTGCGTGCTTCGCCTTATAATTAGCTATCCTATCAAAGCATACACTACAACAAATCCTACATTAGACATCTGACCGTCCTTCAATATTTAAATTATTTAAATTCTCAAGTATCCCTCCATCCACCGCACACACCCTCTCACCTCTATTCCTGTAACATAAGAATATTATTGTTTAGTTATATTTGGTATTAATGTCAGGTTGGTTGGCACTAGTTATGTTTCTCAGCCTGTCGATATGCCATATTTATTATTATCGTTGTCAACACGCAATTATCCTTCTTGTCATTCTGGTTTATGAACTATGAATAATGATTTTGTTAAAATAAATCACTTATTAACTTAGTAAAACGTTGTTATTAACTGAAACTACAACGTTACATGGTGTCAGGTGTGGTTCATTGTTCATCTCAAATAACCAGCAAAGAAAATGCCAAGTGACGAAGAAGGAGCTGCTAGGGCTAGCGTGGGAGTCAGACCGCCGAAAGCGTTCAATTTTGGGGCTGAAAATCTCTCTATCGCTTGGAAACAATGGCTACAGCAATTTGAGTGGTATGCTACAGCTACGCAATTGGGGAAAAAAGCACCTGAAATTCAAGCTGCAACTTTTATGGCAACATTAGGATCAGACGCCGTCCCAGTGTTTAACAGCTTCAATCTTACGACAGCGGCACAAAAGGATTTAGCTACATTGAAAGATAAGTTCAATTCTCATTTCATACCGAAAACAAATATCGCTTTTGAAAGATACAAATTCAATAAAGCTTGTCAAGAACAAGGTGAATCCTTTGATGAATTCGTGACAAAGGTCAGAAATTTAGCTAAAACGTGTGATTTTCAAGCACTTCATGATAGCTTGATAATGGATAAACTTGTAATTGGAATACGTTCCGATAAAGTGCGAGAAAGGTTGTTTGCGGAAGAAAACTTAACGTTGAATAAATGTTTGTCAATATGTAGAGCTAGTGAGCAAGCTACAAAGCAGCTAGCTGAGTTGAAAAGTGAAGATATTACAGTTAATAAATTCAAAACTGAAGCAAGACACAAAATCGTGCAAAACAAAGTTACGACTGAAGAATTCGATTGTAAAAGATGCGGAAAAAAACACCGACGACAAAATTGTCCAGCATTCAATAAAAGTTGTGACAACTGCTCCAAAAAAGGTCATTTTGCATCACAGTGTTGGGCTAAAACAAAATCAAAAGCCAACAAGAAGCAAGAAAAGAAAGTTAACGCTGTAGAGAATGAAGAATCAAGCAGTGATGAAGAACTGTTCATAAATTCATTGAACACAGAACTAGATGAAGATAGATGGACTGAAATTATTGAAATTAAAAGTAAAAAATTCCATATTTATCTAGACTCATGTGCTGATTGTAACGTCTTGCCTTGGAAAATAGTCAAGTATTTTAATGAAGAGTTGAAACCATCGAAAGTGAAAAGACTCATAGCATTTGGCGACAATAAACTTCAAGTTGTGGGAGAAGTCGATCTGGAAGCAACTATTAAAAATCAAACTGCAATTGTTAACTTCAAAATTGTTGATAAGAAAGTTCCTGCGATTCTAGGAAGAGAATCTTCTACTAAACTGGGCCTTATTCAAAGAGTACAAACAGTTTCCATACAGTCAAATGAGAATCTGTTTAAAGGACTGGGTTGCCTCAAAAATTTTGAATATGATATTGATTTGGTAGAAAATCCTAATTTCCACATCAGGGCCCCTCGAAAAATACCACATTCACTTCATAATGATGTTAAACGTGAACTGGATGCAATGGTTAAAATGGATGTGATCGAACCAGTCAGTGAGCCAACACCAGTGGTCAGCCCAATGGTTATTGTCAAGAAAAATAATAAAATCAGACTTTGCCTTGATCCGACTGATGTCAATAAAAATATTTTAAGAAGAAGGTTTCCCTTAACAACAGTGGAAGAAATTGCAGCTAAATTAAAGGACTCAAAGTATTTTACATTGTTAGATTGTAAGAGAGGATTCTGGCAAATCAAAGTTACAAAGCGCACCCAACAGTATTTGACATTCGCAACGCCATGGGGAAGATATTCATGTAAAAGATTACCATTTGGCCTCGCTTCAGCACCAGAACTATTTCAGAAAATCATGTCTGATTTATTAAAGGACATTTCAAACGTAGAATGCTCTATGGATGATATTTTAATTTATGCCAAATCCAAAGAAGAGTTAAGAAAAATAACTGAAAAAGTATTGCAAGTTATTCAAGATTCTGGATTAAAGCTCAACAAGGAGAAATGCAAATTTGAAGTGAAGAAAATCAATTTTCTGGGTCACGTGATAACAGAAACAGGACTTGAAAGTGATCCCGAGAAGATTTCAGCGATTAAAACAATGAAGACTCCTGAAAATAAGAAACAACTTCAAAGACTGTTAGGTATGGTAACCTATCTAATCAAGTTTATTCCAAATCTGTCAGAAATTACGCAACCACTACGTGAATTATTAAAAAAAGATGTCGTATGGCACTGGGAACAGGAACAAGAAGTAGCAGTCAAGAAAATTAAAGAACTTCTAACTTCGCCGCCAGTCCTAAAGTTCTATGATGTAAATAAAGACGTAACGCTGTCAGTAGACGCAAGTTCATATAGTTTGGGAGCTGTCTTAATGCAAGAAAATCAACCAGTTGCTTATGCATCGAAAGCACTAACGCCAGCCCAACAGAATTACCCACAAATTGAAAAAGAAGCAGTGGCTATCAAATTTGGGTGTAAAAAATTCCACGAATACATCTATGGCAAAAAGCTATTAGTAGAAACAGACCATAAGCCTTTGGAAACAATTTTCAAGAAACCAATTCAAAGTGCTCCTCCTAGACTTCAAAAAATATTACTCGAACTAACATCTTATAGGCCAGAAGTAAAATATGTCAAAGGAAGTGACATTCCTATTGCAGATGCTCTAAGCCGTGACTGTAATAATCAAGAAATCGTGACCAAAGAAGAAAAAGATGAAGAGGAAGTAGTAATTGCCTTAGCCATGTCTGAGACTGCGCAATCTGAAATCACAACAGCTACAGAAGCTGATGAAGAGTTGAAAATTCTCAAGAGATTTATTCTAAATGGTTGGCCAGATAGCATCAAGGAGTTACCACAAACTATTCGCCACTATTTCAATTTTCGAGAAGAACTCTCAATTTACAACAATCTAATTTTTAAGAATGACCGAATCATAATTCCTCAGTCAAAAATTCACCACATGTTGAAACAAATACATGCTGGTCATTTTGGAATTCAAAGCAGCTTAAGAAGAGCCAGACAACTACTGTATTGGAGAGGGATGCATGAAGATATTTCTAACTTTGTAAATAGGACCTCGGTGGTTCAGAGGTAAGAACGTGTGCCTTTGAACCGAAGGGTACTGGGTTCGATCCCGGCGTACTCCTTTCACTTTTTCAGTACAAACTGTAAAATTAACATCAACCGAGGTTCTGGCATTGTATTTGAGCAAAGTTGAATGTCTGCACGTTCCGCCCTTCGGAGGGGGCGTAAAGCCGTCGGTCCCGTGTCCATGCGATGTTGGGCACGTTAAAGATCCCTACCCTCCTTACAGAAAGACAGGGGTTCGGCAAAATTTCCAGGATAGTGAGGTGAAACTGCTCCCTGGCGTCGGTGATTGGCCATAGTCGCGGAAATAGGCCGACGTTAAAGAAACAAAAAAAAAAAAAAAAAAAAAAAAAACTTTGTAAATAAGTGCAGTATTTGTCAGCAGACTCAAAGTTCAAATCCAAAACAACCAATTTTGACGAAACCCATTCCAGACTTGCCATGGCAAATAGTCGCAAGTGATTTGTTTACATACTCTAATCGTGACTATATAGTGATAACTGATAGTTACTCCGGTTATTTAGACTTCAAACGACTTAAAAATTTAACGTCCCAAGAAATCATCAAACACTTAAAAGACTGGTTTTCAGTGCATGGAATTCCGGAAGTTTTCGAATCAGACAATGGTCCACAGTATTGTTCTCAAGAATTTAAGAAGTTTACAAAAATTTGGGGTTTCAACCACATTACTTCAAGCCCTCGATTTCCACGTGCAAATGGCTTAGCAGAGAAAAGCGTTGCCATTGCGAAATCAATCTTAAGAAAATGTGAGCTTGACAACTCTGACGTGCAACTTGCCTTATTAAATCACAGAAATATCCCACGAACTGAAGAATTGGGTTCACCAGCTCAAAGACTGATGAGTAGAATTACAAGAACACAAATTCCAATATCAAACGAACAATTGGCTCCTAAAGTTGTTCGTAATGTATCTGTAAATTTATCATTTGCTCGAAACAAACAGAAAAAGTATGCCGATAAATGTTCAAAACCAACAAAACCGTTAAACAAAGGAGATCGGATCAGAATGCAAATTGGTAAGCGAAATTGGAAAGAAGGAGTGGTTGATGAAACCCTAAATGAAAGATCTTACAATGTCACGCTTAAAGATGGTTCGACTTATTGCAGAAATTTAGCTCATCTCCATAAAACAGAAGCAAGCATCCCGAATCCCACCGAGATTATTTCTACTCAAAACACCAAAGATGGAACAGAAGCAGTAGTTCAAGATAACTTGCAACAAAGTCCTAAATCAACACGTGTACCAGTGTCAGTGGCTGTTAATAATTCAAGTGATGATCGTATTGTTACTAGAGCTGGTCGTGTTGTTAGACCTGTTCAGAGGCTGGATCTGTAAAGGCATCTATGTTCAATTGTTAACATGTTTCTTATTAAGTGTGGATTGTAATATTTAATTGGGTATTTCTCTTGTTCTCCGTAAAAAGGGAAGATGTAACATAAGAATATTATTGTTTAGTTATATTTGGTATTAATGTCAGGTTGGTTGGCACTAGTTATGTTTCTCAGCCTGTCGATATGCCATATTTATTATTATCGTTGTCAACACGCAATTATCCTTCTTGTCATTCTGGTTTATGAACTATGAATAATGATTTTGTTAAAATAAATCACTTATTAACTTAGTAAAACGTTGTTATTAACTGAAACTACAACGTTACAATTCCAGTGTGAATAAATGAGGTATATCCGTCAACAACAATCTCTCAAAGCATTTCATCCCTCTAACGTCTCTCTGTTCAAACACATCCTGTCTTCCACCCAATCTACTCCTGGGACAAGCAGAGAACAACCCTGTCTCCAATCAATACACAGCCAAGAGCAACCACTCTCGCTTATACACACATTTATACTTACCCACAGCCATTCACTAGCTCCTGCCCTCGCACACCACCCCATAAGTCGCTTAGACACACCTTTATACTTACTCACAGACACTCAATAGCTCCCGCCTTCGCACATCATCCCATAAGTCACAAGCATACACTCGCACATATCCGACATACTCTCACGCTAACGCTACGCCCACACCTGCACACCCACGTATGCAGCACTCCTCCATTGCTATTCATTCGTAACCACAATTATAAGCTGTCTTTACCTACCATGGTTTTTTCAAAAATGCTGTATTAAGATTTCTAATCTTTCGTAATTTTGCAATATATATTCTTTTATTTTTTTCCGAAATGTATAATTCTTTTCTATAGTCTTAAGTTTGGCTGAAACAAGATTATATAATCTTGGTCCAAGAAAGTTAATAGTTTTCCGTGAAATAGTTTTTTTACATCTTGATGTTAGTACATTTTTATTTGTTACCTGCCTTGTTAGATATTGATGCTGTGTCTGTTTTTGTAACAAGGCCTCCCCGTGGGTATACTGTACGAGCGCAAGAATATACAACCCCTTAATATTCATAACACCCGTATTTGAGTTGTATAACAATTTTGTGGGATAATCAACTGTTTTGTTTAGTATAGTTCTTAATATGAAATTCTGTGTTATGCAAAGCGGTTTTAATGTCGATTTATAAACCGATCCCCAACAGGATATTCCGTATCGTAATATGGACGCTACCAGACCATCATAAACGTCAAGCAAAGTATTCAGAGACATTATCTCTCGCAGAACATAAAAAACATAGATAAGTTTACGTAGCCTATTATTCAGATATTCTATGTGCGTTTGCCATTTTAAGTTCTTATCTACCATAATACCGATGTACTTTAGACTATCTACACTGTTGATAGGTTCAGTGTGTCCAGGGATAACTATATCTGGCATTGTTTCAAGTCCAGCGGATGTTGGCGAGAACGCAATATACTTTGTTTTCTTGACGTTAAGATACAAACTGTCATGGTTCAGCCTACTGTTGAGTTCCCCAATCAGTAACGTCGCACTTCGGATTGTCTCGGGCCAGTTAACCCCATCACAGAGCAAAACTGTATCGTCTGCGTATGAAATCAAGGATACATTATCGCCGTCAAAAGCTGCCAGAGCATCATTGATGTATATCAAGAACAAAACTGGACCCAAAATTGTTCCTTGTGGGACTCCTCTTTTTATTGTCAATGGTTCGCTTGTGTTGCTATCTAATCTCACAACTTGTTGCCTGTTTTTCAAATAGTTTTCAAACAAACTCAACGCAACTCCTCTAAAACCAATGTTTTCTAACTTATTCAAAAGGGTTTCATGAGAGACCGTATCAAAAGCTTTCTGAAGATCAAGAAAGACTCCGATGAATTTCCTATTGTTTTCAAAATTGCCCACAATAGTTGTCTTCAGTTTATGAAGAGCATTTTCTGTGGATAAACCTGTTCTAAAACCATACTGGTTGTGGGAGAGAATACTATATTTGTCAAGAAAGCTAATCACTCTTTTTTTAGACACTTTTCAAAAATCTTTGCGAACGTATTTATTAGACTAATGGGTCTATAGTTTTCCATTAGCAGTTGGTCACCTGTTTTATGTATTGGCATAACAACACCTTTTTTAAATTGCAGTGGGATTTTTCCTGTCTCAAATATTTTGTTTATTATAATCACCAATGCCCCTACCACAAACTGGTGTGCTATTTTAACGTAGTAAGATGTTATGCCATCCTCTCCAGGTGCAGAATTATTTTTTAAGGAGTTAATATATATATATATATATATATATATATATATATATATATATATATATATATATATATATATATATATATATATATATATATATATTTATATAGGGTGGCGCATTGAAAACGAAACAGACCGATTTGCGCCCAGAGATTTTTTTTTTTAATAAACGCTGAAACACGTCAATTTTAATATTGAGGGGGACATGTTTTGACATAAAACTCAACATTGTCACATCAACCCCTTAAGGGTGGTGATATAAACCCTTATATTTTAAATATGGAACATGGGTCGAGTATTACATCATTTGAAAGCTCTTTCTTTTCTGAATTCAGCACACTAATTTTTTTGGAAGTTCTATCAACTCGTATAAAAAAAAAAATGAAGATGCAAAAACGCATTTCAATCATTCCGATAAGAAATGTGCTGATAGTCAATGTTTTGTTGGTTTGTAAACAAAAAATTGACTATCAGAACATTTCTTATCGGAATGAGAGAAATATTATTTCAGTTTATCGGTCGGTTTGATACTTGATAGTACTACCGAAAATTAATTTCACAATGGTGTATTCTGTAGAAGAAAGAGTTGAAATAATTACTCTTTTTTTCAAAAACAATGACTGTGCCAACCGTACCGCAAATTTGTTTAATGAAGGACATCTAAACAGACATGTTAATAGAAAATAAATTTTGGAGTTAGTTGCAAAGTTTCGACAAAGCGGTTAAGTAGCCAACAAAAAACGAGATCCTGAACGTGACTTTCTGGTTAGAAATTGGACTACTGAGATTGAAATTTTAGGACAAATTGCTGCAGACCCAACTTTGAGCACGAGAAGATTGACCACTGTTTCAAACGTCAAAAGAAGAACTATTCAGCGAATATTGGAGCATAATAAATTTCACCCGTATAAAATTCATCTTGTACAACAACTGAATGAAGATGATTTTGATCGGCGTCTGGAGTTTTGTGAAGTTATGACTGCACGAATAGCTGATAACGGGAACTTTCTGTTCAATGTTTTTCACACAAGTGTACGTTTTTATTAAACTCTACAGTCAATCGTCATAATTGTTGTTATTGGGCAGATAATAATCCAAGAAATTTTCACGAAGTCCACACTCAAACTCCACAGAAATTTAATGTCTGGACTGGCATTTTTGGAGACCGTCTAATCGGACCAATTTTTCTTGATGGCCATTTGAGTGGCGAAACGTATTTGGAGTTACTAGAAGATATCGTTTACCCTCTACTAATTGACATTGTTGAAAATGATGATCGCTATCAAGAAAATCAATTAGTGTTTTAACAATATGGAGCTCCTCCGCAGAGAGTTTTTGAACAGAGAGTTTCCAGGAAAATGGATTGGCCGTAGAGGTACTATTGAGTGGCCCCCTAGATCACCGGATTTAACTTCTTTAGACTTATTTCTATGGGACCATTTAAAGAGTAGAATTTACGCAACAGAACCGGAGTCTCTGGAATAATTACGACGACGCACAGTTGAAGCTTGCCGTCTAATAACTCCACAAACGCTCCAGAATGTCAGAGCTCGTTTTGAACAAAATTTGTACTTTTGTATGGAAGCTGGTGGTCAACAATTTGAACACTTACTTAACTAAATTAACATTTTTGAACGTTTGGTTTTGTTTTTTAGTTTTTTTTTAACGAAAAATTGACTAATTAGTGCATTTCTTAACACAATGAATGAAATACGTTCTTGCAACTTCAACTGTGAATAATTTTTAAACGAATTGATAAAACTTCAAAAAATTTGTGTGCTGAATTCAGAAAAGAAATAGGGGTTGTCATCACCACCCTTAAGGGGTTGATGAGACAAAGTTGAGTTTTATGTCAAAACATGTCCCCCTTAATATTAAAATTGACGTGTTACAGCGTTTCTTAAAAAAAAAATCTCTGGACACAAAGCGGTCTGTTTCGTTTTCAATGCGCCAGCCTGTATATATATATATATATATATATATATATATATATATATATATATATATATATATATATATATATATATATATATATATATATATATATATATATCGTACCGATAACCCAAAAAATAATGGACCGTGAAAACATTTGGTATAAATAATTACAAATAATTAATTTTTTCCTGAAAAACTTTTGTAACTTTAATGAAATTTATAACACAGTTTTTTTAAAGACACATGCAGTACTTACATATTATATATAAGACCAAATTTTTAGTTTTTAGCTCCATATAAAATATTAATTTTTTAATAATTGCTAACTGGGACTCTAAAACCGATCTCCAAGGTCCATTTAAATTTAACTAATTAGTTTTAATAATATAACTTACTAATAGTGTACAATTCTTATGAAAATTCACTACTATAACGCCCTTGGTGCGTCCCAGATTTTTTTTATTTAAACACGTAAATAATCTTAACTTTGCCACCAGATGCCAAATAAACTTCATAGTCTGGAACAGAATAGTGCAAAGGTATACAGTACACTAATTTTTGTTCTATTATCTCTTTACAATTGTAAGAAATTAAAGAACTTAAAAATTTGTTTAAAAAAATTCAACAGCTTGTAAATTGACAACAAAAGTCGATTGGATATATTATTTTTGGTCGTATATCGCGGGGTGCTATGCATTGTAGTTTGTTCTATGGTAGCCTATATATATATATATATATATATATATATATATATATATATATATATATATATATATATATATATATATATATATATATATATATATATTGTTATGATATCATAGTTTTTGAAAAATGTTCGTCGGCAATTCATTCTCAAGAGAGTAAAAACAAACAAATAATATAAAAAAGAATTTTGGTGGATGTAAGGGGAATTATACCTGGTTAAATAAATTTGTTGAGGTAGAGTCTGTTGCTAGACGACAAGTAACAATAATATAAATTTCAAATACACACAAATGGAATCACTTTGAAAATTATACAATAAGAATCCATAAGTAAATTTGCGAGCGTTTAGATTTGGAAAAAATCAGTTTTATAAAAAAAGGTTCAATATAGTTTTCAATTGGCCATTCCCATATTTATCATACGAAATGAAAGCAAAATTGTAACGTTTTAACCAACTATGTATCCATAGCAATAAGACCTAGTAGTAGGAAAAAATAAATCAAGTGAGGAGAATAACAGGTGGTCAGTAGGAAAAGAAAGTTAGAAGATTGTTTGGAAGTAAAATATCAGCCAAAAAAGACATATAATATTATACATACATCACATCGTCAGAAAGCAGAAACACAGAATTTAGAGAGCGAGAAAAATTGGAGAACATCACTAAAAAAAGACATAAGTGAGTCTTTTACATCATTACAGACATAACATCAAGATCAACACAAGGTGTACAGCGAACTGGGAGACATTAACGAATCAGGCAAGGAGTTTGATTATAAATAGAAGTATTGAGGTCGAAGAATGAGATAAGAAAGTGTTCGAAGTTATCAATATTGTCAAGGAAAAATTATGATGAGACATTCATTAGAATCTGTATTGTTTCTTCCAAATATTACAAGCAGTTAATGTGGTTATAATACGTAAAACAAGAATACTACAGAAACGAAAACATTCATTTTTAAATTAAAATAAATTCACAAGTACAATTTAGCTAGAGAGATTAGCGTATCGTTATTAGTGTATCGTTTTAGACAGCTTTGTTGTTTAAGTGTTCTCATTTTCATTTCTTTTATTGTTTTAATAATTCATTTCGCCTTAATTATACTCAGTACTTTGAAAATTTTGATTTCATTTCATTTGTCCAGTTCTTGATTAGTTAACCAGTCCTTTTTTTTTTTGAAAAATAAATTATTTGATACACATTTTTGTCAACTTCATTGACAAGTTTTCATAGTGCCAGAACCCCCTCTGAGAAACAAAATACCTTAATAAAATATATAAAAACACTATATATATTTATAACGTAATAATATATATATATATATATATATATATATATATATATATATATATATATATATATATATATATATATATATATATATATATATATATATATATATATATAAACGTATAAAAATTGAAACTGACCCCGAATGATGGTTCCATCAGTTTGTGCTGATTTTGAAAGCTTTAGTCAAAATTCGAAAGTCAATCTCCTCATTACTGAATTTTTTCTACGAGAATTCGCTAAAAAAGACCTTTTATTTCATTATAACCACTCAAGATATAACAAATCTAATTTTGCTGTGTGCGATTTTAGAAGCATATACATATTAGGATCACTAATAATGTTCGTGTTTACTTCTAACTTATATCATCTAGTTGGCTTCGAATACGCTATTACTATTACTAAGGTATGCTATAATCTAGCATTTCACAGATAATATTGTATAATTCGACTATTTACCAATTCTAGAACGTGACAAAATAGCGAGCTGCGATGTTCTCACACATAAAATCATATCTAACTGAGAGTCATTTCCATAACTTTGCAAGGATTTTGTTAATTCATGCCATAAATTTGCATGACTGCTCTTCGCCAAGTTAAGCACATATGATTCAACAGTGTTTTCAGTATTTACTTTGAAAATATACCCTGTTTTATATTCGAATGCAGGAATGTAGATCGTAGAAAGCATAATATGCTGAGTAACCTATTACTTGTATATGTGTTGCTTTTAGTTATAAACCATTTATAACAAGCTTTTCTGTTTGTCTGTATGTGAATATAGTGTACGGAACAAATAAAAGAAATAAATTCATTATTTTGTGAATCTGCTGCTTTGGAGAAAAATTCTAGAATAGGTAAATTTTTGGCCAATTATCTTAAAGAAAATTTCGCTTTTTGATGGTGACGACTTTTGAATTTTCAAAAAAAAAGTACCCCTAGAACCAATGTCCGAGATCAGTTGCAGACTTTATGTGTATATATATATATATATATATATATATATATATATATATATATATATATATATATATATATATATATATATATATATATATATATATATATATATAGGGTGGCGGATTGAACACGAAACAGACCGATTTGCGTCCAGAGACCTTTTTTTTAAGAAACGTTGAAACACGGCAATTTTAATATTGAAGGGGACATTATCTGACATAAAACTCAACTTAGTCACATCAACCCCTTACGGGTGGTGATAACAACCCTTATATTTTAAATTGGGCACATGGGTCGAGTGTTACATCATTTGAAGGTTCTTTCTTTTCGGAATTCAGCACACTAATCTTTCTGAAATTTTTATCAACTGGTTTAAAAATTATTCACAGTTGATGATGCGAAAACGCAATTCACTCATTCCGAAAAGAAACGTGCTGGTAGTCAATGTTTGTTGGTTTGTAAACAAAAAATTGACTATCAGAACATTTCTTATCGAAATGAGAGAAATCGGGTTTATTATTTCAGTTTATCGGTCGGTTTGATACTTGATAGTACTACCGAAAATTAATTTCACAATGGTGTATTCTGTAGAAGAAAGAGTTGAAATAATTCCCTTTTTTTCAAAAACGATGACTGTGCCAACCGTACCGCAAAGTTGTTTAATAAACGACATCCGAACAGACATGTTAACAAAAAATACATTTTGGAGTTAGTTGCAAAGTTTCGACAAAGTGGTTCAGTAGCCAACGAAAAACGGGATCCTGAACGTGAATTTCCGGTTAGAAATGAGACTACTGAGATTGAAGTTTTAGGACAAATTGTTGCAGACCCAACTTTGAGCACGAGAAAATTGGCCATTGTTTCAAACATCAAAAGAAGAACTATTCAGCGAATATTGAAGCATTATAAATTTCACCCGTATAAAATTCATCTTGTACAACAACTGAATGAAGAAGATTTTGATCGGCGGCTGGAGTTTTGTGAAGTTATGACTGCACGAATAGCTGATAACGGGAACTTTCTGTTCAATGTTTTTAGACGAGTGTACGTTTTTATTAAACTCTACAGTCAATCGTCATAATTGTCGTTATTGGGCAGATAATAATCCAAGAAATTTTCACGAAGTCCACACTGAAACTCCACAAAAATTTAATATCTGAACTGGCACTTTTGGAGACCGTTTAATTGGACCAATTTTTCTTGATGGCAATTTGAGTGGTGAAACGTATTTGGAGTTACCAGAAGATATCATTTACCCTCTACTAATTGACATTGTTGAAAATGATGATCGCTATCAAGAAAATTAATTAGTGTTTCAACAAGATGGAGCTCCTCCGCATTTTTCACAGCGTGTTAGGGAGTTTTTGAACAGAGAGTTTTCAGGACAATGAATTGGGCGTAGAGGTGCTATTGAGTGGTCCCCTAAAGCACCGGATTTAACTCCTTTAGACTTATTCTTTCTATGGAGCCATTTAACAAGTAGAATTTACGCAACAGAACCGGAGTCGCTGGAAAAATTACGACAACGCATTGTTAAAGAATGCCGTCCAATAACTCCACAAATGCTCCTGAATGTCAGAGTTTGTTTTGAACAAAATTTGTACTTTTGTATGGAAGCTGGTTGTCAACAATTTGAACACTTACTTAACTGAATAAATATGTTTAAACATTTGGTTTGGTTTTTTAGTTTTTTCTAACGAAAAATTGACTAATTAGTGCATTTCTTATCACAATGAATGAAATACGTTCTTGCGACTCCAACGGTTAATAATTTTTAAACGAGTTGATAAAACTTCCAAAAAAATTAGTGTGCTGAATTCAGAAAAGAAAGAGCTTTCAAATGATGTAACAGTCGACCCATGTTCCCTATTTAAAATATAAGGGTTGTTATCACCACCCTTAAGGGGTTGATGTGACAAAGTTGAGTTTTATGTCAAAACATGTCCCCCTCAATATTAAAATTGACTTGTTTCAGCGTTTGTTAAAAAAAATCCCTGGACGCACATCGGTATGTTTCGTTTTCAATGCGCCGCCCAGTTAGATCGTCGTTAGATCTTATTGAGAGACTTATTGATTTTTATCCACTATTAGTGAATTTTTATTAAAAAAATTCACTAATAGAGAGGTATCGATGGTGAGACTTTGCAAAAATTCATTCAAATGAGCGCGAATTAGGACCCCTAGAACCCATATCCAGGGTCAGTTTGAATTTTTATATGCTTATATATATATATATATATATATATATATATATATATATATATATATATATATATATATATATATATATATATATATATATATATATATATATGTATATATATATATATATATATATATATATATATATATATATATATATGTATCCGTCTGATAACTCAAAAAATAATTAACCGATTAAGATGAAACTCGGCAAGTGCCTTTCTTTTATTAATGGCTTGGATGAGTTCGTTGGCCAGGAAAATCGGACGGGGTTTTCCGGGAAAATTTTGAGTTTTCTTTCAAAAAAAATTTTTTTTTCCGAAAATTTCGATAAAATTTGGTCTACATATTGCTTTGGGAAATACCTAACTATATGCCAAAATTCAGCTTTCTAGGGTTACAGAAAATTGAGCTATTCAAATTTGAAACATTTATGTTTAAATCATAATAAGTATGTGGTTGCTGTTGGTTAGTCAATGCTTTTCTTATTGACTCATGTGTTATTAATAGTCAATAGTTTCTTTCCGAATAGACAAACCTTCCATTGGCTTCTGCTTCTGCCGCTGTTACAGTCCTTTTATTTAGAGCTAGAGTTCTAACCACTCATACAGTGTTTTTTAACCACGTGGCTGGGCGACTGACCGAATTCATTCCCAGTTGCTGTTGATTTACTCATATTCTCTTAATATGTTTAAAGATGTGGTGTCTACTTCATTCCAAGTCACTATTAACCGACTATTTATGAAATCAAATAAGTAAATTAAATCGATTGTCATAAAATATGTAGTGTATTAAGACAAGGGAAAAAGAAATAAAACATATATAACTGTGCACATTTTGATTATATTTTAGGGTGCTTGAAAGAGGTATTGTCACAGCATGATATCTTATTAAAGTTCATTTGTAAATAGGTTTAATTTTTATATGTTATATATATATATATATATATATATATATATATATATATATATATATATATATATATATATATATATATATATATATATATATATATATATATATGATAACTCAAAAAATAATTAACCGATTTCGATGAAACTTGGCAAGTGCCTGTCTTTTATTAATGGCTTGGATGAGTTCGTTATCCAGAACAATCAGACGGGGTTTTCCGGAAGAATTTTGAGTTTTCTTTCGAAAAAATTTTTTTCTCCGAAAGTAACAAAGCTGTTACAATGAAATTTACTATATATGTTGCCTCAACCTTACTACGTACCAAAATTCAACTTTCTAAGTTTAGAGAAAATTGAGTTATTCAAATTTTAAATTTTCTTTCGAAAAAAATTTTTTTCTCCGAAAATTACAAAGTTATTTTAATGAAATTTTGTGGATATCTTGCCTTAGGAAAAACCTTACTACGTATTGAAATTAAACTCTCTAAGTTTATAGAAAATTGAGTTATTTAAATTTGAAGCATTTAATAAAAATTCACTACCATAACGCACTTGCTGCGTCCCGAGTTTTTTTTTTAAACACACGCATATTCCACAGCGAGACCATTAGACAATGAGATCATTCTCTCGTGTTTTACAATGGAACTATTGCGTCTTTAAAAAAATATTTTTTCATGTAGTATTTATATCAGTTACATATCCCTTACGTTCAGATTTTTCCTGTATAAAATATTTCATGTATGAGAAGAACATTCGAGAAAGGCTATTAAGGTATTACGGTAGTGAGGATAAAACGAAACTCCTTAAAATATTGTTAATCCACCAGGTCTTTGCTGTGTATTATTAAGGCGATGCTAAGACTAATAAAACTTCTCTTTGATGTTAGGCTGCCCTAGTAAAAATGGTACAGTAGCGAAATTGACCGTAACAACTTTAGCCGCAGTTTCATAAAAGTAAGTAGCATCTCTTGAAAAGTAGAACGATCTTTGTTGAGATCTGAAGGAAGCTGTAAAGAAACATAATTTTGTACAATAGAATGTTTTTGTGTCACCATTTTTAAAGCAATCCTCATGTATATGTATCAATTTAAGTTTTATTTGCAAGATAAGTATCGTGATAGTAAAGGACTTTTTCACGCCCGAGGAGGTACAACCCCTTACATCAAGTGGCCGTTGAAGTGTCAACGGACGTTCCCGGTTCTGGTGTATGAGTCGGTTTCCCTTATAAACAAAAATAATTATGACCCCTCCATGTACAAAAGATTCCGGATATAAAATACCCCTCTATTCGGTTCTCCGGTGTACAGGGGGCGCCGGCATCAAGATTTAACATATCCTTCTCGAATATATGTGGCCTAAATTCTAAACTGAACTCCGTCCACTATTTCCTCCAGGCTAATAGGCTCCAACTCCTCTTCCTCACCGAAACTCAAACCCGTGTCAAAACAGCCACTAATCACCCTAGTTTCCCAGGGTATGAGCTCCCTACTTCCTTTAGATTGCATGGAGGCGTGTGCGCATACGTCCGTAGCAATCTACCCTGCACCAGACTCCCCAATTTAGAAGCTGGAAGAAAAGACATGGATGAAACTCTCTTTTATGGCTGCAACTAAATTCATCTGTTGCATTTACCGGTCACCTCCTGACAACAACTTTTTCTAACTTTTCGACAACTTTTCTGAAAAATCGACCTGATTTCTGATTTCTGAATATCCTTCCTCCGAGGTTACTATTCTTGGTGACTTCTATGTCCATAATAAAGAGTGGCTAGGATCTTCAAAAACCGATCCACAAGGGAGACCAGCGGAGGCCTTTGCAGTCAGCAATTATTTCACCAATATGGTTCAGCAACCTACTTACTTTCCTCGCATCCCAACACACAGCTCAAATCCCTTGGATCTCCTTCTTACTACAAAACCTGAATGCTATAAGATATCACTCACCGCCCCCCTTGGTCCCCCAGATCACGGCATGGTCACTGCTTCCTGCGCAATGTAACCCGAGGTCACGCAATCATCATAACCACGTATTGTTTTGCACTAAAACTTCGTGAACTGGGACGAAATGCGGTATTACTTTTCCTCACTTCCATGGGCGTCTGCCTGCTTCTCTCATCCTGACCCCTCTGATATGTCACAAAACGTCACCGAAGCTATCCAAGCTGGCATGGAATTATTTATTCCACGTACACAGAAAACATCTTCAGGCACTCAAAAGCCCTGGTTCTCTAAATCATGTGACAAGGCAAGACTTAAAAAGGTCAAAGTTCACAAAACGCTTCTACACAATCCCAGTCAAGAAAACCGTCAAGCGTTTAAAGACGCAAGAAACCCCTATGTCCGCATTCTTTCCGAGGCAAAAAACTCGTTTCATAACCACATCAAAAGCAAAGTCCTCTCAAGCTCCAACGGCAGCAAACCCTTCTGGACTCTTGCTAAATCTACTGGGAATAATTTCTGCAAGACCACGTTCCCACCTCTTGTTTCAGGGGATGAAATTGTTTCTACCGCCCTGGGCAAGGCTGAACCTTTTGCCTTGTTGTTCGCCGGCAATCCTGCTCTCAACCCACCTCCAATTGTTCAACCACCAACAGTCCCCAATGTCGCGCATAAATTGACGGATATAATTTTCAAAACTAAAAAGGTACGAAAGATGCTCTCTTCTCTTAATACCGGGCCTAGACGAGATTCCAGCAATTGTTTTCAAAAAATGCGCACCAAAACTTGCTCCTTTCCTGACTTGTCTGTTTCAGACATCTTACAATAGAGGCATATTCCGTAGTAACTGGCAAACTGCTCGTGTACAACCCGTCCCTAAGAAAGTATCCAAAACGCTTCCTGGCAACTACAGGCCTATTTCTCGCCTTTCAGTCGTCTCTAAAGTGATGTAAAAGTATATAAACACCGAATTACTAAAATTTCTTGAAAAACACAGTCTAATCCACGACAGGCAGTATGTATTCCGTCAGCGCAGATCAACTGCCGACCTCCTTACCTTTGTCACCCATTCTTGGAACAAGTCTATGGCACTACACGGTGAATCCCAGATTGTCGCTCTAGACTATCCAAAGCATTCGACCAGGTCTGGCATGCAGCGCTGCTTAATAAACTTCCTATGGCCTACCACCAAAACTCCATACCTGGACAGCAAATTTCCTCTCCAACCGGAGCATTTCTGTTGTAGTGGATTTCCATTCCTCTAAACTGTATCGAATTAATGCAGAAGTTCCTCAAGGTTCAGCTTTAGCCCCTACTTTATTTTTGTCCACATCAATGACCTCCTCTCTAGCACATCCAACCCAGTTCACAGCTGCGCGGACGACAGCCCCCTCCACTCAAATATACAATATTCTAAGCCTGTCTCTTTAGCCCAATTAGATGAGGATCGCAGATTCATGGATCTCCAAAAACTATTAGACTGGGGAAGTATAGAAATCTTGTACAATTCAACCCCACCAAATCTCAGTCTTGCTTTCTATCTCATAAGAGATACACCAGCCCTGGACCAATCAGAATGAATAACCAAGTTATCCAAAGTAATGAGTCCTTTTCACTTGTTGGCATTTCTGTGGATCGAAATTTCACTTGGCACCAAAATGTCACCACAATTTCAGAAGCGGCTGCTAAGAAATTAGGTTGCCTCTTCCGGGGTCGCAAATACGTTTCACCAGCTAATCTCGATACCTTATATACTCCACAAGTAAGACCAAACCTCGAATACTGCTCTCCCATCTGGGGTGCCGCTGCCGCTTCTACACTCGCTATCCTGGACTCCATTCAGAAGAGAGTTATACATCTCATCGGTGACCCTACCTTCGCCCAAAGGCTGCCATACCTTGCCCACCGACGTGCCGTTGGTGAACTCTCTTTTATAGATATCTGCACGGGCACTGCCCAGTGGAGCTTTCTTCCATAGTTCCTCCACCTGCTGCCCCCAACAGATCTACCAGGAACAGAGCGAATGCACCCTTTTACTGTCCAGGTCACCAGACATAGAACAATTTGTTATGCCCGCTCTTTTGTCCCGAGGACTTCCAAGCTGTGGAATTTCTTACCGGCACATGATTTTCCTTCTCCTCCGAACCTCCAAACCTTCAAGTTCAGAATTAACAAGTTGCCTCTTTCCTCCTTGTCGACACCCACGGTACGATAGTATTTAGGCTGTAAGTCCTCGTGGTGTGTTGTTGAAATATATTTTTAAAAATACAACAAAAATTTCAGATTTTTTTTTCGCTTGAAAGTCGTAAATAGTATCAAAACACATAGAAAATATGATTTGGGAACAACTTTTTTTGTCTGTTGGTCCGTCTGTCGGTCTATCGGTCTGTCGGTTTGTCGGTATATCCGTTGTAAATTTTAAAACAGTAAGTTAAGCATTTCGATGTTCAGACAGATTATTCAAATAATCACCCCTGTTATTTAAAGCCGCAGGAAATCGAAAGAGTGAGACTTTATCTCGATCAGCACACATTGAACATTTAACGACACTACAAAAATAAGACATTTCCAATTAATTGTGTGCAGATTTACGTGATTTAATAGTCAATAATCTCAATGTTTTGATGTGCAAATACGTAGTCAAATGGAATTGTATGCCACCCAGAAAATATAACCGACCTGTCAATGACGTCATTCTAGAATGATCAATTGAACCAGCCACGGTGGCTGTAATTCTATATCGTCCGCGATCTCGCTCTATGGTTTTCACTTCGAGCTACCTGGGAACTGTCATAAATAATAACAACTATTTTATTCCGATAAAATAACACGCGATATAAGATTGCACTCCTTTATTTTTAAAACCTTAGGATAGTTTGACCAGGATGTGTACCATAACTTTTAAACGATCCTGTATAACGCACAATATCGAGAACTTTTTCCTTGTTTTAGGGGACCTTAACTGTCTTAATTAAACCTTAAATTTGCCTCTAATGAGAATTTATAGGCATATTTCATACCCGCTTCTTTACATCTTCTGATCTTTAGCCAGAAAATGTGAAATTTGCGCTTCAAGTATTTTAATTTAGTACTCCACTTGCCATGTCAGGAGACACTTTCTCCGCCGTTAGACAAATAATTTTATATAGGCCTAATACCTTGAGAAAGAGCTAAGCCAGGGCCTGAGGTGATCATTTAACTTTAGTTTGCGTTTGCCACCTTATAATTCTTTAATAAAAATCGTTCAAATATTTTAAGTATTTTAAATTTTAATGTGAGTTCTGTGATATTTTTGCGAACATTCTGTATTTTTAAATAAAAATTCTGAAACGTGTTCGGGTTATGAACAATACATATTACTAGAAGTTTATTTAACAGTTTACTACATTTCTGTTTGAACAGCTATCTTTCTTTTATCTAAAATATTTGCAGAAAATTTATTTCAATTAGACCTTGTCTGCGGTGTTTTAGTCGTAGTTTAAGTGTTTGTGATTTAAGGATGTTTTTATAAAACTAAACAAGTTAGAAAAAGTATTTTCTTTTGTCACTAAATTGATAAATGGATAAATAATGTATAACCAGTAGTAAAACCCACACAGCACAGAACATCCAATGGATATCCGTTGGATATACATAATATCCATTTTACGTCCATGACCATAATGGATATCATATAGATATCCAGTGGATATTGTTAGAGCAGAAAAGTGTTGATAAAACTTAAATAATGTGAACAGATAAGCATTTCTTATTCATTAAAATCTAATCAAAAATGCATTCGAATTTCTGGGTGTATATACTTTATTCAAGTAAGTATTTATCCATCAGACATCCAATGGATGTCCATTGGCTATCCCGTGGGTATACAGAAGCCATATATTAGATATCCACTGGACATCCAGTTGATATCCCTTTAATATGTTCACACCAGCAGAAAACAGCATTGTTAAATTATGGAAACCGATATTTACGTCAGTAAAAGATAAGAGAGGAAAAATAACTCCTTCTAGCACAATAATTACTGAAAAGCATTAAAACTAACGCCAACAATAAATTTCCATCCAAATTCTCATTAAAACATTATATTAAAAAAAATTATCTCAATACAGAAATTATTATTGTTTATTATTATTATTATTATTATTATTATTATTATTATTATTATTATTATTATTATTATTATTATTATTTATGTATTTCGTGAAACAAATCTATTATCATATTGTTATTCATTAATGCTCTCCCGAACAATAAATTGGGTATCATTTAATAACTCATTGGAACTGGATGCTTGAATTGTTGGCTACAATGACAAAATCCGTTCGTATTTGTTTGGTTTGAAGTAGTTTGGACTAAAGCTAAGGTTATAAAATTTAAAATGGCATTTTGCATACCATTTTGCATCAACTGTTAAATGAAAAAGCAACAACAACCTACAACTGGAGTTGGAGGATGGAGATCTTTCTCTAAATAAAATGTGTGTTATTTTTATTAATAAGTTTTGTTGTGATTTCCAGTCGGTCAATAATTTACAGGTGAGTACATAACCTTACACTTTTTAGTTTGGAATATATATTTTATACTTATTCACGTAAATACCAATATTATGCTTTAAATAGCACGTTGGTTGATAATAACATGGCTAGTGGGCGTGAACTAGAAAACAAACATCTTCTTGATTTAGGTACATATTTTTTACTTCGTATTGAAATCAGCGAAAATTGTGTAGTTATATAATGGAACTTTATGTGTATGTAAAATTGTTCATTTTACTGGTGGATATTCCTCGTCCTTACTTAGAAGCAGATCACTTCAAGTAGATCAGTTAAGGGTAATTAAAACTATTGGGTATATAGTCAGTTCCGTCGTGATACTCAACATTAGCAGCTATTACCTATTATTTTGAAATAACCACTCAACTGTTATAGTTATAGCTATAATAATTAAAGTAATATTTATAAACATTTCTTCATATTATTTATTGGATTGTCTTATGAGTTTGATTATAAGCAGTGTCTTTTTTCTTCGTAGTGTCTCATTGAGGGGACGGGGTTAGAAAGAGGATGGTAGTGGGTTAACATCGAATATCCGTTTCATATAAAAGTGATATCCATTTGATGACCACATGTATATACATACAATACCCATTATATATATATAATTGATATCCATTTCGTGACCACATGTATATCCATACGACATCCACTCTATATCCACATGGATATCCAGAATGATGGATATTTGTAGGACATCTGTATGTCCATTAGATATCCATTGGATACCCATGTATATTTTGGATTGGATGTCCTGGATATCTAATGGGCGTCCAGGTGCCGTTTGGGAAGCACGAGGTGAAGATTGGAACTTGTGATAATCACTGATAAGTAAACTTGGAGAACCCAAATCACCACAATATATATTTTTAAAGGCGTGACGATCATTTCATTAACCAAGTTAGCGTCATCAGAGGATGAATACTTCATTGTCGTTCACAGTGGTGATTTGGACCCTCCAAGTGTGCTTATCGGTGTTCATCACAGGTTCCAATCTTCACTTAGTTTAATCGTGATCCGGCTGGTTAAAATCGTTTTTAGAGCGAAATCCGGGACTTGCAATACGACGGTCAGAGGATTATCCCTGCCGATGGCCAGGGGATGAACATGCATGATTTTGTCGTATTTTTTGCACTTTCAGAAAAAAACGTTAACGTAAAATGACTCACTGAGCCAACCGTCCAAGGATGAGTCGGGTCTAGAGCTCTGTTTAATGTTTTTCTGGACAAGTTTTGTAACTTTAATGAAATTTGTGACACATTTTTTTTAAAAGACCTGCAGTACTTACATATATGTCCACCAAATTATAATTTTGTAGCTCCATAGAAAATAGAATTGTATTCAGGTAATCGCTAACTGGGACCTCTAAAACCGATCTCCAAGGTCCATTTAAATTTAAAGAATTAGTTTTAATAATATAACTTACTAATAGTGTACAATTCTTATGAAAATTCACTACTGTAATGCACTTGCTGCGTCCCCCACATTTTTTTTTTCAAATGCCTGTAACTTCTTTTTCTTTTAGCTTTAGCCCCTACTTTGTTTCTTCTCCACATCAATGACCTCCTCTCTAGCACATCCAACCCAGTTCACAGTTACGCGGACGACAGCATCCTCCACTCAAATATACAATATTCTAAGCCTGTCTCTTTAGCCCAATTAGATGAGGATCGCAGACTCATGGAGGGTTCTGTCTCCGTGGACCTCCAAAAAATATTAGACTGGGGAAGTAGAAATCTTGTACAATTCAACCCCACCAAAACTAAGTCTTGCTTTCTTTCTCACAAGAGATACAGCAGCCCTAGACCCATCACAATGAACAACCAAGTTATTCAAAGTAATGAGTCCTTTTCTCTTGTTGGCATTTCTGTGGATCGAAATCTTCATTGGCACCAACATGTTACATCAATTACAGAAGCGGCTGCTAAGAAATTGGGTTTCCTCTTCCGGGCTCACAAATACTTTTCACCAACTAATCTCTATACCTTATACACTTCACAAATAAGGCCAAACCTCGAATACTGCTCCCACATCTGGGGTGCAGCTGCCGCTTCTACACTCGCTATCCTGGACTCCATTCAAAAAAGAGCTATACGTCTCATCGGTGACCCTACCCTCACCCAAAGGCTTCCATCCCTTGCCCACCGACGTGCCGTTGGTGACCTCTCTCTCTTTTATAGATATCTGCACGGGCACTGCTCAGAGGAGCTTTCCTCCATAATTCCCCCACCTGCTGCCCCCAGCAGATCTACCAGGGGAACAGAGCGAATGCACCCTTTTAATGTCCAGGTAACCAGACATAGAACATCTTGTTATGCCCGCTCTTTTGTCCCGAGGACTTCCAAGTTGTGGAATTCCTTGCCGGCACATGTTTTTCCTTCTCCTCCGAACCTCCAAACCTTCAAGTCCAGAATTAACAAGCTGCCTCTTTCCTCCTTGTCAACACCCACGGTACGATAGTATTTAGGCTGTAAGCCCTCGTGGTGTGTTGTTGGCATAAAAAAAAACTAAGAGATTTAAATTTTAGTATACGGTTTACTTCTTATAATGCTTACCTGCATGCCAAATTTTGGCATAACTTTGTAATTTCCGGAAGTATAAAAAATTTCTGAAAGAAAATCTAAAATTTTCACGGAGAAACTGTTATGATTTTCCTGGCTAACAAACTTATCCAGGCATCTTGTGAAAGGAAGGTACTCACCAAATTTGATCAAAATTAGTCTTTTATTTTTGAGATATCAGTGTGATACATTAATACACAAACAAAGACACACACACATAAATATATATATATATATATATATATATATATATATATATATATATATATATATATATATATATATATATATATATATATATATAGGCTGGCGCATTATTGAAAACGAAAAAGATCGATGTGCGCCCAGAGAAATTTTTTTTAAGAAACGCTGAAACACGTCAATGTTTTGACATAAAACTCAACTTTGTCACATCAACCCCTTAAAGATGGTGATAACAACGCTTATAGTTTAAATAGGGAACATGGGTCGAGTGTTATATCATTTGAAAGCTCTTTCTTTTCTGAATTCAGCACACTAATTTTTTTGGAGGTTTTATTAACTCGTTTAAAAATTATTCACAGTTGGAGTTGCAAGAACGTATTTCATTCATTGTGCTAATAAATGCACTAATTAGTCAATTTTTCGTTAAAAAAAATTAAAAACAAAACAAAACGTTTAAAAATGTTAAGTAAGTGTTCAAATTGTTGACGAACAGCTTCCATACAAAAGTACAAATTTTGTTCAACACGAGCTCTGACATTCTGGAGCATTTGTGGAGTTATTAGACGGCATTCTTCAACAATGCGTCGTCGTAATTCTTCTAGAGACTCCGGTTCAGTGGCGTAAATTTTACTCTTTAAATGTCTTCATAGAAAGAAGTCTAAAGAAGTTGAATCCGGTGATCTAGGGGGCCACTCAATAGCACATCTACGCCCAATCCATTGCTCTAGAAACTCTCTGTTCAAAAACTCCCTAACATGTTGTGAAAAATGAGGAGGAGCTCCATTTTGATTTTCTTGATAGCGATCATGATTTTCAACAATGTCAATTAGTAGAGGGTAAACGATATCTTCTAGTAACTCCAAATACGTTTAGCCACTCAAATTGCCATCAAGAAAAATTGGTCCGATTAAACGGTCTCCAAAAATGCCAGTCCAGACATTCAATTTCTGTGGAGTTTGAGTGTGGACTTCGTGAAAATTTCTTGGATTATTATCTGCCCAATAACGATAATTATGACGATTGACTGTAGGATTAATAGAAATGTACACTCGTCTGAAAAACAGATATTGAACAGAAAGTTCCCGTTGTCAGCTATTCGTGCAGTCATAACTTCACAAAACTCCAGCCGCCGAGCAAAATCACCTTCATTCAGTTGTACAAGATGAATTTTATACGGGTGAAATTTATGATGCTTCAATATTCGCTGAATAGTTCTTCTTTTGATGTTTGAAACAGTGGCCAATTTTCTCGTGCACAAAGTTGGGTCTGCAACAATTTGTCCTAAAACTTCAATCTCAGTAGTCTCATTTCTAACCGGAAATTCACGTTCAAGATCCCGTTTTTTGTTGGCTACTGAACCACTTTGTCGAAACTTTGCAACTAACTCCCAAATGTATTTTCTGTTAACATGTCTGTTCGGATGTCGCTCATTAAACAAATTTGCGGTACGGTTGGCACAGTCATCGTTTTTGAAAAAAAAAGAGTAATTATTACAACTCTTTCTTCTACAGAATAAACCATTGTGAAATTAGTTTTCGGTAGTACTATCAAGTATCAAACCGACCGATAAACTGAAATAATAAACCGCATTTCTCTCATTCCGATAAGAAATTTTCTGATAGACAATTTTTTGTTTACAAACTAACAAAACATTGACTATCAGCACATTTCTTATCGGAACGAGTGAAATGCGTTTTTGCATCTTCAACTGTGAATAATTTTTAAACGAGTTGATAAAACTTCCAAAAAAATTAGTGTGTTGAATTCAGAAAAGAAAGAGCTTTCAAATGATGTAACACTCGATCCATGTTCCCTATTTAAAATATAAGGGTTGTTATCACCATCCTTAAGGGGTTGATGTGACAAAGTTTAATTTTATGTCAAAACATGTCCCCCTCAATATTAAAATCGACGTGTTTCAGCGTTTCTTAAAAAAAATTCTCTGGACGCAAATCGGTCTGTTTCGTTTTCAATGCGCCACCATATATATATATATATATATATATATATATATATATATATATATATATATATATATATATATATATATATATATATATATATATATATATATATATATATATATGATATACAGAAACTTACCGCGGACATATGTTGTAGGAGACCTAGTTCGCGCTCATTTAAAGAATTTTTTTCAAAAATCAAAAGTCGCAATATCCTCCTAGTAATGTGATATGTCCGTCTAAAATTGAGGAAAACATAAAATTTCTTATTAAAGAGAAATCCATTCGTGCCTATCCAGTCTAAAGTCTTCTATGGAAAATCGATCTTACATAT
The DNA here is from genome assembly GCA_964006375.1 of Tillus elongatus. Lineage (NCBI taxonomy): Eukaryota > Metazoa > Arthropoda > Insecta > Coleoptera > Cleridae > Tillus > Tillus elongatus. The sequence continues at coordinate 234,759,915 of OZ023263.1, forward strand.
TATGTGAATAGATTTTGTTGTCAGGAGTGCAGCAGCGCCTGTGAAAGCCTCTCTGTCAGCATGTCGATGGCTGTAAGCTCTTAAAATGTATGGTGATAAAGTGAGATTTAGCTACTACCTTGAACTTGCGATGCTGTTAGTACAAGATTGAAACCCAATAAAAGCTACATTCAGCCTTTTATAAGTAATCGCAAATGTTAAATTAAATAGTCTTGGCCCAGCCTAACATATGTGACAGTGCTATTTATACAATGGTTTTCCTTAAAAAATATAATTATGCAGTTGATACAAGTTTTAAAAATGGATAAAAATTAAAATCTCTTAGATATCTCTCAGGTCTAGGCTTTAAAACACTGAGACCTTAGGAACGATCTCCAGCGAAATATGGGGGATAGGCAGAATGGGGCCTTATGGCGGCCCTGTAATCGAGTTGCAACAACGCAACCTATATCCAATGCTCTAAGTTGTAGGCAGATTGAGGGCTTATAATTAATTATATTTCTTTAAGCTCTTGACAATGACTCTAAAAGAGGAGCCGAAACGTCGTGATTTACCATTTTAATAAATTCAAGACACGGTTCAACCCGAGCATCAAGTATATCTCATATATATATATATATATATATATATATATATATATATATATATATATATATATATATATATATATATATATATATATATATATAATTTGTCCTAAAACTTCAATCTCAGTAGTCTCATTTCTAACCGGAAATTCACGTTCAAGATCCCGTTTTTTGTTGGCTACTGAACCACTTTGTCGAAACTTTGCAACTAACTCCCAAATGTATTTTCTGTTAACATGTCTGTTCGGATGTCGCTCATTAAACAAATTTGCGGTACGGTTGGCACAGTCATCGTTTTTGAAAAAAAAAGAGTAATTATTACAACTCTTTCTTCTACAGAATAAACCATTGTGAAATTAGTTTTCGGTAGTACTATCAAGTATCAAACCGACCGATAAACTGAAATAATAAACCGCATTTCTCTCATTCCGATAAGAAATTTTCTGATAGACAATTTTTTGTTTACAAACTAACAAAACATTGACTATCAGCACATTTCTTATCGGAACGAGTGAAATGCGTTTTTGCATCTTCAACTGTGAATAATTTTTAAACGAGTTGATAAAACTTCCAAAAAAATTAGTGTGCTGAATTCAGAAAAGAAAGAGCTTTCAAATGATGTAACACTCGATCCATGTTCCCTATTTAAAATATAAGGGTTGTTATCACCATCCTTAAGGGGTTGATGTGACAAAGTTTAATTTTATGTCAAAACATGTCCCCCTCAATATTAAAATCGACGTGTTTCAGCGTTTCTTAAAAAAAATTCTCTGGACGCAAATCGGTCTGTTTCGTTTTCAATGCGCCACCATATATATATATATATATATATATATATATATATATATATATATATATATATATATATATATATATATATATATATATATATATATATATATATGATATACAGAAACTTACCGCGGACATATGTTGTAGGAGACCTAGTTCGCGCTCATTTAAAGAATTTTTTTCAAAAATCAAAAGTCGCAATATCCTCCTAGTAATGTGATATGTCCGTCTAAAATTGAGGAAAACATAAAATTTCTTATTAAAGAGAAATCCATTCGTGCCTATCCAGTCTAAAGTCTTCTATGGAAAATCGATCTTACATATTATGTGAATAGATTTTGTTGTCAGGAGTGCAGCAGCGCCTGTGAAAGCCTCTCTGTCAGCATGTCGATGGCTGTAAGCTCTTAAAATGTATGGTGATAAAGTGAGATTTAGCTACTACCTTGAACTTGCGATGCTGTTAGTACAAGATTGAAACCCAATAAAAGCTACATTCAGCCTTTTATAAGTAATCGCAAATGTTAAATTAAATAGTCTTGGCCCAGCCTAACATATGTGACAGTGCTATTTATACAATGGTTTTCCTTAAAAAATATAATTATGCAGTTGATACAAGTTTTAAAAATGGATAAAAATTAAAATCTCTTAGATATCTCTCAGGTCTAGGCTTTAAAACACTGAGACCTTAGGAACGATCTCCAGCGAAATATGGGGGATAGGCAGAATGGGGCCTTATGGCGGCCCTGTAATCGAGTTGCAACAACGCAACCTATATCCAATGCTCTAAGTTGTAGGCAGATTGAGGGCTTATAATTAATTATATTTCTTTAAGCTCTTGACAATGACTCTAAAAGAGGAGCCGAAACGTCGTGATTTACCATTTTAATAAATTCAAGACACGGTTCAACCCGAGCATCAAGTATATCTCATATATATATATATATATATATATATATATATATATATATATATATATATATATATATATAGATAGATATATGTATGTATATATATATATATATATATATATATATATATATATATATATATATATATATATATATATATATATATCTGCCCTTCTGAGAGGAAAACAGTTAATAATTTTCTTACTAGTAAATGAATGTGTATTGTCAACCTATCGCCAACAGGTAAGATAAGAGATTTGTGTTCAAGCGCAAAAAACTTAAGAGATTGAATGCATTATTGGTGTATTACACCGATAACTCAAAAATAATGGACCGATTTTTATAAAATTTGGCAGGTTTTCCGAAAAAATTTTGGGTTTTCTTGTGAAAACAATTAATATCTTCGGAAATGACAAACCTATGGTAACCAAATTTGGCAAGCTGGTTTACATTGTAAAAACCAAACTGTGCACCAAAGTGTAGGTCTCTAAGGTGAAAGAAAAAAAAGTTATAAGCACTTAATGAAGCAAAATTTTAGGGCCACCAAAAGCCAGAGAAGACGCAATACCTAAATATTGGATGTGTTAAAATAAAATCTATTAACTATTACAGAAAACGTTTACCTTTTCATGTCGCAAAAAGTTCAAGAAGTACCAGAAAAATTACTTTTAAAATTTTATAATTTTTCTCCTGTAAACGTCAAACTGGAGATGTGAAGCGTGAAAATTGTTATAACTATCGTGTTTTGTGATTCGTAAATATTGCATTAAATGTATATTAGACTCTTCTAGATTAATGCTACTCTTCTCATTTGTTAAAATAGTTGCAAAATATGCTTCTAGACACCTTACATATTACAAATAAATAACTGGAGACTATTACGCGGTATCTACCTTATATTGCACAACTTTTTACAAGTGTTAGTGTGGTCGAATGGTTAAAGAGCTTACTGACAAGCAAAGGAACGCTGGTTCAAAGTTCGCCGTAGACTGAATTCCTCCTTTAGCTTTTTAGTGAATTTTCTTTAAAAAATTCACTAATGAGGATATCCCGACCTTTGAATTTTGAAAAAATGTCTTCAAATGAGCGCTAATTTGGCCCCCTAGAACACATATCCGGGGTCAGTTTCGATTTATATATATATCACACCGATAACTCGAAAAATAATGGGCCTATTTTTATTAAATTTGGCAAATACCTTTATTTTGTAAGTGGCTTGGATAAGTTCGTTAGCCAGGAAAATCGGCAGAGGTTTTCCCGAAAAATTTTGTGTTTTCTTTATTAAAAAATTATATCTCCCGAAATAATAAAGTAAGGGCAACCAAATTTGGTGCACAAGTTTATATTGCTATAGGTAAATTACCTACCAAAATCTAGCTTTGTAGGTCAAAAGACAAAAAAGTTATAGGCATTTAAAAAAGTGGAGTTTTCCTCGAAACGTCAAAGTCGCGATTTAAAACGTCAAAGTTGGCAACATCTAAGCAAATAAAGTAAAGAAATTCTGGACGCAGCAAGTGAGTTATGGTAGCGAATTTTTATTAAATGCTTCAAATTTAAAAGCTCAATTTTCTATTAACGTATAAGGTTAACCAAGAAACGAGTATTTTCGGGAACACTTGTACATTTCGAAACAACAAAGTTATTTGATGAAACATGGCACATTGTTTTTACTATATAGGTTATACTGGTAACCAATTTGAGGCCTGCTTTCTTAAAAGAGAACACACGTATTTGCTATTAAAAGCATTTTTATGAAAATTCACTACCATAACGCACTTGCTGCGTCCCGACTTTTTTAGAACGGTTACGCGCATGGCGTCATGTGGTGAGTCCAATGCAACAATAATATTGCTGTCGTAGAGTGGAGTTTGGCGGTTCACCACATCTTATAACCTCTTAACAAATTACGTATTTTACTAATATTTAAGTGCATAAGTAATGGAGGTAATTTTTTAAGATCAGAATACTATACTGTGATTATGTGAAATGATGATAAAATCAAGTTAATGAATGTTAACGCCCTCTAAATGTCTTCGAACGTCTTCTGAAGTGGAATGTAACTTCAACCGCATTAAATTGACATATAGAAATTTTTTGATTACCAATGACTTTGTTTTAAGTATGTAGTTGGACTTCTATAACGTTACTCACCACGTGACGTCAAGGGCGGTGGAGAGGCATATGCGCAATATCATATCTGTTGTAGGTCATTATATCGTGAGTATACATAGGTATAGCTAAAATGTACCTTTTAGTGAATTTTCTTTAAAAAAATTCACTAATGAGGAGATCCCGACTTTCGAATTTTGAAAAAATTTCTTCAAATGAGCGCTAATTAGGACCCCTGGAACCCAAATCCGAGGTCGGTTTCAGACTTTATATGTTTATATATATATATATATATATATATATATATATATATATATATATATATATATATATATATATATTTATATATTTATGTGTCACACCTATAACTAAAAAAATAATGGACCGATTTTGATAAAACTTGGTGAATACCTTCCTTTGAGAAGTGGCTTGGATAAGTTCGTTAGCCAGGAAAATCCGCCGAGGTTTTCCCGGAAAATTTTGTGTTTTCTTTCGAAAAAAATCGAAAAAAATTTATTTCTTCGGAATTAACAAAGTAAGGGCAACCAAATTTCACACGCGGGTTTATATCATTGTGGGTAAAATACTTACGAAAATTTAGCTCTGTAGGTTAAAGGACAAAAAAGTTACAGGCATTTAAAGAACAATAAATTTGGGTTTTCCTCAAAACGTCAAAATCGCGATTTTAAACGTCAAAATTGGTGAGTACCTTCCTTTCGCAAGTGGCTTGAATAAGTTCGTTAGCCAGGAAAATCCGCCCAGGTTTTCCCGGAAAATTTTATGTTTTCTTTCGAAAAAAAATTATATCTCCAAAATTAACAAAGTAAGGGCAACCGAATTTCATACGCGGGTTTATATCATTATAGGCAAGTTACCTACCAAAATTTAGCTTCGTAGGTTAAAGGACAAAAAAGTTACAGGCATTCAAAGAAAAATACATTTGGCTTTTCCTCAAAACGTCAAAATCGCGATTTTAAACGTCAAAATTGGTAATATTTAGGCAATGAACCTGACACTAATATGAGCTATGGAAGGAAAAGGTCTCAAGAAGAATGTTTTACAAAGCCTGAAGTCTTAGTTTCAATCGTCATTGTCCTTCATTTTACTAAAATATTCCCAGAAAATTCATTTCAAATAGACCCTTTCTCTGATGTTTTGCCTGTCGGTTTAGTTAAGTTGATGCTTTCGCTGTAGGTTTAGTGAAGTTTATGGTTTAACGGTCTATAATTTTTAGCTAATTTCCGTAGAACAAATTCGTTACTGCATTTTAGCATATTTTATCGAAATATGATGCATGTTTGTAAGAAAAAATTTGGACACAGTAAGTGCGTTTTGGTAGCAAATTTTCATTAAGTCCTCCAAATTTCAATAACTCATTTGCTATTAACGTAAGTTTTGTTGGTTAGGAAACCAACATTTAACTGTATTTTCGGAATTTTTTTGTATGAACGCAGCAAGGGCGTTTTGGTTGCGAATTTTCATTAAATGTTTCAAATTTCAATAACTCAATTTGCTATTAACCTTAGGTTCATTGGCTAGGAGACCAGTTTTCTCAGAAACATTTAAAGTTTATTTTCCGAAAAGTTTTGTACATTTTCAAATAATTATTTTGATAAAATATGATACACTGTTCCTACTATATAGGTTATACCGGTAACCAAATTGATGCCTGCTCGCATTAGAGCGATATATTTGTAATTAAAACATTTTTATGAAAATTCACTTCCATAACGCACTTGCTGCGTCCAGAGTTTTTTGTTTTTGGCTTTGATATTCAACGTGTTAATAATAGGAATCAGTCAACAAACAATACGTGATAAATAGCGAAATAATTAGACCGGATTCAGCGTAACAAAGCTCCAATCGTTATGTCACGCAGAGATACTATATTAATTATGGAATAAATGGACCAGAGATCACCGGTAATTCCATAGCAATTACTAATGACGTAACAATGACAGATGTCGCGGACTATTCAATCCCTTATTCGTTTGAATTGTTAAATGACAGTTATATTCAGGAAACAGTATGGGCTTCAGTTTTTTGTATTTAACATACTCTTCAAAAATATCGCTAAATTTATATATTAAACGTCCGTTTGTCTACGTTGTTGTATCGAATTTTCATTAAACTTTCAAGTGCATACCACACCATTTTCAGGGTAGTAAAGAAGTATTTTTTAAAATAATAAATTTAGGGTTGCATTCCCATAGAAATAACTTTATTAATTGCGAAGGTACAATAACTATTTGAACATAAGCTTAATATTTCCTGGTAAAACTCCATAGCTTTGTTTGGAATCGTATCCTTACGAGTTTTTGTTCTGTTCTAATGCTGGTTTTATTGAATTTTCTTAAAATAAATTCACCAATGAGGAGATCCCGACTTTTGAAATTTGAAAAATTTTCTTCAAATGAGCGCAAGCTACGCCCCCTAGAACCCAGATCCAGGTCAGTTTCAATTTTTATATGTGAATTGTCGTGAAACACACCATATGTTTGTGTTTATGTATATATATATATATATATATATATATATATATATATATATATATATATATATATATATATACATACATATATATATATATATATATATATATATATATATATATATATATATATATATATATATATATATATATATATATATACATATATATATATATATATATATATATATATATATATATATATATATATATTTATATAAATATATATATATATATATATATATATATATATATATATATATATACACAGGCTGGCGCATTGAAAACGAAACAGACCGATTTGCGTCCCGAGAATTTTTTTAAGCAACGCTGAAACACGTCAATTTTAATATAGAGGGGGACCTGTCTTGAGATAAAACTCAACTTTGTCACATCAACCCCTTAAGGATGGTGATACCAACCCTTATATTTTAAATAGGGAGCATGGGTCGATTGTTACATCATTTGAAAGCTCTTTCTTTTCTGAATTCTGCACACAAATTTTTTTGGAAGTTTTATTAACTCGTTTAAAAATTATTCACAGTTGGAGTTGCAAGAACGTATTTCATTCATTGTGATAGGAAATGCACTAATTAGTCAATTTTTTGTTAAAAATACTAAAAAACAAAACCAAACGTTCAAAAATCTTTATTCAGTTAAGTAAGTGGTCAAATTGTTGACCATCAGCTTCCATACAAAAGTACAAATTTTGATCAAAACGAGCTCTGACATTCTGGAGCATTTGTAGAGTTATTAGACGGCATTCTTCAACAATGCGTCGTCGTAATTCTTCCAGAGACTCCGGTTATGTTTCGTAAATTCTACTCTTTAAATGGCCCCATAGAAAGAAGTCTAAAGGAGTTAAAGCCGGTGATCTAGGGGGCCACTCAAAAGCACCTCTACGCCCAATCCGTTGTCCTGGAAACTCTGTGTTCACAAACTCCCTAACACGTTGTGAAAAATGCGGAGGAGCTCCATCTTGTTGAAACACAAATTGATTTTCTTGAATGCGCTCATCATTTTCAACAATGTCAATTAGTAGAGGGTAAACGATATCTTCTAGGAACTCCAAATACGTTTCGACACTTAAATTGCCATCAAGAAAAATTGGTCCAATTAAACGGTCCCCAAAAATGCCAGTCCAGACATTCAATTTCTGTGGAGTTTGAGTGTGGACTTCGTGAAAATATCTTGCATTATTATCTGCCCAATAACGACAATTATGACGATTGACTGTGGAGTTTAATAAAAACGTACACTCGTCTGAAAAACATATATTGGACAGAAAGTTCCAGTTATCAGCTATTCGTGCAGCCATAACTTCACAAAACTCCAGCCGCCGATCAAAATCATCTTCATTCAGTTGTTGTACAAGATCAATTTTATACGGATGAAATTTATGATGCTTCAATATTCGCTGAATAGTTCTACTTTTGATGTTTGAAACAGAGGCCAATTTTCTCGTGCTCAAAGTTGGGTCTGCAGCAATTTGTCCAAAAACTTCAATCTCAGTAGTCTCATTTCTAACCGGAAATTCACGTTCAGGATCCCGTTTTTTGTTGGCTACTGAACCACTTTATCGAAACTAACTCCAAAATGTATTTTCTGTTAACATGTCTGTTCGGATGTCGTTAATTAAACAAATTTGCGGTACGGTTGGAACAGTCATCGTTTTTGAAGAAAAGAGTAATTATTTAAATTCTTTCTTCTACAGAATACACCATTGTGAAATTAATTTTCGGTACCACTATCAAGTATCAAACTGACCGATAAACTTAAATAACAAACCGCATTTCTCTCATTCCGATAAGAAATGTTCTGATAGTCAATTTTTTGTTTACAAACCAACAAAACACTGACTATCAGCACATTTCTTATCGGAATGAGTAAAGCGTGTTTTTGCATCTTCAACTGTGAATAATTTTTAAACGAGTTGATAAAACTTCCAAAAAAATTTGTGTGCTGAATTCAGAAAAGAAAGAGCTTTCAAATGATGTAACAGTCGACCCATGTTCGCTATTTAAAATATAAGGATTTTTATCACCACCCTTAAGGGGTTGATGTGACAAAGTTGAGTTTTATGTCATAACATGTCCCCCTCAATATTAAAATTGACGTGTTTCAGCGTTTCTTCTCTGGACGCAAATCGGTCTGTTTCGTTTTCAATGCGCCACCCTATATATATAAATATATATATATATATATATATATATATATATATATATATATATATATATATATATATATATATATATATATATATATATATATATATATATATATTGTTTTTACAAATGATAAATGAAACGTCAAAAAGTGACAAACCTAAATAAGCTTCTTATTTCTGACCGCTGCGATATGAGTATTTTCCCGCTTATATTCTTCTTTACTTCCGCTGGTTCAAATTTCCGTGAAAAGTTAATAAAACAACTTTTTTGCACGTTGTCTTTTTTCCAATTTTCATTAGAGATTAGGTAGAGAATTTGAATTTTATTCATATTTTCAGTAATGTTTCGTGAAAAAAAAAGCGTTTACTCAGTTTTTAAGAAAAAATTAGCGTTTCCAAGGAAACGTAATATTGGTTGTAAAATTTTTGTGAAATCTTGGTATTTCTTAATAAACATTTAATAAGTAATTGTAAAAACAATTTTTTCAACTTTCGTGAAAAAAATTGTTCAGCAAATTTCCGTAAAAAAAATACAATTTTCGTAACATTACTTAAGCCAATCTTTGTAAAAAAAGTTATGAATTTTCGTGAAAGTAATTGTTTGCAAATTTCCTTGGAAACATTTTCCTAACATTCTTACATGGCAGGTGTCTAAATAACTTGAAGAAGTTTATTGAAAATTTAAAGAAAATTTGTATCGCCACGATGTGATTGTAAAAATAATTTTATAAGATGCAGCTCAAGACACCCTATAATTGACGTATACAATTGTTTCTCGTATCTTGTATAATAACGGATATCTTGAGCTTTACGTATAAATACATCACCCTGTAAATGTAAACAGATAAAAGCTGAAAATAAGATATGAGAAACAGTCTATTTGAAATTTGTTTTCTGCAAATATTTTAGCAAAATGAAGGACAATGTCGGTTGAAGCTCAAACTTAAGGTTTTGTAAAATACGCTTATTGCCACATTTTCTCCACATAATCCGTATTCGTTTTAGTTTTTTTGCGTCAAATTTACCAATTTTGATGTTTCAAAGACATTTTTCTGGTACTTCTTGACCTTTTTGCGCCAAAAAACTTAATCTTTGTCTGTAATATACAATATATTTTGTTATCGCCACCATATATTTTAGTTTTGTGCATTTCTCTGGTCATCAGTGGCACCCAATTGGTTTTCTTTAAAAGCCTATAACTTTTTTAACCCAGAGACCTACGTTTTGGTACGTAATATACTTTTTATAATGTAAACATGCGTACCAAATTTGCTTGCCATAGCTTTGTTATTTCGATAGAGGAGATACAAAAAAATTTCGAAAGAAAACCCAACATTTTTCAGGTCCGATTTTTTTGGATAACGAACTTACTCAACCCACTATCAAAAGTAGCGCCCTGGTTTGTTGAGTTCTTGGTGAAATATATATATATATATATATATATATATATATATATATATATATATATATATATATATATATATATATATATATATATATATATATATATATATATATATATATATATATATAGGGTGGCGCATTGAAAACAAAACAGACCGTTTTGCGTCCACACAATTTTTTTTAGAAATGCTGAAACACGTCAATTTTAATATTGAGGGCGACATGTTTTGACATAAAATGAGAAAATGATGAAAAAAAACTGCTTTCTTAACGTATGTGCCTTGAACATCATTTTCTACGAGAACAACATTATTGGTCTTTGGCTTTACGACCAAAATAGTTTTTATATAGGGTGGCGCATTGAAAACGAAACAGACCGATTTGCGCCCAGAGAATTTTTTTTTAAGAAATGCTGAAACACGTCAATTTTAATACTGAGGGGGACATGTTTTGACATAAAACTCAACTGTGTCACATCAACCCCTTAAGGGTGGTGATAACAACCCTTATATTTTAAATAGGGAACATGGATCGAGTGTTACATCATTTGAAATCTCTTTCTTTTCTGAACTCAGCACACTAATTTTTTGGAAGTTTTATCAACTCGTTTAAAAATTATTCACAGTTGAAGATGCAAAAACGCATTTCACTCATTCCGATAAGAAATGTGCTGATAGTCAATGTTTTGTTGGTTTGTAAACAAAAAATTCACCACCAGAACATTTCTTATCGGAATGAGAGAAATGCGGTTTATTGTTTCAGTTTATCGATCGGTTTGATACTTGATAGTACTACCGAAAATTTATTTCACAATGGTGTATTCTGTAGAAGAAAGAGTTGAAATAATTACTCTTTTTTCAAAAACGATGACTGTGCCAACCGTACCGCAAATTTGTTTAATGAACGACATCCGAACAGACATGTTAACAGAAAATACATTTTGGAGTTAGTTGCAAAGTTTCGACAAAGTGGTTCAGTAGCCAACAAAAAACGGGATCTTGAACGTGAATTTCCGGTTAGAAATGAGACTACTGAGATTGAAGTTTTAGGACACATTGCTGCAGACCCAACTCTGAGCACGAGCAAATTGGCCACTGTTTCAAACGTCAAAAGAAGAACTGTTCAGCGAATATTGAAGCATCATAAATTTCACCCGTATAAAATTCATCTTGTACAATAAATGAACGAAGATAATGTTGATCGGCGGCTGGATTATTGTAAAGTTATGACTGCACGAATAGCTGATAACGGGAACTCTCTGTTCAACATCTGTTTTTCAGACGAGTGTACGTATTATTAAACTCTACAGTCAATCCTCATAATTGTCGTTATTGGGCAGATAATAATTCAAGAAATTTTCACGAAGTCCACACTCAAACACCATAGAAATTGAATGTCTGGACTGGCATTTTTGGAGACTATTTAATCGGACCAATTTTTCTTGATGTCAATTTGAGTGGCGAAACGTATTTGAAGTTACTAGAAGATATCGTTTACCCTCTACTAATTGACATTGTTGAAAATGATGATCGATATCAAGAAAATCAATTAGTGTTTCAACAAGATGGAGCTCCTCCGCATGTTTCACAATGTGTTAGGGAGTTTTTGAACACAGAGTTTCCAGGACAATGGATTATGCGTAGAGGTGCTATTGACTGGCCCCCTAGATCATCGGATTTAACTCCTTTAGACTTCTTTCTATGGGGCTATTTAAAGAGTAGAATTTACTCAACAGAACCGGAGTCTTTGGAAGAATTACGACGACGCATTGTTGAAGAATGCCGTCTAATAACTCTACAAATGCTCCAGAATGTCAGAGCTCGTTTTGATCAAAATTTGTACTTTTGTATGGAAGCTGATGGTCAACAATTTGACCACTTACTTAACTGAATAAATATTTTTGAACGTTTGGTTTTGTCTTTTAGTTTTTTTTAAAGAAAAATTGACTAATTAGTGCATTTCTTATCACGATAAATGACATACGTTCTTCCAACTCCAACTGTGAATAATTTTTAAACGAGTTGATAAAACTTCAAAAAAAAAATATTTTTGTGCTGAATTCAGAAAAGGAAGAGCTTTCAAATGATGTAACACTCTATCCATGTTCCCTATTTAAAATATAAGAGTTGTGATCACGACCCTTAAGGGGTTGATATGACAAAGTTGAGTTTTATGTCTAAACATGCCCCCCTCAATATTAAAATTAATGTGTTTCAGCGTTTCTTAAAAAAAATTCTCTGGACGCAAATCGGTATGTTTCCTTTTTCGTTTTCAATGCGTCACCCTATATATATATATATATATATATATATATATATATATATATATATATATATATATATATATATATATATATATATATATATATATATATATATATATATATATATATATATATATATATATATATATATAAGCATATAAAATTGAAACTGACCCAGGATATGTGTTCTAGGTGGCCTAGTTAGCGCTCATTTGACGAAATTTTCTGAAAATTCAAAAGTTCTCCTTATTAGTGAATTTTTTTCTGCGAAAATTCACTAACAATTAATCAATAAAAACGCTAATTAAACCAACATTAAAATTCTTCAAACAACTACTCACCTTCAGTTCATTGCGACTTAGATTGAATGACGTGTCCTGTAGATGATGGGGAACTCTGGCACTACAGTGACCTGAAAAATACAGTAATTACAATTTGTCATCATGATGGGAACAATTAAGTAAATTGAACTCTGTTTTACATTCATTTAGGGAGGGCAAATTGCTCGCCCTAAAACAATTATTTACATCACATTTGAAAAAACTGTCTGCTCATTACAGAAATTCATCAAACAGACAGGATTAATGCATTTTTGTGGTGGGTGGTACGCTACATTACGACAAGCTACAGCTTTAGAAATGTTTTAGGAAGGAAATGTTTTAGGAGACGATGATATTTTAGTATGACATTGATATTATCTTTTAGAGAATTTTTGTAAAAAAAAGTTGCGAAATTCACAAGTGAATGCTCTCAAAGAATATTCAATAAAAACAAAAGAGTGTTTTAATAACAATAATAATCTATTCACCATAAATTCGATATATGCAAAGCTCCACTTTTGCAAAGCTCTGTATATTAAATAACCTCTCGAAATTATTATGCGATCCTAAATTATATCTAGCTAATGCCAGCATTAAAAGAAAAAGTCGGGACGCAGCAAGTGCGTTATGGTAGTGAATTTTCATAAAAATGTTTTTAATAGCAAATATGTCTGGTTTTTTTTTAAAGAAACAGGCATCAAATTTCGTTACCAGTATCACCTATATAGTAAAAAAATGTGCCATCTTTCATCAAAATATCTTTATTGCTTGAAAATGTACCAAAATTTTCGAAAGTAAACTTCAAATGTCCCCGAAAAAACTCGTTTCTTGGTCAACCTTATACGTTAACAGCAAATTGAGCTATTCAAATATGAAGCATTTGATCAAAATTCGCTACTGTAACGCACTTGCTGCGTCCAGAATTTCTTTTCTTACAAACATGCATTATATTTCGATGTAAAATTTAAAAATGCAATAACATAAGGCATGTTTGATTAAAAAAAAAAGAAAATTTTTATCACCAACGACTTATGGGCCACCTGTGATTGAAGAAATATTTTTTAAGATGTGGCTCAAGACACCCTATAATTAATATATACATTTTTTTCATATCTTGTATAATAACGGATATATTGAGCTTTATTGATTTTTTACGAAAATTCGACAAAAATTATATACCATTAAACGATAAACGATAGCTAAGACTACTTCCAAGCATCAGAGAAAGGGTCTATTTGAATTCGATTTTCTGGAAATATTTTAGTAAAATGAAGGACAGTGACGGTTGAAACTAAGACTTCGGGGTTTGTAAAACATTCTTCTTGAGACATTTTATATCCATAACCCGTATTAGATTCAAGTTCTTTGCCTAAATGTTGCCTATTTTGACGTTGTAAATCGCAACTTTGACGTTTTGAACCCCAATTTATTTTTCTTTAAATGCCGGTAACTTTTTTATCTTTTGACCTACAGAGCTAAATTTTGGTAGGCAACTTACCTATAACGATATAAACCCGTGCACTAGTTCTATTAGTATATTAGTTTCCCTTACTTTGTTAATTCCGGAGATATAAATTTTTTTCGAAAGAAAACACAAAATTTCCCGGGAAAACCTGGGCCAATTTTCCTGGATAACAAACTTGTCCAAGCCATTTGCAAAACGAAGGTACTCACCAAATTTAATCAAAATCGGCCTATTATTTTTTGAGTTATCGGTGTGATACCTATGTATGTATGTATATATATATATATATATATATATATATATATATATATATATATATATATATATATATATATATATATATATATATATATATATATATACATATATATATATCAAAAAATACTTCACCATATTTTGTTAATGACTTGGATGAGTTCGTTCACCACATCTCAACGCCCAATTTTTTTTAACAAAAAATTAAAAAATATTTTTCAAAACGCAATATCTCTCAAATTCTTTAAGTGATTGCAATGAAAATGTACAACTTAAAAGAACATAGACAGACGTGGGTGTGTACGAATGTTCAAGTCTTTTGATCAAAGAAAAATATACTTATTCGAAATTAAAATTAAAATAATCCTCGACATCACTTCTGATTTTGTAATGCAATATCTACAATGTTGGACAAAGACGGATGACGTTACCTGTACTGCTATGCTATTTAAATAAATGTTGCATAAAAAGCTAAACAATGTAAGTTACAAGTATCATTGCAAGATGTCAGAATGTAGAACATTGTGAAATGTATGACAGGGATGCCATCTCGGGGCGGAACCAGGTAGTATATCGTCACCACAGCTCTAGTTATGACAGCATGTTATAGATGGAGACTGTGTACAATTTACAAAATTGTCAGGCCTGGTGCATTTCTTTCCTAATACCGGGACAATGTTTGCTTTCAAAAGCGCTAAATTTTTGCATGCGACTGCAAGCGGCTTCCATCATTTTTGTTATCGATAATCTCGCAGGTTAGTTGGTCAATATTTCTTTTAACAAATAGCACTTTGGGCGTATTTTTGTATCTCTTATATTGTATGTTTTAAAGAGGTACAGTCTCCCGCTTAAAATTAGAGATACCTACGTTTGTTAACCGTCCAAGCCTGTCGAGCTTAATTTACAAGGTGTTTGCTTGCGGCGTCGACCTGATCTCAGTGTGGTCTTGGACAAAAGCTGGATTCATACACCCGCGAATTGCGAAATCACAGCGAAACGTATTCCTATTGGTTTATTTAAAATAATATTGTAAAACTGTTGTTTTTATTGGATTTTATAAATGTATTTTACTAATGTTTGGGTGCACACAGTTAGGCATGATCTAAATGTCTGCTCTACTTTTAAGTTTTTGTAGCCCCAATGTTAATTAAGGGCCTCCCTTTATTAAACTAAATTAACATGTGCATATATATATATATATATATATATATATATATATATATATATATATATATATATATATATATATATATATATATATATATATTATATATATATATATATATATATATATATATATATATATATATATATATATGAGACATGCTTGGTTCTCGGGTTAAACCGCGTAAAGGAAATATGTAAGGACACTCTAAGGCCTCAATCTGCCTACTCCTTAGAGTGGTGGACAAAGGTGGGTAAAGGAAATATGTAAGGACACTCTAAGGGCTCAATCTGCCTACTCCTTAGAGCGGTGGATAAAGGTAGGTTGGGTTGTTGTAGCTCGATTACGGGGCCTCAATCTGCCTACTCCCCAAATCTCGCCGGAGATCGTCTGTGAGGTCTCAGTGTGTTCAACCCTAGGCCTCAGAGAGATCTGGCAGTTCGTTGCAAGTGTTGTCTTATATATGTCGTTCCGTCTACCTGTTGCGTCATCAGTGAAAGTAGTGGGGTCACCGTCAATTAAGTGGGGGGCTTTGGTCACGGTATCTAGAGGAAGATTTAGAGGGTCACCGGCATTTGTTACGGCAGATAATGATGCAATAAAATTGTCTGTGGAATTTATTTCCTTTTTGTGTGTTTGTAAAGAAGATATAATAGGTTTCCAAGTAGTCAGAAGGCGAAGACCATCATCTCTCTTATTTAAACAATCGGGACGTTTTTCAATCTCGATTGCTTCGCGGATAATTCTCGTTTTGAAATTGTAAACCGGTGCTATTGTTTTGGCATTATCGAAGTCTATTTTGTACCCTGTATGAATATGATGCATGGCCAGCGCCGATGAGGGGTCGGATTTTCTAACTGCGAGGGTGTGTTCGTATATTCTATTGTGGATGCGTCTGTTTGTTTGTTCTACGTAAGTTCGGGAACAGTCGGAACAAGGAATTTCGTAAACTCCGTGGGATTCGTTTGGAATCGTATCCTTGGGAGTTTTTATAAGATTTGACAGTTTTTGGTCTGTTGTGAATACGGTTTTGATATTATGGGTTCGGAAAATTCGGCTGATTTTGTCGGTGACACCTTTAATGTATGGTAAAAACGCTGTGTGTTGTGGTGTGGAGGCTGTTTGTTCTTGTTGTGGTGTAGTGGTTTGTTGTTGTGCGTTTCTAATGTTTCGTAGTATGTGATTGTTGTCGTATCCGTTTTCTAGCAATGTCTGTCTTAAAAAGTTTAATTCTGTCTGTTTGTTGTTGTTGTCCGTTAGTCTAAGGAATCGTGTTACTAATGTTCGAACCACGGAATTTAGTTGCGATGGGTGATGGTGAGATTGGGCGTTAAGATATCGATTAGTGTGGGTTGCTTTTCGGTAGACAGTGTAAGAAAATCCTCTGACTGGGTTTTTAGTGATGCGTACATCTAAGAAAGGCAAAGAAAAATTATTTTCCATTTCCATGGTGAACTGGATTTGGGGGTTGATGTTATTTAGGTAAGAAAGGAATTCATCTAGAGATACTTTGCCGTGTGGCCAGACATCGAAAATGTCGTCAACGTATCTTAACCAACACGTTGGTTTAAGTTGGGATGAATTGAGGGCTTGTGTCTCGAAGTTTTCCATGAAAATGTTGGCCAATGCAGGAGAGAGGGGTGAACCCATTGGAGCACCTCGAACTTGTTTGTAAAATTTGTTTTGAAAAAGGAAATAAGTGTTAGATGTGCAGTGTTCTACAAGAGCTAAGGTATCGTGGGAAATTTTGTGTTTATTTTTGAGAATGTCAAGGGTTTCAGATAGAGGTATATTGGTGAATAAGGAAACTATATCAAAGCTAACTAGGATGTCGTTTTGAGAAATGGTGTTGTTTTGAAGAAGGTCGATGAAATGGGTGGAGTTTTTTACATAGGATGTAGCGTTTTCTACTAATGGTTGGAGAGTTTTGGCTAGATGTTTTGCAAGTTTTTGTGTGGGTGAACGGTGGGCACTTACGATGGGGCGAAGGGGAATATCAGGCTTATGGATTTTCGGGAGACCATATTTTCTAGAGATGCGAGATGATTTTTCGCGGGGGATTAGTTCTTTTTTGAGGTCAGGATTGAGTTGGAAGTTGTTGATGATAGTTTTGGTTTTCTTTTCCAGATAAGTTGTAGGGTCGTTAGGGATTTGTTTGCGGTCTGTGTTGTTTAGTATATTGTCCATCTTTTGTATGTAGTCTGTTTTGTCAAGTATGACTGTAGCGTTGCCTTTGTCTGCTGGTAGTATTATAATTTCTGTGTTTCGGTTTAGGTCTCTGATTGACTGTCGTTCGTGAGGAGAAAGGTTGGAAGGTGGAGGTTTGACAGAACGTAATATCCTGGCAATGTCTTGTCTCGTAATTTCAGCTTCGTCAGTCGGTAAGTGTGTTATCGCATCTTCTGATTGAGAAATTATCTTTTCTAATGGGATGAATTTAGGGGTTGGTGCAAAATTAAAACCTTTGGATAGGACTTTGATGGCGACGTCACTTATGGTGGAATTTGAAAGGTTGTGAACTACTATAGGAGGACTGGCATTATGTGTGTGTTGTGTGAGATTTTTGTTGTCTAGAAGCTGCTGTAATTTTCTTTTTTGTACGTCCGTCTTTTGTTGTGTAACATGTTCTGATTTACTATGTGAGAGTCTGTCTAGAGTGTCCCAAAGTGTAGGGTGTATTTTGTGTGTGTGTATTTTTATGTACGTGTCGTAAAGCAGTGTGTTGGTAGTATTAAGGTGTCGTCCGGTCTCGTGAATGGAATTTCTAAGGAGAGCAAAGCCGGTTCGTTTTAAAATGTTGGAGACGTTATGGGATTTGGTGTGAAGTTTAAGTTGAAAACCCGAGAACCAAGCATGTCTCACATTAAAGACCGCGGAAATCTTTCTGAATATATATATATATATATATATATATATATATATATATATATATATATATATATATATATATATATATATATATATATATATATATATATATATATATAATATAAAAATAAAAAAGAAGTGAAAAAGCAAGTGAGTTTATTTACTTTAGTGCTGTATTCGATATTATCTGAAAAAGACATTATAGTCGACAAAGAGGAATGTAATTTCGGAAAATAAACAGTTTACTGCACCGAGGGTTTTTAGAATTTTTTACAGGCACGCACGTACTAACGCACTCACGCTCGCACGCACCAACGCACTCACGCACGCAAGCCCCTAAAATAAATAAACATTAATAATGCAAGCCAATACAACTGCAAACTTGCAGATATAGCGCATTCCTTACAATGCAATGCTGAAAATGCATAGACAACGACATTGCCTTAATAAATTTGAGACAAATTATTGTAAAGTGATTTATGTTGTAATTAGATTATAAATAATACTAAAATGTCCATTTTTACAAGCCTATGTTCCTTAACAGCAACTAAGGCATTGTGCAGTGGTAGTGTTTTTTTTAACGTCGGTCTATTTCCGCACCTATGGCCAATCACCGACAGCAGGGAGCAGTTTTACCGTACTATCTAGCCGAACCAGTGCCTTTCTGTAAGGAGGGGTATTTAACGTTCCCAACATCGCATTATACAAGGGACCGACGGCTTTACGTCCCCTCCGAAGAGCGGAACAGGCAGACATTCAACTTGCTCAAATTCTATGCGATAACCTCAGTTGATGTTAATTTTACCATATGTACTAAAAAAGTGAAAGGGGCACCTTGGAAATCGAACCTAGTACCCTTAGGTCCATTGGCACACGTTTTTAACACTAGACCACCGAAGCTCTGTGGTAGTACTCCTAAATGGTACGTATATGTACATTGCTAGAATATTTTTTGGTATTATAACTATGTACAAGTTGACAGGAGAATTTAAGATGGCCATAGGTATGTAATGACCTGCAGAATGTAAAGTTTTATCGTTTTCACAATTGAGTACAGGTCTTCATCGTTAGAGTTTGTATGTATTCCAAAACGACTTTTTTCTGAAAATTAAAAACGTTACAAAATTATTGCAACTATAATAGTTAGTTGACTAACAATCGAAGTGTCATATTATTATAAATACCCAACTATTAAGAACGATCTGAATAATTATATGATAATTCGCACTGAATAAGACGATACTGGGGGAAGATATTTCCCCTAGTTGAATAAGAACGTAAGTATTGATTTTTTTAGGTAGCAAAGTAAACATTTACACAGAATTTTATGCCAGTTGTAAAATGTGCAATAAAAAGGTTCTGTAACAGGGAAATATTTCAAAAATTTATATCGTGTAAAAAATTTATCGCCGAAATTTCTCAAATAACACGTTCTGAAAAATAAATCAAAACTTCTTAGACTTTATATCAGATTTATGAACTCGTGGAAGCCTTGATGGGCAGGCTTGCTCGTAAAATGTAATGTGGATTTTCTCTGCAATTTTAGCTTATGAAACCCAGTAAAAGGTGTCTTGAAGTTTCCTAAACAAATTTCCCTATCGATTACTTATTGAGAATATTATTCTAAAAGTCGTTCTGCACACAATGCTTCATGGTAACGAACTTTTATAAAGATTTTCATATATAAGTGGACTTCGGAAAAGCAAGTTCACCAAAACACATTTTTTAGAACTGACGATCATTTAGCTAACAAAGCTTAATTACAGGATGAATGAACTTGTCGAGGGTCAAAGAAATTTGTTGTGCTGAATTAAATTATCCAAAGTGTGTTACGCTCGCGTTTTTAAATCGGCTTACATTTTAGTGAATTTTCATTAAGAAAATTCACTAATAGAGAGTTATCGATGGTAAGATTTTTGGAAAATTTCTTCAAATGAGCGCCAATTTAGGGTCCCTGGAACCCCAATCCAAGGTCAGTTGAAAAGTATATATATATATATATATATATATATATATATATATATATATATATATATATATATATATATATATATATATATATATATATATATATATAATTTTGGTAATGGGCTTATTTATTTTATTTATTTATTATATATCTTTTTATATATATTAGAGAAGAAGCCCTAATGTTGTTGGACGTCAATTATTCTGATCACTACTTTAATTATATTTATATATTTTATTTTGATTTGTATAATTTTATGTTATCTCATATAAATAATCACCCTGTATAAATGTAAATCTTTTTTTTTGTTTTTATATTTTAAATTGGTACAATTTTAGGATGATATTACTTTTATTGATTGTAATTTTAAATGTAAATAGAAACCTTTTTATATTGACAGTTTACACAATGTTTATGGATGACCCTGTAGATGTTGTAATGTATTTGTTGAATAAATGTTTAATGATGTGGTGTTCCCATTATTCGAATTTAGATCTGTATATATTTGTTATATTAAAATTAACTTCAGCATACTATGGGTTGCCTACCCCTCTTACTCGTCAGTCAATATATTTTAGATAATTATGACAATTTATTGAAATCAAATTATGAATTTACTTACTGCTGTGCCCTATTTTCTTCTTTCTCTCAATCGTGGATTCTGCTAAATAGGGAAAAAGAAATAGCCTGGCTAATATGCAATTAACCTTATTTTAGGTCTTATTAATTTCGCAAAGAATTATGTTTTGAGTAAAATTTTTATAACAAGTTTTATTTGACAGAATTTTAAATTTAAACCTAATCTTACCGGATCCGTTAGTACAAATCTTAATCTTACTGACAAATTAAATGGTTAAGATTATTGACAGAATTTGGATTGATTTGCAAATGTTTATTATAATATTTTAAATGGCTTTCCGAACTGCGATCCTGACTCCCTCTAAGTTCTTAACTTTGAACTTTGGTGAAATGTAAATTAAGATTTCTGTTTATGTAGAAAATCTCATTTTCCCATGAATGCTTTTGCTTGATGGATGTTTGACAGTATTAACTGTCTTTAGTTGAAGTAATTTACCCCCTTGTTCTGATTTAGACAAAATAAAATAGATTTCAAACCTTGATTCCTCGCTAGTTGTGGTAGGTATCTCTGATGTGGTTATTCTTGATATATATATATATATATATATATATATATATATATATATATATATATATATATATATATATATATATATATATATATATATATATATATATATATATATATACTGTTTATATTGCAGTTTATTACTTTAAAACTTCATTTAACACATTCTGTTTGTTCCAGGAATAACATGGGTCTTCTTTACCCAAAATATACTTTAAAATGTTTCAATTCTTTGGGAAGCAAAAATGACGCTCTTCTCGCGTCTCAATTTATTTAACAACCAACAATAATTCCATAACAAAAGCGGAAATCTTCTCTAATTTCCCTTGGAATCTCACATCCTGTTTTCTCAGAGCATTCTTTGGTGAAATAAATATTATTTTTTGACAGCTGTTCATCTTTGAAAACGCCCGGTAAGTTCAAATATTATTATTCTACATCGTTATTCTTAAAATGACATTTGGCCTAACCTTACTTCTTAAACATCATAACCAATAATAAATTTACAAACTAAATAAGTTTATATGCTGCAATCTTGATTTGAAAAGTCCCACAACACAAAACACTGTCTTTGGTAAACTCCAGTCAATTGTTTACATAAAAACAACTCCCACATATACATTATACAAAGTGTTTGTTTGTTTTATTACATTTAGGTATTTGTTTTAGAACATAATTATTTGGTATGTATGTCATGATTAAGAGTTTAAGCTATTTGCATATTGATTTTTAGCTCTTTTAAACCCATTTAAACTGAGATACTTTTCAAATTTGCTAGTTATAAATCTTAAAAGTTTGATTAATGATTATTTTAATAAATTATGGCTTTATATCTGTCATTGCTTATCCAAATAACACTG
This sequence comes from Tillus elongatus, assembly GCA_964006375.1. Classification (NCBI taxonomy): domain Eukaryota; kingdom Metazoa; phylum Arthropoda; class Insecta; order Coleoptera; family Cleridae; genus Tillus; species Tillus elongatus. The sequence goes on from OZ023263.1 coordinate 234,782,685, forward strand.
ACTAACAATAATAGAGAATATGCTTATATATTAAAATTTTTATTTTGTTTTAGTGTAAAGAAAAAATATGATGAACGATGTGAATATGTACACAATCTACAGAGAGCCCATATACACCACGTGTAAACCGTAAGTATTGTACTTACTACTGACCAATGGTCCTTCTATAACCCTAATTGCTAAGCTGACCCCCCAATTTTGTAGGTCTGACGATTTACATAATTGAACCAATAATCGGAGCTTAACGTCATCAAACTAGCTTCCGTAAGGGTTTTCATTTTTGTTTTATAGAAATTTATATGGCCTTTGCATTATGTACACTCTGATGTACTAACAGTATATAATGTGCAATTTCCCAGCACAATATATATATATATATATATATATATATATATATATATATATATATATATATATATATATATATATAGTGGGTCCCAAACTGGACGAGAATGTATTGGCTATCTCCGTTATTAATAGAGATAGGGAGACGGTTAGATTAGCAATGTTTTGTAGAATTTCATGCTGGTTCCAAATATGACTTGTATTTTGCCCTGCCTCTTTTTGTTTTCGAGTTATTTTGAAAAAAACAAAATTTGTCAATTTCTTTTTTCTTCAAAGTGGGCGTTGATCTGACATGTCTGAGACTTGCACATTATCGGGACACTGTTTACATAGTAATATTTTTGTGCTATTCTCTACTTAGGATTGTCATTTGTTTTTGAGCTACATGTATCAACGTTTGTTTTTATTATGGCAGCCATATTGGATTTTTTTTCTCATGTAATAGCCTGTGAAAAGAGCTTTGGAATGATGTACAACATGCTTGAGAAATGTTGTAATTGCACTGACAATTTTGAGAAAAACCGTTTTGAGGATAGTAGGCTATGAAATCCAATACCAGAAAAGAAATGACAAAAAAAGTGTTCAAAAAGCAGTAGGCCATGGAGTCTAACAATAGACTTCTACTTTTAACAGAATTTTCCGTAATGATTCACTATAAAAAAATATGAAATTTGAGCACACCAATGAATCAGCCCATTATTAAAAATGATATTTTACATTTACAAAAAAGTTATGGGCAGTTAAAGACAAACAATTTTGTTCTAGCAACGGTTGATGAAATTAATAAAGCTCTTAATATCATTTAATCTAACGCTTATGGAATTGACAAGATATCTGCGGCGATGATAAGGTACTGTAGTCCATTTATTGACATCTATGTTACTCACATTATCAACTTAGACTGGGGAAGTAGAAATCTTGTACAATTCAACCCCAAAACTAAGTCTTGCTTTCTTTCTCACAAGAGATACACCAGCACTAGACCCATCACAATGAACAACCAAGTTATTGAAAGTAATGAGTCCTTTTCTCTTGTTGGCATTTCTGTGGATCGAAATCTTAATTGGCACCAACATGTCACATCAATTGCAGAAGCGGCTGCTAAGAAATTAGGTTTCCTCTTCCGGGCTCGCAAATACTTTTCACCAGCTAATCTCTATACCTTATATACTTCACAAATAAGGCCAAACCTCGAATACTGCTCCCACATCTGGGGTGCCGCTGCCGCTTCTACACTCTCTATCCTGGACTCCATTCAAAAGAGAGCTATACGTCTCATCGGTGACCCTACCCTCACCCAAAGGCTGCCATCCCTTGCCCACCGACGTGCCGTTGGTGACCTCTCTCTCTTTTATAGATATCTGCATGGGAACTGCTCAGAGGAGCTTTCCTCCATAGTTCCCCCACCTGCTGCCCCCAACAGATCCACCAGGGGAACAGAGCGAATGCACCCTTTTACTGTCCAGGTCACCAGACATAGAACATCTTGTTATGCCCGCTCTTTTGTCCCAAGGACTTCCAAGTTGTGGAATTCCTTGCCGGCACATGTTTTTCCTTCTCCTCCGAACCTCCAAACCTTCAAGTCCAGAATTAACAAGCTGCCTCTTTCCTCCTTGTCAACACCCACGGTACGATAGTATTTAGGCTGTAAGCCCTCGTGGTGTGTTGTTGAAATTAAAAATAAAAAATAAAAATAAAAAAACTGCTGTATTGAAACTAGTTATTTCCCATCCTCCTGGAAGACTTTAATAGGTATACCGCTAGCAAAGAATTCAATGCCGAGTGGCTTTTCTGATCTTCGCATTGTCAGTATACTGCCCGTGCTCTCTAAGATCTTTGAAAATGTTCTGCATAAGCAATTATACAGCTACGTTAATAATAACAATATACTGCCTCACACACAGTGTGGCTTTCGAAGTGGCTTTAATACATCTGTGGCACTCATCAACGTTGTTGACAGTTGATAAGGGTAAGTGTGCTGCTTGACTACTCAAAGGCGTTCGATGCTATAAATCACCGGCTTTTTTGTCTAAGTTGAGATATTATGGCTTCTCTAATGATTCTCATAGACTAATCGAGTCTTATCTTGATAGCCGCTCGCAGTTGATGTTTTCTAATGGCAGATGGAGTGACCATTGGGAGGGCCATGGCCTGAAACTTATCCTCTTAAATCGAAAGTGATGATATTTGGTAGCAAGAGAGATGTGAGCATCTCTACGAACATGTTGAATATTATGATTGTGGTACCAGTCTTGATTTTGTACGGTCTGCCGTGAACTTGGGTATTACTCTCGATACGGACTAGGTTTAGGCAGCATGTAAAAAGGATGCTTCAGAGGAGCTTTATGTCATTTAAAATATGGTACAGTAACAGGCATATATTAAACACACAATTACGTAAATACCTTTGCACTTATGCTGTCTAGTTTTAATTATTGTGATCTGGTTTACGGACATTGCATTGATGTGAGGGGTAGGAATTCGAGATTTATATTTGGATTGAGTGGTAGGAATCATGTGTCACATACTTACAGGGAGTTGGGTTGGTTAAGAATGGCTGATAGAAGAAAACTACATCTTGGAAGTTTGTTTTGGCCGTGATTAATGGTCGCTCATCACCATCTTCTCTGAAGGAAAAATTATCTTCCAGAGGTGGGGCTCCTGACGTCAATATTCAGTACCCATATCGGTTAACAGTTTACCATGGACTACAAACCACAGACTTGAGAAACCCAGGCAATCCGTTATAGTTCGATAGTTTGCTAATTACATTTTGATTTCCTCTGGACTGTCGAATCCATTTCAAAAGGCAACCCACGCAACAGACATATACTTTTCATCGTAGATCGATCATATTTAGAATAGATGATTGGAAATAGAGTGAAAGAGAGAGAGAGAGAGAAATGGAAAGCAATAAGGATAAATCACTCAAAACAGTAAACATTTATTAGTGTTGTAACTCAAAATATTGTCAGCGGATTTCCAAACCCGATTATATATTATTTTAACCACATCACTTTTAATCAATGACTGCTTTTATTGAAATCTCCAAGAATATTTTAGCGTTAAATCCCCTTTATAAGTAAATTAAAGCCTTTGTTGTCTATAGTATTGAATATTGGAATATGATTAGTTAGTTTTCCTTGCGGCTTTACTTATATAAAAACTTCTGGACGCAGCACGTGCGTTATGATAGTGAATTTTCATAGAAATGATTTTAATAGCTAACATGTTCTTTTAAGAAAGCAGGCATCAATCTATACAGTAGAAACAATATGCCATGTTTCATTAAAATAACTTTATTGTTTGAAAATGTACAAAAATTTCCGAAAGTAAACTTAAATTGTTCCCGAAAAAACTGGTTTCCTGGTCAACCTTATAGGTTAATAGCAAATTGAGCTATTCAAATTTTAAGCATTTGATGAAGATTCGCTACCATAACGCACTTGCTGCGTCCCGAATTTCTTTTCTTACAAAGATCTATTATATTTCGATGGAAAATGCAAAAATGCAATAACATAGGGCGTATTTGATTAAAAAATTCGCTACCATAACGCACTTGCTGCGTCCCGAATGTCTTTTCTTACAAAGATGTATTATATTTCGATGGAAAATGCAATAACATAGGGCGTGTTCGATTAAAAAATTCGCTACCATAACGCACTTGTTGCGTCCCGAATTTCTTTTCTTACAAAGATGTATTACATTTCGATGGAAAATGCAAAAATGCAATAACATAGGGCGTGTTCGATTAAAAAAAAATTTGAATCACCAACGACTTATAGGCCACCCTGTAATTGTGGAAATATTTTTAAGATGTAGCTTAAGACACCCTATAATTAAGGTATACCATTTTTTTCGTAACTCGCATAATAACGGATATATTGAGCTTTAATGATTTTTTACGAAAATTTGACAAAAATGATCTACCATTAAACGATAAACTCTATAGCTAAGACTACTGCCAAAGCATCAGAGAAAGGGTGTATTTTAAATTAATATTTTGGGAATATTTTAGTAAAATGAAGGACAATGACGATTGAAACTAAGAATTCAGGCTTTGTAAAGTATTCTGCTTGAGACATTTTCTTTCCATAGCTGATATTAATTTCAGGTTCATTGCCTATATATTACCAATTTTGACGTTTTGAGGAAAACCCAAATTTATTTTTCTTTAAATGCCTGTAACTTTTTTGTCCTTTAACCTACAGAGCTAAATTTTGGTAGGTTGCCCTTACTTTGTTAATTCGTGAGATATACATTTTTTTCGAAATAAAACTGAAAATTTTCCCGGAAAACCTCGTCCGATTTCCCTGACTAACGAACTTGTCCAAGCCATTTACAAAAGGAAGGTATGTGCCAAATTTTATCAAAATCGGCCCATTATTTATTGGTTCTAGTTTTTTCAAAATTCAAAAGTCGGGATCTCCCTATTAGTGAATTTTTTCTACGAAAATTCACTAAAATAAGTTTATGTAGAAAAAAAAGGTGATGTTAATGTAGATCAATTGAAAGATATGTGGTATATGTGAACTTATCATTGATACTCGTAGGTGATAACCTTCATTAACTAAGTTTACTTACTGCATGTGGAAGAAAAGTTAGGTTTGAATTTCGTAGGGCTAAGGATGTAGGACGAAGGATGTAGCCGCAAAGTGTATTCGTAACCATGTAAACCAGTAAATCGTTTAAGTAAGTTTAAGTTAAATCGAGTTATGGCTATAAACTGTCAGGCGGTGAGCACGAGAACATCCATCATTGAATTAGCTGTAATTACATCTCGGCACAGACATTCCTCTCCCTCAAACAAGTGACAAATTGAACCCTGCGTCTTGAAGATGGCCTGTCGAAAATGTTCACCTTTTATAGAGGGAAATTAGCAACAGAATTGGCTAAATGAACAAAATAAATACTGTACAAACAAATTTGTAAAGGTCTTAGGCTCTGCAAATCATTAAATTATATATATATATATATATATATATATATATATATATATATATATATATATATATATATATATATATATATATATATATATATATATATATAAGACTAGATGCATTCTCGCAACAATTAGAACCGTAGACCGGTTTCGCTCTCATTAGAGCTCTTCAGTACGGCATACTAATTGCAGCAAAAATGCACCAAAAATAACACGGCTATCGTATAGCCAGTCTTAAAACACTAAGTGAGTAGCGAACGTGGCGACACGTTCGCTACTCACTTAGTGTTTTATATATATATATATATATATATATATATATATATATATATATATATATATATATATATATATATATATATATATATATATATATATATATATACATATATATATATATATATATATATATATATATATATATATATATATATATATATATATATATATATATATATATATATATATATATATATATATATATATATATATAAACAGGGTGCTTCACGGTGAGTGGCCTATTAGACGTTTCTGGAGAACTACATCTATTTAAATTCTGAAAATTTGTATCCGCACGTTTTTGATATTGATCTTTCTAACTAAAATATTTTTAATTTTCCTGCACTTCCGGTTATACCGGAAGTCGACACAAACTTTGTTTTTTTTAATGGAACACCCTGTATATTATTAGTTTTTTGAATAACACGTTCAATTTAAGGGCCACTTTATGACATATTCGGGCTAGTTTGTACCGTTTCGGATTCATTCGCCCTTTTGTAGAAAAAGTTACGATTGGAGCGCTTTAGAAAAATTCCGATATCTTTAAAGACATGCAAGACAGAAACATGCGGTTTTCTCTATCTAATAGAGCGTAAAAATTTCTACATAGTATTATAAACACAATACGCTTTTAAGATAACTGTTATTTATAAAATACATTTGAATTTGAAATTTTTCAATCAGAGATAAATTGATTTTTTTAATGGACAGGTACCCATATGTTTCCAGCATCTGATTTGGCGTTAAATTCCCTATCTTCTAAGTATACATTACCCTATACCTATCTCTTATAGTTTTATTTGAAAATTGATTTGAAAATATTAATGGTCAGCGGGGTAGCGCCAACCTTTGACTACTTCTGCCTTTAATGGGTGTCTTATTTTAAAAGGGACATACAGTAACTTGCAGTTCCAACCGATTCCTTTTTTGATAACTTTCCTACCTATATTGGGTATTTCCTATAGCTAAAAAGGACAGCTTTTGAGGTATTTAGAGACATTCAAAAACATAACACAGCTTAATTTTTCCTTATACTATGATTGAACGTCAACGTTATGGCAAGTGTGCCATGATGCACAATTTATATTACATACTTGTCATTCTAAATTATTCGATAAATGTCAATGTACTAATGTTCACAGTTAAGATGGAAAATCATTATTCCAATGCAGATTATTTGAATTTATTTTACATCCATGGAGAATGTAACCGAATTATTAGTAGAACATGTAGAAGGTTTAATGAGTTAAATTCTAATCTGCCACCCATGAGTGAAAAGAAGTTTAGAAGGATTGAGTCAAATTTCCTAGAATTTGGTACTTTTAAAACACCCAAAGTGAATCCCAGTGCAGTGAGTAGAGATGAAGATAACGAAATAACTGTCCTGGCTTATTTCGAAGCATATCCACATGCCTCTATTTACACTGCAGTGAACGACATAGGTATTCCTTACTCCTCTGTGGAAAGAATCTTGTAGAAGCACAAAATGCACAACTATAAGTTTACTTTAGTGCAAGCTCTGCATCCAGAAGATGCTAGTAAAAAGGTGCAGTTTTGTGAAACGATGTTAATTCATATTCAAGGAGATGATGACTTTTAAAATATATATATATATATATATATATATATATATATATATATATATATATATATATATATATATATATATGGGCTGATGAATCAAAATTTTCTCATGAAGGAGTTTTCAATAGACATAACAGTCATTTTTGAGCAAATCAAAACCCTCACGCTGTTAGGGAAAGGGGATTTCAAGTAAAATTTAGTTTCAATGTGTTTTGTTTATTGAAAGGTAATAACTTTTATTATCATATTTATGATGGAACCTTAACTTCTAATCGTTACATTAAAAACAATAGTTACAGACTTTTGAGACAATTTACCATTATCATAATATAGAACTTGTTGGTATAAACATGACGGAGCTCCTCCTCACTCTACACGAGAAATATCTAACACACTCGACTATCTATTTGAAGATAGATGGATTGGAAAGTGGGCTCCGTGGATATGGCCCGCAAGAAGTCCAGATCTTACCCCGCTTGATTTCCATCTTTGGGGAAAGATAAAAACCAAAATATATGAAACACCCGTCAATTCACGCGAAGAATTAGAGATCAGACTAAGAAGGGCGTTTGAAGAGTTAGATAGGAATGAGATTCTGTCAGCAACCACTAGCGGCATTACGACACGAATATTAAAATGTTTGAGTGTTAATGGACAACATTTTGAGCAGTTACTAGTTTAGGAGGTGTAAGTTGTTTTGTTACTTGTGTTGTAATAATACTTATAGGATTTATAAGATTGTGTAAGGTAATAATATCACTGTTGTTATCCCTAGATCTTTTTTTAATTTTTTTTAAAAATATATTTGATACATAATTTTCAAACACAGTAACAATATTTTTTTATTATAATTTTTTACTTGAACATGAAATATTTATGTTTCTACTGTTTTTTTTTTGGTTACGTATTAAAAAAAAATGACACCGCCCTGCTAACAATTACTATTTTCAAATCAATTTTCTAAGAAAACTCTAAGAGATAGGTATAGGGTAATGTATACCTAAAAGATAGGGAATTTAACGCTGGGTCAGATGCTGGAGACATATGGATACCGTTCCATTAAAAAAAATCAAGTTATCTTTAATTGAAAATTATTAAATTCAAATGTATGTTATAAATAACAGTTATCTTAAATTCTTTTTATGTTTATAACAGTATGTAGGAATTTTTACGCTGTATTGGATAGTGAAAGCCCCAAGTTTTTGTCTTGCATGTCTTTAAAGATATTGGAATTTTTATAAAGCGCTCCAATCGTAACTTTTTCTACAAAATGGCGAATAAATCCGAAACAGTACGAACTAGCCCGAATGTGTTGTTATAAAGTGGCCCTTAAATTGAACGTGTTATTCTAAAAGGCTAATAATACACAGGGTATTCTATTTAAAAAAACAAAGTTTGTGTCAACTTCCGGTATAACCGGAAGTGCAGGCTACTTGAAAATATTTTAGTTAGAAAGATCAATATCAAAAACGTGCGGATACAAATTTTCAGAATTTAAATAGATGTAGTTCTCCAGAAACGTCTAATAGGCCACTCACCGTAAAGCACCCTGTTATATATATATATATATATATATATATATATATATATATATATATATATATATATATATATATATATATATATATATATATATTATAGTTTTTATTAACCCAACGTTTAGGGTGTCATTCGATTAAAATTTTCTCTTTGTGTGGGAGTTTTTATGATATTCTTACTATTTTATGCGATGTTAGAATTTTTATGATATGTACGATAATAATATATATTTATTATATTCACCTGTTATATTCAGTTGCCCTTGGAATCCTTATTTTCTTTAAGTTAATTTTGCATTAGACTCTTTATAAAAATGCATAAGTATATTGTTTTTTGTTTTAATCTTTTTATATTAATTAATTTTTAATAAATATTTAAAATTTGCTAAACGAAACGCTACTGAAGACAAAGGATCATTTTAAAGATAACAAGGGGACATGGCTTTTGGATTGTAATGATGCGTAAAAAATTCATAGGGATTACAAAGTGATCGGTTCTAATGCAATATATAGTGAACAAGCAGCTAATTAGATTGATTAATTATTTAGTTTCTTGTTACCTTAACTGCCATGTGGTAGAAGTTAACGCTGCGAATATCGATTCTTTAAAGCGTAAGTGTATAGCTGCGCGAGAGATAATCGCCATGCATAAACCAGGTTAAAGGACAGTATATGTATATACGTATACCGATATATATATATATATATATATATATATATATATATATATATATATATATATATATATATATATATATATATATATATATATATATATATATATATATATATATATATATATATATATATATATATATATATATATATATATAGGCTGGTCCAAGTTTAATATCTTCTTTATTTTCAATAATAAACAAAATTTTTGAACGAAAGTTGCAGGTACTAACGTTAGCTACAAACTAAAATTATTTTTACATATACAATCTGTTTCAAAAGTTAGATACAATCCAAACTTCGCTTTTTTTAAACGGTACACCCTGTATATTGTTTCATTTTAGTGAATTTTCTTTAAAAAAAATCACTAATGAGCAGAACCTGACTTTTGAATTTTGAAAAAATTGATCATCAAAGGCGACTATCATTTTGTCACTGGGCACAACAACAAATCCAACTTGGTGTTGTTCACGGATGAAGCACCATTTCATAAGAACGGACATGTCAACACACATAACTTTCATTACTATTCTACTGAGAACCCTCACTTTACTCACACGACTAGCCAAAATAGGTGGCCTCCTAACGTCTGGGGATGGATTTATTGGAAATGTTGTCATCGGTCCGCATTTCTTTGACAAACCATTCACTGCACAGCGATATCTCCAGTTTCTAAGAGAAGAGCTTGCACCATTATTAGACCAGCTGCCTGTTATCATACGTGATCATATGTGGTTTATGCATGACGGTGCCCTAGTTCATGATACAGCTTACATTCGTGCTTTTCTTAATCAAGATTTTCCAAAATGCTGAATTGGCAGAGGATGGCCGAATGCATGGCCGCCTAGGTCACCTGATCTAACAAAAATGAGCTTCTTTTTATGGATTATGTAAAAATTTTGTTTATCAGACACAACCGTCGACAAAAGAAGATACGAAGGCAAGAATCCGTGGTTTATTTGATAATATTAATTTAAGTGTATTACAAGATGCTAACTATTCTTTTAAAACTCACTTAAACGTATGTGCTGAGCAAAATGGTGGTCATTTCGAACACTTAATTAACTAGTTTTCACTGTTTTGGTGTAGTTGTTATATCACTGTTATCACAATTTTCCGTGATTTGATACATTCTAATTTCAACTTTAAGTTTTATTGCAATATCACTAAATCGAATAGTCGTTAATTTATACTTCCATTAAAATTTTCTTTTCTAGTTATTATTTTTATTTGAGGAAAATCTTCCCCATGCTTTTGTATATTGGCAACAATACATTATTTGAGGAGTATGTCACAGTTGAAACAAACCGACAGTCGCAAGTTTTCTGAAATAATAAAACTAGGTCGGAATAAGTACTAGATTTTGAGAAGTAGTGACGTAAATCTTAATATAATTCTTCCTATTTTTTTATTTTTCAACAACACACCACGAGGGTTTACAGCCAAAATACTATCGTACTGTGGTTGTCGACAATGAGGAAAGCGGCAACTTGTTAATTCTGGACTTGAAGGTTTGGAGGTTCGGAGGAGAAGGAAAAACATGTGCCGGCAAGGAATTCCACAACTTGGAAGTCCTCGAAACAAAAGTGCGGGCATAACAAGATGTTCTGTGTCTGGTGACCTAGGCAGTAAAAGGGTGCTTTTGCTGTGTTTTCTGGTAGATATGTTGGGGGAAGCAGGTGGAGGAACTATGGAAGAAGGCTCCTCTGAGAAGTGGCCGTGGAGACATCCATAAAAGAGAGAGAGAGAGAGAGGTCACCAATGGCACGCTGGTCGGCAATGGATGGCAGCCTTTAGGTGAAGGTAGGGTCACCGATGAGACGTATAGCTCTCTTCTGAATGGAGTCCAGGATAGCGAGCGTAGAAGCGGCTGCGGCACCCCAAATGTAGGAGAGGTATTCGAGACATGGCCTTCTTTAGAAAGTATATAAAGTATAGAGATTAGCTAATGAAAAGTATTTGCGAGCCCGGAAGAGGAAACCTAATTTCTTAGCAGCCGCTTCTGCAATTGATGTGACACGTTGGTGCCAATTGAGATTTCGATTAACAGAAATGCCAGCAAGTGAAATGGACTCATTACTTTGAATAACTTGCTTGTTCATTGTGATGCGTCTAGTGCTGGTATATCTCTTATAAGATGGAAAGCAAGACTGAGATTTGGTAGAGTTGAATTTTACAAGATTTTTACTTCCCCAGTCTAATATTTTTTAGAGAGACAGAACCCTACATGAGTCTGCGATCCTTATCTAATTGGGCTAAAGATATAGGCTTAGAATATTGTATATTTGAGTGGAGGGTGCTGTCGTCCGCGTAACTGTGAATACAGTATTTATTATGAGATTTTGGATGAAATAATTAGAGGAGTAGAAATATCAGTTGAATTTAAGAAAGGAGTAATGTTGTTGATACCAAAAGTAGGCAACGCAGAGCACGTAAATAATTTTAGGCCAATTTCCATGTTGAACACAGACTACAAAATCTTTATGAAATGCATGAAGCAATGAATAGCAGTGATGTCGGCCGCGTAACTGTGAAATGGGTTGGATGTGCTAGAGAGGAGGTCATTGATGTGGAGGAGAAACAAAGTGGCGGCTAAAGCTGAATCTTGAGGGACTCCTGCATTAATTGGATAAAGTTTAAAGGAATGGCCAACCACGACAACAGAAATGCTCCGGTTGGAGAGGAAATTTGCTGCCCAGGTACAGAGTTTTGGTGGTAGGCCATAGGCCGGAAGTTTATTAAGCAGCGCTGCGTGCCAGACCTGGTCGAATGCTTTGGATATGTCTAGAGCGACAATCTGGGATTCACTGTGTAGTTCCATAGACTTCTTCCAAAAATGGGTGACAAAGGAAAGTAGGTCGGCAGTTGATCTGCGCTGAGGGAATCCATAGTGCCTGTCGTGGATTAGACTGTGTTTTTTAAGAAATATAAGTAATTCAGTGTTTATATACTTTTCCATCACTTTAGAGATGACTCAAAGGAACTAAATAGGCGTGTAGTTGCTAGGAAGTGCTTTGGATCCTTTCTTGGGGACGGGTTGTACTCGAGCAGTTTTCCAGTTAGTAGGGAATATGCCTCTATTTTAACATGTCTGAAACAGACGAGTTAGGACAGGAGCAATTTCTGGTGCGCTTTTTTTGAGAACAATTGCTACTCCTATGCTGCAAGAGACGATTAATAATCAAACCGAGAGGAGTCTAGACAGAAAATTGTATATAGGTGTTTTAGAAATAATACACTAATTCGTTAGATGTATAAATGTACCTTTTCTCTTAAAAAACACCCAATATTTCAGTAAATACTAGTTTTAGGTATAGGGCATACTTCATAAAACTGAAGGAATATTACTTGGTATATCAAAATTGATAATAATATGCAGTGTGCTCCATTTTAATTTCTCGAGAAAACTTGACTCCAGGGTTTTTACTTACCCTGTATACTGTTTTTAAGGAATTCTTTCTTTATTGATTGAAGTTGAAAGAAGAACACTTTTTCAGATTTTTGGCATGTTAGAGTGATGCATGCTGACATGTTAATGAAGATACAGACCGTCAAATGTGCCTCTGATGTTTTAGAAAAGTGGCCTTTTGAACGACTCTGAATAAACCCTAGCAACTATACACTGGAATCGGAAAAACAAGAGGAATTCAAAAATGAGCCAATATACATGCTCTACCGCTTAAAAAAGATGGAATTTGGGTTGTATCTGACTTATGAAACACCCTGTATATGCAAAGATAATTTTAGTTTGTAGCTAACGTTAGTATGTGCAACTTTTGTTCCAATTCCTTTTTATTATGGAATAATAAAGGAGATAATGAACTTGAACGCATTATTGGACCACTATGTATGTATATAGATATATTAGACACCAACACTTGGCATTTGTACAGCTTGGATTAGCAGTATTGCCCCCCACAAAGAAGCCGTTAATGTTCGTGAGTTGCATGGAGATTAGAAACGTAATCCCTTCTTTCTTATCACTGCTAAAGCTGAAACTATTCTATGCGGTACAAAGCAAATTATTAAAACGTAACTTCTCCACATGAATTTAGGGTTAAATGGTTAAATGTAAAAAAAGTTTATTATAGCAGTCAATTTTCATAAGAATTGTACAGTATTAATAACGTATATTATTAAAATTGGTTCTTTAAATTTAAATGGACCTTGGAGATCCGTTCTAGAGGTCCCAGTAAGCAATTACTTGAGGAAATTTCTATTTTGTACGGAGATAGAAAATTAAAATTTTGTACATAGGTACATAGTAAGTACTGCAAGTCTCTTTAAAAAAGTTGTGTTACAAATTTCATTAAAGTTACAAACGTTTTCCAGAAAAAAAGATTATTTACAAGGGGACTCTACATGCCAAATTATAAATATGACAGGTATTTTTCCTTATTAATTGCTTGTGCGGTTTTGTTTTAGTCAACCCAATCAAACTAGTTGTTGCAAATAAAAGGGGTTTTCAAAACAAATTATTAGCAATTATTATTCGGGAAGTTCATTATGTTATTTTTATCTCATTTAGTACCCACGATGCGTTTTACTATGGCTCAAGATTGAAGATTCTAACTTAATGGGAAATTGAGTTATCAAATTTAAAATATTTTTACGAAAATTCTCTACCAAATAACGTAGTTGCTGCACCCAGACGCATTTAAGCACTTATTTACTGTTGCTGTATCCATACTTTTTCTAATGAAAATATTGCAGCTCTCTATGTGAGACTGATAAACACGGCAACCTCAAATTCATTTTTGAACAATTATTTTAAACAAATGAAATGAGGTCACAATTTAAACATTAATTTGAAAATTTTGGTTCGCTGCTTCATTGCGGGGGTTCTCCTTCACCTTCTGCATGCCTACAACCAGCCTCAATACATAAAAAAGAACAATGTAAACAAAAAAAATTCTTGAGACCAACCCCCAAGAAAGTTGTGAGACCTGCGGTGAATAGGAGTTCTGCGCGGAGTTAACTGGATTTTAAGGAAGTATAGCTGCAAATTGGGATTTACTATGTATCAAAACTGAAGATTCTGCACAAAAATGGGAACATGTGTGTTAATTTTCTGTCGTCGTCATCGTCATTTTTATTGTCATCGCCATGTCTAAACGCGACGTCGTATTGTAATCGCAATCATGAGTCTCTGTCTCCAGCAGCTTTTTTCATTCCATTACAGCACGCGCATTTCAACAACTGCGCTATCATTCTCAAAAGTTTTCCTGTGTGTTTACTTCTTTACGTTTTCAAAGTACCTACCTGTAAATAATGTTTTTTCGGAAAGAAAATTTCTTGTCTCCTTCTACCAGCACACTTTTATTCGTCTTTCAATTAGTGTACCATGTGTTTGTCATTGCTGAATAAAACATTATTTAAAGGACAGATACTTGAAAAAAGTAAAAATTAGACTCAGAGGAATACCTTTGAAACTTGTATCCCAGTTGCTGAAATGTGCTGGCAAAATATATATATATATATATATATATATATATATATATATATATATATATATATATATATATATATATATATATATATATATATATATATGTATATATATATATATATATATATATATATATATATATATATATATATATATATATATATATATATATATATATATATATATATATATATATATATGCTCCAGCCGGAGCATTTTTGTTGTTGTGGGTGGCCTACTGTATCCAGTTAATTCAGGAGTCCCTCAAGGTTCAGCTTTAGCCCCTACTTTGTTTTTTCTCCACATCAATGACCTCCTCTCTAACACATCCAACCCAGTTAACAGTTACGCGGACGACAGCACCCTCCACTTAAATATAGAATATTCTAAGCCTGTCTCTTTAGCTCAATTAGATGAGGATCGCAGACTCATTAAGGGTTCTGTCTCTGTGTATCTCCAAAAAATATTAGACTGGGGAAGTAGAAATCTTGTACAATTCAACCCCACCAAATCTCAGTCTTGCTTTCTAACTGGTAAGCAAGTTATTCAAAGTAATGAGTCCTTTTCACTTGTTGGAATTTCTGTGGATCGAAGTCTTAATTGACACCAACATGTCACATCAATTGCATAAGCGGCTGCTAAGAAATTAGGTTTCCTCTTCCGGGCTCGCAAATACTTTTCGCCAGCTAATCTCTATACCTTATATACTTCACAAACAAGGCCAAACCTCGAATATTGCTCCCACGTCTGGGGTGCCGCTGCCGCTTCTACACTCGCTGTCCTGGACTCCATTCAGAAGAGAGCTATACGTCTCATCGGTGACGCTACTCTCACCCAAAGGCTGCCATCCCTTGCCCACCGACGTGCCGTTGGTTACCGCTCTCTCTTTTATAGATCTGTGCACGAACACTGCTCAGAGGAGCTTTCTTCCATACTTCCTCCACCTGCTGCCCCCAAGAGATCTACCAGGGGAGCACAGCGAATGCACCCTTTTACTGCCCAGGTCACCAGATATAAAATCTTGTTATGTCCGCTCTTTTGTCCCGAGGACTTCCAAGTTGTGGAATTCCTTGCCGGCACATGTTTTTCCTTCTCCTCCAAACCTCCAAACCTTCAAGTCCAGAATTAACAAGTTGCCTCTTTCCTCCTTGTCGACACCCACGGTACGATAGTATTTAGGCTGTAAGCCATCGTGGTGTGTTGTTGAAATATAAATATAAATAAATAAATAAATAAATAAATATATATATATATATATATATATATATATATATATATATATATATATATATATATATATATATATATATATATATATATATATATATTGGGTGGCGCATTTCTGTGGTAAATCTCAAAGTCGGGATCTCCTCATTGGTGAATTTTCTTAAAGAAAATCTATAAGTATCTAGTCACGTAATCTGATCGGTTATTAGATATAAACTAGTGTACTTGTGCGGTGGTCGAAATTCGACATATTAAAGCTCAGCTCAGAACTGGCACGGATCGGGGAATCCGTCTGAATAATTAAAACAAAGCATTCTTTAATCTATTTGAGCTGATCAGATTTTTCTGGCTAACGAACTTGTCCCAACCACTTGCAAAAGAAAGGTGCTACCAAAGTTGATCAAAATCAGTTTAGTGATATTTTTTTAAAGAAAATTCACTAAAAGTAGAAGAAAGGGACCTTACCGAAAAACTCCAGGGTAGCTGACTAAGTTAATGAATTGCTGAGGCTGTAGTCAAATGAAAAGCAGGGCATGAGTGGGAGGACAAGTCCATCACTTTTACACTTTAATAATGATTACTGTATAATACTAAACGTAAGAGCAAACCATGATTAATAAATATAATTATCTACATTAAAACCATATATACGGTAAAAACTTTTCTATACTTCTTATTTATTACTGCAAACTTTTAGTTCGTTCTCGCAGCTTAAGTAAAACATCGAATAAACTTTCAGTAGTGTTTAAGCTACAAGTTTCTCAACTCACATTTTCTCTTATCTTATTAGAGAGTCAAGGAGCAATATTCCGTAGATGCAAGCTAAAAGTTTTTAACCGTGCAATTATTAGTGCACCTGGATACCATTGATGTAGTTCTCTTTTTGTAACGCTTGAACTCAGCGAACAACTTGTACCGTAAATTGTGCACATTCGCAGAAGCGAGAAATATTCCTCCCTAGTACTGTATCGATCCAGAGGGATGTTTTAGAGCAACACGAGACCAATACTCCCTAAAACACATGCCGCGAATAATAAATTTTCTTTAGGCCTGCGAATTTTTAATTTACATGGCTTCAAGTAATATTCTTGATGTACTGTAATATACATAAGGTATTTTGAAGAAAAAAACAGTGTTTTTAAAGCTTGCAAAATTCGTAACGTTTTATTAATTTATTTAGTTCGTTACGCTTATTACTTTTACTTTCACATTGTCAATACCTGTGGAAGTAGGCATCGGCGACACAAATTTAAAAAATTTGTTTTCGCTTAAACGTCATAAAAAGTATCAAACATATAGAAAAACATGATTTGGGAACATTTTTTTTTGATGGCGGTCTGTATGCCTTTATGCCGTCTTCAAATTTGATATACAATTAGCAACTGACAAACAAGCGGTTCGGGTTGATTTTGGGAAAAATCGCTCCAGCAAGTAGAGGATGGTGGGGTGATTTGGTAAAATTTGGCATTTTTTTGTTTGTTTTAAAACTCGAGTAATATAACGTTTTAGGGTTTGTTTAATAGAAGACATAGGGAGTAGCGACCCTCTGTCAGCTACGTCGTGTGATAGGGAGGACCTGGGGACTTAATCCTTGGATCCTTCATTGGATCTACACTGCGATCGTCAGCCCGAGAATCCTCTATGGGGCGTTGGTCTGGTGGTGTGGTGTGAACCAAATAACCAGCAGGAAGCTGGCCAAACTCCAAAGGCTGGCAATCTTGGGTATCACAGGCGCTATGAGGACGACAGTCTCAGCCGCGCTAGAGTTCCTGTTGATGCTGCCACCGCTTCCCGTCTGTATCAGAAGGGAGGCTATGACGTCGCATCTTAGAATGCGAGACTCTGAAAACTGGTGCGGAGAGAGAGCAGTAATAGGGCGTGCAAGAGTCGCCAAGAAGGTGGAGAAGGAAATTCCGATTTCCGCCATAATGGTGTGGGATGCCGAGGACGATATTAGGTTGACTAGGCCATACACCCTTAGGATCCCCAGTAGGGATCAGTGGAGGGAAAATGAAGTTGCATTCTAGCACGTAAGCCTGGTCTGTTTCACCGACGGATTGCGGCTGAAGGACCAACAATCCTCCGGGGCAGGAATATGCATCGAGGGCCTAAGGGTGCGCGAGAGCTATTCTCTTGGCGCATATACCACGGCATTCGAAACAGAGGTGTATGCTATCCTGTCTGTTGCCAATAGACAGGATGTGAAGAGGAGTCCCGAGAAATGTGTGTACATCTGCTCGGATAGCCATGCGGTCCTCCGGGCAGTCTGCGCGACCAGAATCAGGTCGACATTGGTTCAGAAGTGCGGTGACGCCCTTAGAGGACTAGCTAGGACGAAGGAGGTGCAACTGGTGTGGGTTCCGGGACACTGTGGCGTAGCGGGGAATGAGGTGGCGAATAATCTCGCAAGACTCGGTTCCCGGCGGCCGTTCTGTGGCCCGGAGCCTGCGATAGGCATAAGTAGCCTTAGACTGGTATGTTGGTATGGTGAGTTGGTGAGTTGGTGGCTGCAGGCAGGCGAGGGAATTTGTGGAGGGGCCGGACAGAGATAAAGCTGTCTGTCTACTCGGAAGGAGTCGACCTACGCTTCGCCGCATCCTTGGGGTGCTGACAGGCCACTGCTCCCTTAGAAGACACCTCACATTGATAGGCGTAGAGAGGGATCCCATTTGCTAGGAATGCGGCTAGGATGAAGAAACGTCCTACCACTACCTGTGTGAATGCGAGGCTTTTGGGAGTCTTCGAGCAGAATTGTTCGCAGAGATGACTCTCCAGAGGAATCAGGTAAGTACCGTCCAATTTAACACCGTCACGACCTTCACTCGAGGTCGAGGCGGTTTGTCGACGGAACCGGGGAAGAGTAGAGTCTGGTTGCTGAGTTACTGGGGTTGGCAAAAAGGGCCCATTGTGGCCTACTTGCTTGGCGTTGGCCTCCCCACCACTGCTACTACTACTTCTACTAATAGAAGACATTTCATTTCATCAAACATCTGGTATACTGTGCTGAAATTAAGTTAGGTGTTGAATGTGTGAAGGTGCAATATCGGGACAGAGATTTCGATTATTTTTTTTGCTAAAGTAGCGTAAAAACTCTCAAAACGTATAGAAAACTTGATTCCGGAACGAATTTTTTGTCTGTCGGCCTGCACGTCTGTCTCTTAAGAGTCTGTAAGGCTTTGCATATATAAACTATGCCAAGATCAGCGAACCAGAATAGGCGGCCTGAATTGTGTAAAAGATTTAAGATTAATCTGATGGCCCTTTTTGGTGAATTCTCATTAAAAAAAAATCACTAATAGAGAGGTATCGATGATGAGACTTTCGGAAATGTTCTTCAAATGAGCGCGAATTAGGGCCTCTGGAATCTTTTTCCATGGTCAGTTAAAATGTATATATATATATATATATATATATATATATATATATATATATATATATATATATATATATATATATATATATATATATATATAAAGTTAACGTCATTAGTTATGTCAGAGTACATTTTGGCTCCACACAAAATTTATAATTTTCGCATAATTATACATCATAAAGAAAAGGCATTTGTTAGGCAGAAATTTGGTATGGAAAGCAACATCCAGGCAGTGAAGGTTTAGATTGAAGTTTAAGATGAGTGAAGAAAGAAAAATTTTGCTTCAATAAATTTTGGTATGTCAAAATCTTAAGTGTATTGCTAGGTGATAGATGTTAAACATATTTAGAACGAACTCTGCAAAATTATGTCAAAATACTCCACAAGTCATAGGACTTATTTGTATTGGCATATTGTACAATTTTAAACAATAAAGATTAATAATAATTATATATATATATATATATATATATATATATATATATATATATATATATATATATATATATATATATATATATGCTAGATCTGATGAATATCATGTAAATCTGGGCGCTCCGCAGGGAAGCGTCCTGGTGCCGCTTATGTTTATATTGTACGTAAATGATCTTCCCAACTATCTGACAGGTGGGAGGTCGTTTATGTACGCGGATGTCATAGCAATCATAGTTTCGGGTCCGGTATTGCCTGATGCTATGCGTAAGGTGGATGGCATTTTGTCACACTTTGGTCAGTGGCGCTGCAGCAATCATCTGATTGTAAATAGTTCTAAGACAGTTTATGTAGAGTTTACGGGAAGATGTCGAGAGCCCTCTAATGATTTTAATTTTAATTTTAATGATAGCATAATCAATATTATGCTGTGGCTATACGTCCTTAGAAGCCTGTTTGCCGCGCGCAGAACTTCTATATTCACCGCAGGTCCCGTAACTTTCCTAGGGGTTGCTCTAAAGGAATTTTTATTGTTTACATTGTTCTTGTTTATGCTTTGAAGGTGAATGTAGGCATGCAGAAGAGGAAGGAACCCCACCGCGACGAAGCAGCAAACCAAGATTTTCAATTCATGTTTAAATTGTTATCTCATCTCATTTTAAAAAATTCCACGAATAATTTTGAGGTTGCCTTGTTTGTCAGTCTTACATAGTAAGCTTCAATATTTTATAATTTTCAAAAAGTATAGATACAGCAACCGTAAATAAGTGTTGGAAGGGGTCTGAGTGCAGCAAGTACGTTATAGCAGAAAATTTTCGTCAAAATATTTTAAATCTGATAGCTCAATCAATTTCCTAGTAACCTAGAATCTTCAATCTTGAATAGTAAAAAACATATGTAAACGCACCGTGAGTACTAAATTAAAGAAAAATAACATAATGAGCTTCATGGACAAGAACAAATTTGTTTTAAAAAACCTTTTTGTTGTTTATTGTTTGCAAAAACTGGATGGGTTGACTAAAACAAAACTATCCAAGCAATTAATAAGGAAAAATACCTGCCATATTTATAATTTGACAGGTATATTCCCTTTGTAAATATTTAATTTTTTTCTGGAAAACTTTTGAAACTTTAATGAAATTTGTAACACAATTGTTTTAAAAACACTTGCAGTAATTACATATTATATCTAACACCAAATTTTAATTTTTCAGCTCCACATAAAATATAAATTTTTTCAAATAATCGCTAACTGGGACTCTAAAACCGATCTCCAACGTCCATTTAAATTTAAAGAATTAGTTTTAATAATATATCTTACTAATAGTGTACAATTCTTATTAAAATTCACTACTATAACGCATTTGCTGCGTCCCGAACTTTTTGAACTAATAATCTATGCACTCCAGAATACGTACCCCACACCATACCATAGCTTAATGCAGATTGAAAATAAACAGAGAACAAAGTTGTATGTGTGAACAGTTTCCAAACCCACAGTACTCCTTAGTCTCCCAATCGCAGAACAATAGGATGTACACTTGTGGTACAACCTGTTGACATGATAGTACCATCTCAATTTGTTATTGATAGTAATTCCCAAAAATGAAGATGTACTAAACTGGTGGATATTTTTGCCATTCGCCTTAAGAAGATAGCTAAATTTACTTTCAACTCTTCTTGTAGTGAAGTTGACCATCATTGATCTTTTGCTATTTAGAAACGGATCATTACCTCTGAGTTTCCTGCAAGTTAATTAGCTCGGCTAGATACAGAAACCAAAATTTCATCAGCATTAGCGACATCCACAAGAAAAATAGTATCGTCAGCGTACATGACGGGTTTATTCCCAGGAATGTCACTTATGTAAATAATATACAGTAACGCACCCAAAACCGACCCCTGAGGACTGTCACCAGCGTAGATCGAGCACCTTCAAGCTCAACAATCTGCTGCCGTAATGAAAAGAAACTCTGAAACCACTGCAGTAGTGGGTATACCTCTAATTTCATAGTAATTTGGTTTACTGATCAAAATCTGATGGATCGAAAACTCGAGGGCATTACTAACTTCATTGATTGTTGTTACCCTTACTTGGTGAATCTGGTCCATACTACATACAGACTTGGAGACTACTTCTTGTGCGTCACTGTTCGGTTTTGTTTCTATAAATTGAGGGCTTATACAGCGCGTAAGCGAAATGGAGCAAATGTTTCTTCTGAATTCTAGATGTTCTATGATGTTCTTCCTAGAACATCTAGAATTCAGAAGGGCCACTCGCTCCAGTAAGCTTACGCGCTGGCTACGTCTCTCATCAAACAGAAATGAAACGCAACAGTGAAGCCAGAGAAGTAGTCTCCAAGTCTGTATGTAGCATTACTAAGGTCAAGAAATATGCCAATATAAGTCTCACCGCCCTACAAGCATCTGATTAAGAGATTGAGACCCTCAATGATGGCTATTGCTGTAGAATGTCCATTTCTAAAACGATGCTGATGTTTGTTTAAAAGATTGAAACCAATAAGAAAATCTGTAAGCCGATTAGTGACATCTCTCTCATATAGGGGAAGCCGGGGTAAAGAGAACCAACGGGGCAAACAGGACCAGTCAATTTAATTCAAAATGAATGTAGGTTCCCGCCGTGTTTTCATCGATAGAGGTTGGCACTTCCGAGTTCTATGCTTGGCAGAAATATTATGCGTATGTCAAGACGAATGTGTGTGTTATGGTGATTTCAGCGAATTTAAGGTAGGTTCTTCTAATATTGTCATATTATGGTGCACAATTTTAGGACATTGCTGTATGCTAATGAACTGCTCTTTTCACATGTGAAATATTATGCATTCAGCTGGATTTTCATATGGATAAGCTGTTGTTTTGAGAAGTAAAAAAATTTGGTTATAATTAGTTTTGAAGTATGCATACACTCGGGGTAAATAGGACCAAGCGTAAACGGGGCATGGGGGACCTTGGTCCTATATGCCCCTTGCCGTTATTAAACTAAAATATCTATGGTTACTTATGCTTACATTTATTGTTTTAGATGAGGAGCTATAAAAGGAAGAGACCGATGCCATTATGGGGAGAAACCTAAGCTGCAGCTGCAGTTAATGCTGTGCAGAGCGGCATGAGTTTAAGGTCGGCTTCGATAAAGTATTATATTCCTAAAAGTTGCCTAATAAGACGGTTGAAGTTAGTTAGATCAAATGCAGATATTGCTGTTATGGGTCCCTCTCCGGGTAGTTTCAAACCAGTTTGTTAGTGGAACATCTTTTGAATATGCAAAAGAGGTTTTAAGGACTAACACCACTTGACGTTCGGCGAATTGCTTTTGAAGTGGCAACCAACTTAGGAATTTCACATCCATTCAACAAGGATAATAAATTGGCTAGACAACATTGGTTAGCTGGATTCTTACAGAGACATCAAGAACTTTTCATTCGAAAACCTGAAGCTGCAAGCTTAAGCAGGACCAGTGGTTTTAATATAACTGCAGTAGATCAATTTTTCGATATACTTGAAGAACTTATGAAAAAATTCAATTTTACGCCAATTAATATCTATAATTTTGATGAAGCCGGCATAAGTACAGCGCAAAAGCCTTGCAGGATATTAGCAATAAAAGGTCAGAAACAAATTGGGCGGATTGTTAGTGGCGAGAGGGGATCAAATATCACAGTTGGTTGTGCAGTCTCTACTGCAGGAAATTATATACCTCCGTTCTTTTTCTTTCCCGGAAAGAGAATGTCACCCCTATTGCTCAAAGTTTAGGTGCTGCAGGGTATGCCAATGAAGCCGGGAAGATGGATTGTGAGAATTTCATACTTTATTTTAACCATATCATAAAGTACACCAAGCCTTCTGAACATAATCCCGTTCTACTATATTTTGATTGTCACATCAGCCATAGACAACTGAATGGAGTCAATAAAGCTAGAGAGAATTATATCACACTTCTTACATTACCTCCTCATTGCAGCCATCGCATGCAGCCTCTTTATTTATGTTTTTTTAGTCCCCTAAAGAAGCAGTATTCCCGTGCATATGATTTTTACATGAGCTCTCATCCTGGTGTTTCCATAACTTTGTATGAATCTGCTGAACTTCTTTGCAAGGCAATCCAGAAGGTGGCTACCGTTGAAAAGGGAATCAAGGGTTTTGAGATAAGTGGGATTCATCCCTACAATCGAGATATATTTGACGAAACAAATTTTATGCGTTCAAAAGTTTGCAATAACACACTCGAATGTGAACCTCTCCATACACAAAATGCCATTCCTACTCGTCAAGAGGAAATAGCAATCACTGTGGAAATTGATAATTCTCATACTGAACATCTGAAAGAAGATATTCACTGTTCCTCTTGCCCAAGTTGTTCTTTCGCAAATATCTTACAGAGATGTTCTCCAAGATCCTCAAAACTTGAAAAAAAAAGAAGACCGACACCAGAAGAAGAAAAGAATCCTCCAAAATTCTAACTAGCACACTGTGAAAAGAGGATTTGGAGAGGTAAGAACAAAGTAAGAAAGTAAAGATGATAGTATCACGCACGGAACTGAAAGCCATGAAAGAAGAAACAGAGACAAACGTCGAGAAAGGTAACCTCAATTCTGTGGTGCAGAAAAAGAAACTTAAGAAGATGCCAGTTGAGAAAAGTGACAGCCAAGCTGGCATGGAATTATTTATCCCACGTACACAGAAAACCTCTTCAGCCACTCAAAAGCCCTGGTTCTCTAAATCCTGTGACAAGGCCAGACTTGAAAAGGGCAAAGCTCACAAAACGCTTCTACACAATCCCAGTCAAGAAAATCGTCAAGCATTTAACGACGCAAGAAACCACTATGTCCGCATTCTTTCTGAGGCAAAAAACTCGTTTAATAACCACATCAAAAACAAAGTCCTCTTAAGCTCCAACGGCGGCAAACCCTTCTGGACTCTTGCTAAATCTATTGGGAATAATTTCTGCAAAAGCACGTTCCCAGGGGATAAAATTGTTTCTACCGCCCTGGCCAAGGCTGATCTTTTTGCTTCGTTGTTCTCCGGCAATCCTACTCTAAACCCATCTCCAAATGTTCAACCAACAACAGTCCCCAATGTCGCGCATAAAATGACGGATATCATTTTCAAAACTAAAAAGGTACGAAAGATGCTCTCTTCTCTTAATACCAGGAAAACCTCTGGCCTTGACGAGATTCCAGCAATTGTTCTCAAAAAATGCGCACCAGAGCTTGCTCCTGTCCTGACTCGTCTGTTTCAGATATCTTATAATAAAGGCATATTCCCTAGTAACTGGAAAACTGCTCGAGTACAACCCATCCCCAAGAAAGGATTCAAAGCGCTTCCTAGCAACTACAGGCCTATTTCTCTCCTTTCAGTCGTCTCTAAAGTGATGGAAAAGTATATAAACACCGAATTACTAAAATTTCTTGAAAAACACAGTATAATCTACGACAGGCAGTATGGATTCCGTCAGCGCAGATCGACTGCCGACCCCCTTTCCTTTGTCACCCATTCTTGGAACAAGTCTATGGAACAACACGGTAAATCCCAGGTTGTTGCTCTGGACATATCAAAAGCATTCGACCAGGTCTGGCACGCAGCGCTGCTCAATAAACTTCCGGCCTATGGCCTACCACCAAAACTTTGTACCTGGACAGCAAATTTCCTCTCCAACAGGAGCATATCTGTTGTTGTGAATGGCCATTTCTCTAAACTGTATCCAATTAATGCAGGAGTTCCTCAAGGTTCAGCTTTAGCCCCTACTTTGTTTCTTCTCCACATCAATGACCTCCTATCTAACACATCCAACCCAGTGCACAGCTACGCGGACGACAGCACCCTCCATTCAAATATACAATATTCTAAGCCTGTCTATTTAGCCCAATTAGATGAGGATCGCAGACTCATGGAATGTTTTGTCTCCGTGGATCTCCAAAAAATATTAGACTGGGGAAGTAGAAATCTTGTAAAATTCAACCCCACCAAAACTAAGTCTTGCTTTCTTTCTCACAAGAGATACACCGGCCCTAGACCCATCACAATGAACAACCAAGTTATTCAAAGTAATGAGTCCTTTTCTCTTGTTGGCATTTCTGTGGATCGAAATCTTAATTGGCACCAACATGTCACATCAATTGCAGAAGCGGCTGCTAAGAAATTAGGTTTACTCTTCCGGGCTCGCAAATACTTTTCACCAGCTAATCTCTATACCTTATATACTTCACAAATTAGGCCAAACCTCGAATACTGCTCCCACATCTGGGGTGCCGCTGCCGCTTCTACACTAGCTATCCTGGACTCCATTCAAAAGAGAG
Source organism: Tillus elongatus (assembly GCA_964006375.1). NCBI lineage: Eukaryota > Metazoa > Arthropoda > Insecta > Coleoptera > Cleridae > Tillus > Tillus elongatus. The sequence goes on from OZ023263.1 coordinate 234,808,846, forward strand.
CTATACGTCTCATCGGTGACCCTACCCTCACCCAAAGGCTGCCATCCCTTGCCCACCGACGTTTCGTTGGTGACCTCTCTCTCTTTTATAGATATCTGCACGGGCACTGCTCAGAGGAGCTTTCCTCCATAGTTCCCCCACCTGCTGCCCCCAACAGATCTACCAGGGGAACAGAGCGAATGCACCCTTTTACTGTCCAGATCACCAGACATAGAACATCTTGTTATGCCCGCTCTTTCGTCCCGAGGACTTCCAAGTTGTGGAATTCCTTGCCGGCACATGTTTTTCCTTCTCCTCCGAACCTCCAAACCTTCAAGTCCAGAATTAACAAGCTGCCTCTTTCCTCCTTGTCAACACCCACGGTACTATAGTATTTAGGCTTTAAGTCCTCGTGGTGTGTTGTTGAAATTTAAAAAAAATCAAACTGTCAAAACAATTTTAGTTAATGTCACTTTCTGAATTTTGATCAATCTGGCTTTTCCTTCTCTTTCTTCTTCCACAAACATTTCTATAGCCATTACAAAGATTTATTTTCACTCTCGCCCCACTTTTTCTCTTCATTTCAACCAAACCTTTTTAAAAAACATAATTCTTTAGCACAGAAATTTTGACATTTTACATGCATTAAATAGTTCGTAATTATTCGCAAGAGGCTTTCATCCTCTACAAATTCGTAATCACTGATATACATAATGTAACGGTAAATGGGTCGTTTACGTAATACCATAATACTGCTGAATTTAATGCACCAACTTAGGGTCAATTGGTTCTAAGTTGGTATTGTCCTGGTCAGATATTTGCGGTCGACTTTCCCAATAAAACGTAGGACTCAGTGCCCGTTTAGTATCATATATTTGTGTTTTAGTTTAAGGAATACGTGGGTGAGAAACCGGGATCCAGCGAGTTATTGATTTTCGCTCAGTAACTGTTATGTATATTAACAGATTTGGAAAGCCGGATCCTATCTCGAGGGTCCAGGGGGATGATAAATATCATGGCTTTGATCGCGATAAAGATATATTAAAATTAGGCAGTGCCCATATATTTCATTTACGTGGCTGACAGCTGTGAAGTCGGATTATAAGAATTTATTGATCAGTTTGTTGCGACCTGTTGTCATACTTTTTTATTAAATTAATAAATATATGAATGCTCTGGAGAATAAAATTCGAGGTCGTGTAAACATCGTTCATCTCGGATCGTAGTTTTCGCGATATTACGAGTTATTCAAGCTCATTTCTTGGCAGTTTTTTAGTGCAAATTAATTCCATAGTGTCAGATAGTGACTATAGTAAATAATCTTATATTAAAAGTGCACTCTTGAACAATTAAGTGACAGATTACAAATTAACGGTAATATAAATCAAGTAAATATTTGCATATTTTTATCACTACACAGAGATAGTATTATCGCAAATATATTCTCATACATAAACTCCGTTCTTAAAAATAATAATTGGCAACCAGTTATACACTGATGGAGTGTGACTTGTGGCCTGCATATTAAGGCTACAAAATAAGCCTACAAAACGAGGCTGCCTCTATGTATAGGAGCAGCCAAACACCCAACAATGAAGAAATAGTTAACCAACCTACTGTATCCACAAATATAATGACCACTAGATCAGAAAACCCAAACGCTTCAACACTCAGATCCTATGCTCAGGCTATTGCATCACGTCCAGTTCAAGTAATACCCAAGAAAGAACAAGCTATTATCATTAATGCAGTTGACGGCCCAAAACTTATTGAGTATGTAAAAGCAGTCAGCAAAATTACTAGTGCGAGAAATATTTTATTTGCTTCTAGAATGTCACACAATCGTGTGTGCATCTATTTATCCACAACCACCTTAGTCGATTTAGTAATAAACGAGCATAGCACGATAAAAATAGGTGAACATGATACTAGTGTCAGACGTTTAGTTACACCAGCTAAACGAATTATAATATCAAACGCAAGCCCATATATACCGCCCGAAATCATTGCTGACGCACTTAGAGAGTGTGGGTTAAATTTAGTTAGCCAGCCATCTTTCTTGAGAGCGGGAATGGTCGGGGACGAGTTCGCGCACATCTTAAGCTTTAGAAGACAGGTTTATATAACACCGCTTCCAGCAGATCAAACCTTACCATCGACACTATGCATTGTTTTTGAGGGCATGGAGCACAGAATTTTTATAAATTCAGACGATATGGCCTGCTTTCTATGTAAACAGACAGACCATATTGCTGCTAATTGTAAAAACAGCGAGAAATTAAACACAAATCTGCCAACTCGTTTAGAAAACGACGGTATAGAAACTCGCGGTGCAAATGACAAAGCTATTCTTGAAAGCATATCACCTCCACTAGAAAACACAATCAGTTCCCAAGATCTTATGAGCGATGCTGATGCTCAAGAGGCACAACCTCTTGCATGTCCGGAAAATCAAATACAATCTGTTAAAAGACCAGCACCATCTAGTAGCACTGGTTCACTTATTGATCTTGCAGCATCTGTTGACTATCAGCCAGCAACTAAAGTAGTTGATACCGAATTTGTGATACCTAAGCAACCGGAAACTCAACCAAAGAAGAAAAAGAAGAAATCTAACATCGATCTGGACACTGCACTAAGCAACGTTAGAGAGATAATCGCATCCAACCAACCACAATACATTTTAAACTTTGCTCAGCTGAAAAGTTTCCTGGAAAATACCTTCGGTTCTTGTGATCCCATAGAAGAGGCCCTTAGATTTGTAAGCAGATCTAATATACCTGCGCTACTACAAATGATGTACGAAATTTACCCAAACATAACAAACAAGGCGATCAAGAATCGAATATCTAGATTAAACACAAAGTTTCGTAAGCACCTTGAGCAAAACGCCGAAACAGAGAGTATCTCATCTATGGAAGTAGACGACTCTGACTCAAATAATTAATTTTACAGAATTCATAGATCAAATTAATATACTTCAATGGAACTGCTCTGGGTACTTTAAACGTCTTCCATTCTTACAAACACTGATTGCATACTCAAAACCACATATCATTTGCCTACAAGAGACCAATCTAAAAGACGAACAGTCAGTGAATTTGAAAAACTACAATTCCTTTCTATTTAATCGAAAATCGTCTCTTAGAGCCAGTGGAGGAACTGCTATATTTACCTCCACAGAGATTATGGTTAAAAGCATAGCTTTGAACACCCACCTCGAAGCAGTTGCAGTAGAGGTATTGACTCCCACGAAGTTCTCTATATGCAGTATATATTGTCCAGATAGCCAACCACTAAATGAGCGTGACATTTATGAGCTTATAAAACAACTACCTTCGCCGTTTTACCTTTTAGGCGATTTTAACTCTAGAAGCAGTGCGTGGGGCAACATCAAAACGGATCAAAGAGGTAGAGAAATTGAGAAACTCCTACAATCCTCAAATCTAATACTTCTGAACACAGGCGAACCTACACATTTTTGTGCAAGATCTGGAAGTTTAACTTGCATTGACCTCAGTTTTTGCAGTCCTAGCTTGTCAATGTCCACAGAATGGAAACCCCACGATGACCTATATGACAGTGACCACTTTCCTATTTGCATTAAAAAGTCTGTTGCTGGTACCCAACCAACATTCCTCATCAGTAAATGGAATATTTTTTCAGCAAACTGGGTATGTTACAGAGAAGAAATAATGGAAAAGATGGAAGAATTCAACATCGATACGAATGCAGAGGCGTGTTTAAACCATTTCAACAACATAATCATTAGATCAGCAACCAATCACATAGGAAAGCGTACTACTAACAGCAGACGACCGCAAGTACCTTGGTGGAACAACAGTTGCAAAATTGCTGTCCAAGAAGCAAAACGAGCACTCAATAAGTTTAGAAAACACAGAACACAACACCATTTTCTGGACTTGAAGAGACTTAAGGCATTGGCTCGGAAAATAATTAGAGAAAGCAAACAAAAATCATGGGAAGAATATGTGGGAACTCTATCTATAAACACCCCTTCCTCTGCAGTATGGAACAAAATTAATAGGATTAAAGGAAAGCAAAATTTTCACCATATACCGGGTTTATATGATAGTCAAGACAACCTGGTCACTTCAAACGTCGATATGGCAAATCTAATGGCAAAAAGTTTTTACGACATCTCTGCCAATGAAAACTACTCTTCAGATTTTCTCAAAATAAAACAGGAAACTGAATCAAACATTCGTATAGATCCTGGTGATGATAACGCAGCTCCAATCAATTCACCCATTAGAATGGAAGAGCTTAGTGGAGTACTCGCCAACGCAAATAGCTCGGCAGCAGGTCCAGACGATATTCCTATGGTATTTTTAAAAGAATTACCGTTAATTGCGTTAAGTAAACTACTTGATATTTACAACCTGATTTGGGAGAGTCATCAATTTCCCTCCATCTGGCAAGAAGCTGATGTGCTACCGCTTCACAAAATAGGCAAGTCAAAAGATAGAACCTCTGGATATAGATCAATATCTCTCACATGCACTTCCTGCAAGGTTTTAGAAAAAATAATTAATAACAGATTAATTTGGACTCTCGAGAGCAAAAGTATGTTAAGCCAACATCAAAATGGATTTAGACCAAACAGGTCTACCATGGATAGCTTGATAACACTAAACTTCGAAATAACAGAAGCATTTGCATGCAAACAAGAAGTACTTGCAGTATTCTTAGATATAAACAGAGCGTTCGATACAACGTGGAGACACAAGGTTGTTCGTGATCTACACGATAATTATATAAAGGGAAACATTCTTCACTTTATACAACACTTCCTAGAAAATAGGCGATTTAGAGTCAAATTGAACGGAGCCATCTCATCCCAGTATGAACTAGAGAATGGAGTTCCTCAAGGTTCTGTATTGAGTACCACTCTTTTCCTAATAGCCATAAACAGTGTCACTAAATACATAGCACAACCAGTTAAGATATCCCTTTTTGCCGACGACATAGTACTTTTTTGTAGAGGAAATAATGCAGATTCAACCAGAATACTACTACAAGATTCCATACTCTCAATTCAGAAATGCTCAGAAGAACTTGGTTTTACCTTTTCCGTAGAGAAATCAGAAGTGATGCTCTTCTCTCAAAGAAGGCACGTCAGCACCATCACTCCTCTACAACTATACAACAGTGATTTAGCCATGAAAGATGAACATAGATTCCTTGGGATGATATTAGATACCAAAGTAACATGGAAATCTCATATTAATTATATTAAAATGGAATGTCTCAAGAAAATTAATATCCTAAAAGTACTGGCAAATCAAAATTGGGGAGCTAGCGAAACTGTGCTCCTTACAATATACCGATGCCTTATTAGATCAAGACTTGACTATGGTTCTATTTTATATTCATCAGCTAGTAAGTCAACTCTTAAGCAACTAAATGTTATCCAAAATACAGCATTAAGACTAGCAACAGGAGCTTTTAGAACCAGTCCTACTTTAAGTATACTAAGGGAAACTGGAGAGATACCTTTGTGGCTAAGGAGGAAACATTTATCGCTGTCATATGCTGCGAAGATTACATCGGATACATGCAACCCTGCACACTCGATTGTTATGAACAGGGTATTTCAAAACTATTCACGCCTAGCTAACATATATTTAGATATACACAATAATTTAAGCTCAAGAGATATCCACTACGTCAGAAAGAATGTTGTCCAAGATCCTCCATGGTTGGAAAACCACCTCATTATCAACACAACCTTGAGTATTCACAACAAACGAACAACACCTGCCCCCTCTCTAAGAGCAGATTTCTATGGGGTTCTCAGCCAGTACCCATATGACGCAATATATTACACTGATGCATCTAGATGCGGCTTCACCACTGGTTGCTCCGTTTTCGGAGCGGATATAAAACTGAGTCTACGACTCTCGGATGTTTGCAGTGTGTATACAGCAGAGCTCACAGCCGTACACTTCTGTCTAGAAACTTTCCTTAAATCTTCCCATACCAGATCGATTATTTGCTGCGACTCATTATCAGCTGTCAATGCCATAGGAACACTTTACAACAAACATCCTATTGTTGCAGACATACATAAAACGGCAAGGGAAATATCCCAGTGTGGAAAATCGACAGTAATAATATGGGTGCCATCTCACTCTGGTATAGGAGGCAACATAGAGGCAGACAACTTAGCTAAGAAGGCTTGTGGAAAAATTAATCCAGATCATGAGTTTATTATACATACAGACCTTCAAACTCACTTAAAACACACTGTTCACGAGGAATGGCAACATTTATGGTTTAGTACTCAAACTAAACTCAGAAACATAGAATCCACCACTCAGATAACAAAAATAACAAACCTAAACAGACGAGAACTTATCATTATCAGAAGGTTAAGGATTGGTCATACTATGCTTACACACAAACACCTACTAGAAAAAAGTGAACCTCCTTTATGCAGCCATTGTAGTACTCAACTTACAGTAAACCACATTTTGACTGAGTGCCCGGGATATAGTGAACAACGGTCGTATCTGGATCTTAAGGAAAACATCAGTGATATCCTCAGTTTCTCCGGAACCAATGATCTATCGAGACTAATTTATTTCTTGAAAACTACTAATGTTTACAACACATTGTAACTTAAGATTCCACATTTATGTTATACTAAGTTAGACGAGTGTTTATGTTTATAACTTCTGTTTCAGATTTATTTTTAATTTTTGTCTGTGCCAATGGCTTTTATTGTCGAGGCACCTATTATTAATAAAAAAAAAAAAAAATAAATAAAAAAAAAAAAATAAAAAAAAAAAATATATGAATGTGAATATAAAATTAATATAACTTTGAAATGTGTTTTGCTTGCTTTTGTGTTACAGACAAAATTTATTGCTGCTGCAAAAGGGATCCATTAAATTTTGTAATTTTATTTCTTTGTTTGTATTTGTTTGCAGTAATCGGCTTTCAATTATTATGCCGGAAAATCTAGGGATTACAATCAAACTAAATGTTACAATGTTGCTTTGTTGTTGTTTGTGATTATTTTGGCTACGGATGATTATCCATTAACCCTTTGTCAGAGTTTATTTTCCGATCGTATGTTAGGTCATACCATTCACTTGTATATTTTTCCACGCATTATTTCACTGTGGCTTCAACCATTAAACAAACTTAACCAGTCTAAGCACAACAATAATCGTGCCATTTTACATGTTTTTTATTTTTTCTGCTGTTATGTTTTTGTTTGTTTTTGTTTATTGTTTTCCTTTTAGTTTTTTCATTTTTTTTGCTTTCCTTTTCTTGTCTATATTTATTTTGTGATAATTTTTTCTGATCTACCAGGCGGGAATACACGAGGACACAGGTCGCCTAGGGACCCTACAAGGCTCAAAAACGCACACAGACTAGGTCAGGGGTCGAAAGAAGGTATAATCAAACGGAAACTATGAAGGTTCTTCAACTAATCTTTGCAAATTAATTTATAAAATATTTACTTTGGTATTTGATAAAACTCAGTTATATGTACACGTATATATTTTTTGTATACTTTTACGTCGGTATATTTCTACAACTATGGCCAATCACCGAAGCCGGGGAGCAGTTTCACCTCACTATCCTGGAAATTTTGCAGGACCCCTGCCTTTATGTAAGGAAGGTAGGGATCTTTATCGTGTCCAACATCGCCTGGACACTTTACGCCCCCTCCGAATAACGGAATGTGCAGACATGCAACTTGCTCAAATACAATGCTACATTCTGGGTTGATGTTATTTTTACAGTATGTACCGAAACAGTAAAATAAATATGCGTTTTGGGGTGCATAGTATGTATAACTTTGTCACATATAATTTAAAGCTGTTCTTAGCTTTAATCATTAATTGGTAGATTCTAAGGTTCCTAATGTCTACTTAAACCTTACCTGTAGTCAACTGTTCTATGTTTTAGTAAATTTTCTTTAAAAAATAGCTAATGAGGAGATCCAGACTTTTGAATTAAAAAAAAAAGAACCCATATCCTGGGTCAGTTTCAATTATATATATATATATATATATATATATATATATATATATATATATATATATATATATATATATATATATATATATATATATGTGTGTGTGTGTGTGTGTGTGTGTGTGTATGTATGTATCACACCGATAACTCAAAAAATAACGGGGCGATTTTTATTAAACTTGGTGAATACCTGCCCTTTGCAAGTGGCTTACATAAGTATGTTAGCCAGCAAAATCGGCACAGGTTTTCCCGGAAAATTTTGTGTTTATTTTCGAAAAAAAAATCATATCTTCGGAAACAACAAAGCAAGGGCAACCAAATTTGATGCGCGGGTTTATATCATTATATGTAAGTTACGTACCAAAATTTAGCTCTGTAGGTTAAAAGGCAAAAAAGTTAAAGGGATTTAACGAAAAATAAATTGGGGTTTTCCTCAAAACGTCAAAGTCGAGATTTAAAACGTCAAAATTGGCAACATTGAGGCAAAGAACCTGAAACTAATACGAGGTATGTAAAGAAAATGTTTCAAGAAAAATGTTTACAAAGCCTGAAGTCCTAGCTTCAACCGTCATTGTCCTTTATTTTACTAAAATATTTCCAGAAAATTCATTTCAAATATGCCCTCTCTCTCTGATGCTTTGGCAGTAGTCTTAACTATAGAGCTTATCGTTTAATGGTATATAATTTTTGTAGAATTTTCGTAACAAATCAATAAAGCTCAAAATATCCGTTATTATACAAGATACGAAAAAAATTTATACATTAATTATAGGGTGTCTTGAACTACATCTTAAAAAACATTTCTACAATCACAGGATGGCCCATAAGTCGTTGGTGATACAAATTTTCTTTTTTTTTTAATCGAACACGTTATGTTATTGCATTTTTGCGTTTTCCATCGAACTATAATGCATGTTTGTAAGTAAAGAAATTCGGAACGCAGCAAGTGCGTTATGATAGCGAATTTTCATTAAATGCTTCAAATTTGAATAGCTCAATTTGTTATTAACCTATAAGGTTGACCAAGACACCAGTTTTTTCGGGAACACTTTGAGTTTACGTTCGGAAGTTTTTGTATATTTTCAAACAATAAAGTTATTTTGATGAACCTTGGCACATTGTTTCTACTATATAGGTTATACTGGTCACCAAATTTGATGCCTGCTTTCTTTAAAAAACACACATATTTGCTACTGAAAACATACTTATGATAATTCACTAGCATAACGCACTTGCTGCGTCTAGACTGTTATAAAGTTGTCTTGAACGACTCCAGGACATGACGCGAGTGTCCAGGTTTTGGTACTTATGTTAGGGTAATAATTAATATAAATACTTGAAGTGTAAATGGTAGCGAGATACAACTGCATATATGTCATATAGGTTTATAATATACTAGGGGTATAAAAGTAGTCTGCAAAGCAGCCAATGAAAATAGAAATGACCATGGCTGAATGGGGTCACCTCGAGGCCAGAAAATACATACACAAAAAAAGTTTTACATAGATACGAATTATTTTGGAAAAAATACATTACCCTATTAAAAAGCCAAAGTTATCCCTCGCCCCCCACAATAGAAAGAAGGATAAATGTCAAAAATATGTTACCGAAGTTTCACAAAAAAAGTAATTAAACCGTTAAACGTTTTTGGGATATCCCCTTGTAACATTTTAAAAAACTCACCCGTTATTAATGCGATCAGAACATTGTGAGTAAAACAAACAAACTTGTCTTGGTTCAACAAATGTTTTATTTGATGACAGTAGAATTTTCACTATGAAAATAAAAATTGTTGGAAATATCCAAGAGAATGAAAATATCAAAATTTAGCATTTGATAGCGTCTGAAAGAAACTTTTAGTGAATTTTCTTTAAAAAAATTCACTAATGAGGAGATCTCTACTTTTGAATTTTGAAAAAATTCCTTCAAATTAGCACTAATTAGGCCCCCGAGAACCTATATCCAGGGTCGGTTTCAATTTATATATATATATATATATATATATATATATATATATATATATATATTATATATATATATATATATATATATATATATATATATAGATATATATATATATATATATATATATATATATATATATATATATATATATATATGGATCACACCGATAACTCAAAAAATAATGGGCCGATTTTGATCAAATTTGGTGAGTACCTTCCTTTTGCAAGTAGCTTGGATAAGTTCGTTAACCAGGAAAATCTGTTCAGTTGAAATAGAGTAAACAATATCAGTGTCAGTTCTGAGCCAGCCTTAGAATTTAGACCACGAAATTATAATGCATGTTTGTAAGAAAATAAATTCGGGACTCAGCAAGTGCGTTATGGTAGCGAGTTTTTATTGAATGCCTCAAATTTGAATAGCTCAATTTGCTATTAACCTATAAGGTTCGTTGGCCAAGAAACTAGTTTTTTCGGGAACATTTTAAGTTTATTTTCGAATTTTTTTTTTATCAAACACGCCTTATGTTATTGCATTTTTGCATTTTCCATCGAAATATAATGCATGTTTGTAAGAAAAGAGATTCTGGATGCAGCAAGTGCGTTATGGTAGCGAATTTTGATCAAATGCTTCATATTTGAATAGCCCAATTTGCTATTAACCTATAAGGTTAAGAAACGAGTTTTTCCTGGAACACCTGAAGTCTACTTTTGGAAATTTTGGTACATTTTCACACAATAAAGTTATTTTTATGAAACATGGCACATTGTTTTTGGTGAATTTTTATTTTAAAAAAATTCACTGATAGAGAGGTATTGATGGTGAGACTTTGCAAAAATTTTACTATATAGGTTATACTGGTAACCAAAATTGATGCCTGCTTTCTTAAATAAAAAGAAAACACATATTTGCAATAAAAACATTTTTATGAAAATTCACTACCATAACGCACTTGCTGCGTCCAGAGTTTTTATTCTTAATTGACTTACATCTTCCACGAGTTTGATACACGTTTTTTCTCGGTGGACACTATGCCGCAGCGCAACTGGCACAAATTAGACCACATAATAGCACTTTATTGATGCGGGTCGTAATAAAAGAGGCCGTAAACCTTCTACAATAGAGGCTATGATACAACATATTAAATTAATATCATTTTAGACGTATATACCGGTACAGTATAAACGTGATCACGCAACAACCTGCAACAGATTACACTACATGTTACATAAATCAAATGCTTCTCCTTATCACAGCTGGCAACTACAATAATTGTCGCTTTAAAGATTATACTGCCACTTTTAGTCAATTTTCATTAAGAAAAAATCTGGACCCAGCAAGTGCGTTATCATAGTGAATTTTCATAAAAATGTTTTAAATAGTAAATATGTGTTTTTTTTTTAAGAAAGCAGACATCAAATTTGATTACCAGTATAACCTATATAGTAGAAACAATGTACCATATTTCATAAAAATTACTTTACTGTTTGAAAATGTACACAAATTTGTCGAAACTAAACTTAAAATATTCCCGAAAAAACCAGTTTCCCGGCCAACGAACCTTATAGGTTAATAGCAAATTGAGTTATTCACATTTGAGGCGTTCAATAAAAATTCGCTACCATAACGCACTTGCTGAGTCCCGAATTTATTTTCTTACAAAACATGCATTATAATTTCGTGGTCGAAATTCGATACATTTAAGGTCATCTCAGAACTGATACTGACCGGGGGAATCCGTCTGTCTAATTAAAACAAATCATTGTTTAATGTATTTCAACTGAGCAGATTTTCCTGGCTAACGAACAAGCTACTGGCAAAAGAAAGGTACTCACCAAATTTGATCAAAATCGGCCGATTATTTTTTGAGTTGTCGGTGTAATACATATATATATATATATATATATATATATATATATATATATATATATATATATATATATATATATATATATATATATATATATATATATATATATATATATATATAACATATAACATATAACATATAAAAATTGAAACTGACCCCGGATATGTGTTCTCGGGGGCCTAATTAGTGCTCATTTGAAGGAATTTTTTCAAAATTCAAAAGTCGCGATCTTCTCATTAGTGATTTTTTTTTCACTAAAAAAGAGAGAATTTACTAATACCCTTTGAGTTGTGGGAGTCAGAAAGCCGGAAAATTTGAAATATCGTTACATATATTGAAATATTGTATGCAACTAGTTATACATTTATTAGGAGAAGGTGATATAAATAAATATAGTAAAAACAATGTGCCATGTTTCATCAAAATAACTTTATTGTGTGAAAATGTACAAAAATTTCCATAAGTAAACTTAAAGTGTTCCGGAAAAAACACGTTTCTTGGTCAACCTTATAGGTTAATAGCAAATTGAGCTGTTCAAATATGAAACATTTGATCAAAATTCGCTACCATAACGCACTTGCTGCATCCGAAATTTCTTTTCTTACAAACATGCATTATATTTCGATGGAAAATGCCAAAATGCAATAACATAAGGCGTGTTTGATTTAAAACAAAAAGGAAATTTGTATCACCAACGACTTATGGGCCACCCTGTGATTGTAGAAATATTATTTTAAGATGTAGCTCAAGACACCCTATAATTAATATGTATAATTTTTTTCATATCTTATATAATAACGAATATATTGAGCTTTATTGATTTTTTACGAAAATTCGACAAAAATTATATACCATTAAACGATAAACTCTATAGCTAAGGCTACTGTCAAGCGTCCGAGAAAGGGTCTATTTGAAATGAATTTTCTGCAAATATTTTAGTAAAATGAAAGACAATGACGGTTGAAACTAAGACTTCAGGGTTTGTAAAACATCCTTCTTGAGACATTTTATTTCTATAGCCCGTATTAGATTCAAGTTACTTGCCTAAATGTTGCCAATTTTGACATTTTAAATCGCCACTTTGACGTTTTGAGGAAAACCCCAATTTATTTTTCTTTAAATGCTTGTAACTTTTTTGTCTTTTGAGCTACATAGCTAAATTTTGGTAGGTAACTTACCCATAAGGACCAAATGCGTACCAAATTTGGTTTCCCTTACTTTGTTAATTCCGGAGATATAAATATTTTTCGAAAGAAAACCCAAAATTTTCCGGGAAAACCTGGGCAGATTTTCCTGGCTAACAAACTTATCCAAGCCATTTACAAAAGGAATTTTTTCACCAAATTTAATCAAAATCGGCCCATTATTTTTTGAGTTATCGGTGTGATACATATATATATATATATATATATATATATATATATATATATATATATATATATATATATATATATATATATATATATATATATATATATATATATATATATATATATATATATATATATATATATATATATATATATATATAACATATAAAAATTGAAACTGACCCCGGATATGTTTTCTGGGGCGCCTAATTAGCGCTCATTTGAAGAAATTTTTTCAAAATTCAAAAGTCGGGATCTCCTCATTAGTGAATTTTTTTAAGAAAATTAACTAAAAGGGAGAATTCACTAATACCCTTTGAGTTGTGTGAGTGAGAAAGCCGGAAAATTTGAAATATCGATACATATATTAAAATATCGTATGCAACTAGTTATACATTTATTAGAAGCTAATATAAATAAATATAGTAAAAACAATGTGCCATGTTTCATCAAAATAACTTTATTGTTTGAAAATTTCAATTTTTATATGTTTATATTATACAGGGTGAGTTTTTTTCGATGTTTAGCACAGGGATTTCGTAAGCCACTGCAGTTAGAGAGACGGTTAACTTAAGAAAGTAGTGCAGTTTTGTGAGTTTAATTCAGAACTGGTTTTGTTTCCATAAAAAATATCATGGATTATTAGATATTTTGAAAAAACTGATATTTGCTGATTTTAGTGATTTTTTATTTTAAAAAATTCACTAATAGAGAGGTATCGATGGTGAGACAGTTTGACCAGTACACCTTATGTTCGTTTCTGACTCAGGACTTAATAGATCCCTTGGCAGTGCTCTTCGTAACGCCCAGGATCGGTTCTGGTCCCATAAATGGCTCTGCTGACCCCCTCTTCGCGAGACTGTCAGCTTCTTCACTGCCCTTGACCCCCGAGTGACCCGGCACCCAGATGAGGGTGACCTCATTCTGCCCAGCTAGGTCGCTCGTCTCGTCTCGGCATTCACTTACCAGTCTGGAATTTACCCGTGGGCTACTTAGGGCCTTAACAGCCTGCCTGGCTCTTTGTGGCTATGACGATCCGCTTGTCGGTGTACCCCCTCCTCTTGTTCTCTCGCACGCAGTGCAAGTTGGCGTACGTTTCGGCCTGAAAGACCGTTGCATGAGCTCCGAGGGAAATACTTTGACTTTCCCTCGGTCCTTCTGAATAAAAGCGTTCCCGTGCTAGCCACCCTTTGGATCTTGCCTAGTTTTTGTTTGGCACTGGATTGTCACCTTTGGCCACGAGACCAGTGCCGCGTATGCTAACGATGGTTTGACCACCCTTGTGTACAGCCAGTGGACCATACTAGGTCTTAGTCCCCTCGTTTTTTCATATAGCCGCCTAGTGACGGCTAGGGTCATAACTGCCTTACGCAGTTTTTTTTCAAGATGACCGTTCCAGGTTAGCTTAAAGGCCAACGACCCTAAGATATTTTACCTCCCTAGCCATTGGGATGGTTCTACCGTATAGAGTGAGAGTTCTGTGGCTCTCCCACTTCCTCCTCCTCGTAAACGGTTGCTTTCTCGAGGCTCACCCCGAGCCCTTGGCCAACCGTCCACCTTTCCACCACTTTCAGTGCTGTCTGCATGCGCCCCCACACTGATTGTGTAACCTTTTCTCGGACTATGATGACAATGTCGTAGGTATACCACTGTACCTCGTACCGCCCTCCCGAGAGCCTCTCTAGCAGGCTATCCACGACTAGGCACTAGAGCAGGGGAGACAGAATGTTCCGCTGCGGACACCCCGCCGCGACCCCGCCAGCGGAGTCCCTCCCGCGAGTGAAGTGAACACCGCCCTGTCCCTGAGCATGAAACCGATCCACCTGCAGCAGGTCTACTCTATTCCCCGCTCCCTGACAGCTGCCAGTACTGATCCGAATGAGGTGTTGCTGAAGGCCCCCTCTATGTCTAGGAAGGCCCCCAGCGCCACCTCGCTGTTCTCCAGCGTATTTTCCAGTTTTAGCACCCGTTGGTGCAGTGGTGTTTCTGTTGAGACTCCTGCTCTCTATGCATATTTTCCGCAGTTTAGGGGATATGCTTCCAATACACCGCCCCCTAATGTACCGTTCGGGCAGTTTTCCATTGTTTTGGTAAGAAAGACATGAAACCTATATTGGCCTCAGGCACTACTATTTCACTTAATATATAGCCCCGTGTTCTGAATAACTCTTGCACCGCTTCGATGACCTATTTGAAACGATGTACACAGCAGAAAGAACGCCACAATTTATTGTTTCCAGTTCCCCTCCGGTTACATCATTGTTTTAATGCTAACCTAATGCCTCTGGATCGTCCAAACTCGGTCTATATGAGCTCTGGTGCGCATTCAATGACTACGTCATTGTTTACACGCGTTTGTTGAAAACAGTTTTTATGGGGTTCGTAGAATTACTGTATTATCTCACTCTGATTGTTTATTAGGCATTATAAGGCTTTTATTTGTAGCTCTCAGTTACGACTCTGATAGTACCAATTTTCTTACAAAAATATTAATCGAACGAATTCATGACCCAATTTTGTGAACGTTACACGGCCCCGCTTTGGAGCCGTTTTCGAGGGGTCAAGGAAATATGAAAGAACTGAACCCTAAGGTCGCAATATGTCTACTTCTTGCGGTGAATAAGCAAGGGTATCTTTGATTGCTGTAGTTTGATTCCAAGACGTCTGCCTATCGGAAGGCAGCAGGAAACCACCGCACTGCACATTTTCTAATCAGGTAACCATGGCAAATAAGTTATTTTTGCGGAGAGAAGGCGACGTCGCTTTTAGACTGTGGTGTTTAATTTAATGTAATTTATTTTAATGTATTTATGGATCAAGGCATAAAATATTGAACCTGTGATTAGTTAGTTCATTTTTTTGTGAAAAAAAAAAGCGTTAGTCCATCGGTGAATAGCATAAAAGCATGAAGTGCTAGGAAATCGCAGCTGTGGGATCAGCAAAATTTGTAGGAGATTGTTACAACCTATATTCGAGGAAATTCTAATAAACAAAGCATTTTGTGGAAAGATTAATGTCCAGCAGAGAAAGCACAGTTTCTCAATAGCTGCTGTACTCTTGTTAATGCTACCAATTTGTCTAACAATTTTCTACACGAGTTGGAAAGAATAGCTACGATTTCCAGAAAAAATGATTTCGCAGACAATGTGTTTACGAAAATATAAATCCCACAAACAAAAACAACTACCTACATTTGGCGGTTATATTCTATTTTATTTAATATTCTGTGCTTGTCTTGTTCTGTCATCATTATCGCAGTCTCAAGGTAAAGTCGCACAGTGGGTTATTTGGTCAATCTAGCTGGCCAAAACTATTTAAGCATTTAAATGAGATTATCTTGGGCAGATAATTTTTCTTGGGATTACTGAACTGATTGTGAGCTCAAATGGATGAAGATACGTGACTTTTTTTAAAATACTACCATACTATAAATATAAAAATAAAACTTAAACAGTTTCTATATTCTGTCTGATTTTTTTATTTGTGAATTTTATTTTAAAAGATTCACTAATAAGGAGATCCCGACTTTTGAATTTTGAAAAAATTTCTTCAAATGAGCGTTAATTAGGCCCCCTAGAACACATATCCGGGGTCAGTTTTAATTTATATATATATATATATATATATATATATATATATATATATATATATATATATATATATATATATATATATATATATATATATATAGTGTGTGTGTGTGTGTGTATCACTCCGATAATTCAAAAAATAATAGGCCGATTTTGATTAAATTTGGTGAATACCTTCCTTTTGCAAGTGGCTTGAATAATTTCGTTAGCCAAGAAAATCTGACCAGTCCAAATAAACTAAACATTGCTTTGTTTTAATTAGACAGAGGGACTCCCCTGTCCGTGCCAGTTCTGAGCTGACTTTTAATGTATCTAATTTCGACCACTTTAATTATAATGCATGTTTGTAAAAAATAAATTCGAGACGCAGCAAGTGCGTTATGATAGCAAATTTTTATTAAAATCTGCTCAGTCCAAATAGATTAAACCATGCTTTGTTTTAATTAGACAGTCGAATTCTCCCGGTGCGTGCAAGTTCGGAGCTGATCTTTAATGTATCGGATTTCGACCACGTAATTATAATGCATGTGTGTAAGAAAAGATATTCGGGACGCAGCAAGTGCGTTATAGTAGCGAATTTTTATTAAATGCTTCAAATTTGAATAGCTCAATTTGCTATTAACCTATAAGGCTCGTTGGCCAGGAAACTAGTTTTTTCAGGAACATTTTAAGTTTATTTTCGAAACATTTTGTACATCTTCAAACATATAATTATTCTGATGACATATGGTACATTGTTTATACTATAACGGTTATACTGGTCACCAAATTTGATGCCTGCTTTATTTAAAAAACACATATTTGCTATTTAAAACATTTTTATGAAAATTCACTACCATAATACACTTGCTGGGTCTCGACTTTTTTGTTCCATGTTTATAGAATAAGTAAAACTTATATGCTGTTTAAATTTGTGTTTACATTACCACTATTTATTTCATGCATGTGTGTTTGTCTAGTTTAATTGATGCATGTTGTTTTAGGGAATTTTCTTTAAAAAAATTCACTAATCTCCTCATTGCGAATTTTTAATTTAAAAAAAATATGTTCACATGAGCGCTTTTTAGGACCCCTGAAACCCAAATTCGAGGTCGGTTTCAGACTTTATATGTTTATATATGTATATAAATATATATATATATATATATATATATATATATATATATATATATATATATATATATATATATATGTGTGTGTGTGTGTGTGTGTGTGTGTGTGTGTCACACCGCTAACTCAAAAAATAATGGACCGATTTTGATAACACTTGGTGAGTAGTTTCCTTTGACAAGTGGCTTGGATAAGTTCGTTAGCCAGGAAAATTGGACTAGTTTTTCCCGGAAAATTTTGCGTTTTCTTTCGGAAAATGTTTATATCTCCAACTTAGGGCAACCGTATTGGGTACACGGATTTATATCATCAATAGAAAACCATGCACCAAAATTTGAATCTCTACGTTAAAATAAAAAAAGTTATAAGCTTTTAAGTTTTTCTTCTTAAAATGTCAAAAAGTTGCAATTCAAAACGTCAGAATTGACATGTTCTAAATAAAGAACTTGAAACTAACATTCCGGGCGATGTAGCAGAAATGGTGTGTTCTATAAAGCCTTGAGTTTCAGCTTCAGCCACCATTACCCATTATTTTACTTAAATATTTGCAAAAAATGAATTTCAAATAGACCCTTTTTCTGATGCTTTAGCTGTGGTTTTAACTATAGGGTTATAATACATGAAGAAAAACTTTGTACCTACCCCTTGTTAAGCACATTGCGCGCACGAAGCAATGTGATATTTGGCATAGTTGAAGTGCATATAAAAGAAAGGTAAAATGTATGTATAATATGTGATTAATAGATTTAACATTGCTTTCTTCTAATTAGACGAGCGTCTAGCGACAGTAAAAACTTTGATGAGTTTTTTGTCATTTTAACGAAATAAAAGACCTCCCTGACTGTTCTGTGTACACACAATCCTCCCAACTGACCTTCCTGACCTGCCCTGACATCAGTTTGCCTAATCAAAAGCTAAAAGAAGTTAAAAGGGAAAGTTCATTATGCTCACATAACCTTGATATATGGCAGGGTTGATTTTCCTTCTCCTTTTCGCTTTTAATTAGGCAAACTGATGTCAGGGCAGGTCAGAAAAGCCAGTTGGTAGGATTTTTTGTAACATCACGTTAGGGAGGTCTTTTATTTTGTTAAAACAACAAAAAACTCATCCAAGTTTTTACTGTCGCGAGACGCTCGTCTAATTAGAGAGTAGGATTGATTCTCAGTGTGACGGGTAATATATTCATGTCAATGTAAAACACATATTACTCTTATGGTCGAACATAACAGTTATGGGCAGTTAAAGAAAAAAAAATTAATTTTCCTCAAAACGTCAAAGTCGCAATTTGAAACGTCAAAATTGGCAATGTTTAGGCAAAGAACGTGAAACAAATACGGATTGTGAAAAGAAAATGTTGCAAGAAGAGTGTTTTGCGAACCCTTAAGTTTCAGCTTCAACCGTCATTGCCCTTAATTTTACTAAAATATTTACAGCAATCGTTTCAAATAGACCCTTTTTCTGATGCTTTGGCTGTCGGTTTAGTTAA
Organism: Tillus elongatus; assembly: GCA_964006375.1. Lineage (NCBI taxonomy): Eukaryota > Metazoa > Arthropoda > Insecta > Coleoptera > Cleridae > Tillus > Tillus elongatus. The sequence continues at coordinate 234,828,229 of OZ023263.1, forward strand.
GTTGATGCTTTCGCTGCAGGTTTAGTGAAGTTTATGGTTTAACGGCCTATAATTTTTAGCTAATTTTCGTAGAACAAATTCCTTAATGCATTTTTGCATTTTTTATCGAAATATGATGCATGTTTGTAAGAAAAAATCTGGACGCAGTAAGTGCATTTTGGTAGCGAATTTTCATTAAACTCTTCAAATTTCTTAACTCAATTTGCTATTAACGTCAGGTTTGTTGGCTAGGAAACCAACATTTAAGTTTAGTTCTGTTGTATATTTTCAAACAATAAGTGATTTTGATAAAATATAGTACATTGTTTCTACTACATAGGCTATACCGGTAATCAGACTGATCCCTGCTCGCATTTCCTATTAAAAACACTTTTATGAAAATTCACTTTCATAACACACTTGCTGCGTCCAGACTTTTTTGTGTGTTTTAATTACCATGACGAACGCTGATTTTATTATTACTATATGGGTGTATATTTGTAAAAAGTTTTTAATCTGTGAATTTTTAAATTTTGGTAAACTTTGCTTAAGTAAGAGTGTGCCAGCAATTTGGTTGATTTTTGTATTTTATATTGTGACGTATTTATTGCCATTGTTGGATTTTCTGAATAAAGAGTGTTATTATTATTATTATTATATCAATTTTCTTAAAAATTATTGACGTGGTAATGATACATATCATTAATAATGTGAAGAAACGCCATCTTTATCTGAGAGGGTTCGTTGGCCGGGAAACTTTTATCCAATTAATGCAGGAGTTCCTCAAGGTTCAGCTTTAGCCCCTACTTTGTTTCTTCTCCACATCAATGACCTCCTCTCTAGCACATCCAACACAGTTCATAGTTACGCGGACGACAGCACCCTCCACTCAAATATACCATATTCTATGCCTGTCTCTTTGGCCCAATTAGATGGGGATCGCAGACTCATGGAGGGTTCTGTCTCCGTGGATCTCCAAAAAATATTAGACCGGGGAAGTAGAAATCTTGTACAATTCAACCCCACCAAATCTCAGTCTTGCTTTCTTTCTCATAGAAGATACACCAGCCATAGACCCATCACAATGAACAACCAAGTTATTCAAAGTAATGAGTCGTGTTCACTTGTTGGCATTTCTGTGGATCGAAATCTCAATTGGCAACTCGCAAATACTTTTCGCCAGCTAATCTCTATACCTTATATACTTCGCAAATAAGGCCAAACCTCGAATACTGCTCCCACATCTGAGGTGCTGCTGCCGCTTCTACACTCGCTATCCTGGACTCCATTCAGAAGAGAGCTATACGTCTCATTGGTGACCCTATCCTCACCTTTGGGCTGCCGTCCCTTGCCCACCGACGTGCCGTTGGTGACCTCTCTCTCTTTTATAGATATCTGCACGGGCACTGTTTAGAGGAGCTTTCTTCCATAGTTCCTTCACCTGCTGCCCCCAGCAGATCTGCCAGGGGAACAGAGCAAATGCACCCTATTACTGTCCAGGTCAGCAGACATAGAACATCTTGTTATGCCCGCTCTTTTGTCCCGAGGACTTCCAAGTTGTGGAATTCCTTGCCGGCGCATGTTTTTCCTTCTCCTCCGAACCTCCAAACCTTCAAGTCCAGAATTAACAAGTTGCTTTTTTCCTCCTTGTCGACATACACGGTATGATAGTATTTGGGCTGTAAGCCTTCGTGGTTGTTGTTGAAATATAAAAAATATATAAAAAACTAGTTTTTTCCGGACCATTTCAAGTTTATTTTCGAAAAATGTTTACACTTTCAAACAATCAAGTTATTTTGATGAAATATGGTGCATTGTTTCTACTATATAGGTTATACTGGTAACCAAATTTAATCCATACTTTCTTTTAAAAAAACATATTTCATGTTTAAAACGTTTTTATGAAAATTCACTACCATAACGCACTTGATGCGTCCAGACTTTTATAATATATGCTTTCTAAGCTTTTAAAAACAGTAATCAAGTCAGATATGTAATAACTTGACCCAAATAGTCAGCCGGGAATTTGACAGACATTTAATCTGACGTTCCTAAAAAAACAGTGTGCAGATCCCGTTAAAAAAGTAATGGCTGAAGCAGTAAAACGTTTAAGGCCTTTGTTTAATCGCATTCTTGTTAAGAAGGCAGACCCTATCACGCACACCAAGAGTGGATTGTTCGTCTCTGATAATGCGAAAGCTGACTACTATAAAGGAACTGTGCTAGCTGTAGGTCCTGGCGGTCAGAACAGGAACGGGGAAATCGTGCCGTGCTGTCTGAAAGTTGGTGATGAAGTTTTGCTGCCGGATTATGGAGGTACACCCATCAAAGTCGGAGACAATAATAGCCAGTACTGTATCTACAGGGAGCCGGATATCCTTGCCAAAGTCAATGAGTAATTAGATTGATTTTGAGTGATAAATTTATGTTTTATTTTTACAATTTGAAATACATAGAAACAGTAGCGTTTTTAAAACTATCAGAAAATTCTTGTTTGAATAAAACTGTATCTGTCGACCTTTTTTATAAGTTCCTGTTTACTAATAAATACATAGAAATAATTATTGGCCACGTGACTACTTCTTTTAGATTAACATGTGATTCATCATCACAGTCCCACCCTTGCAACCATGATTTTCCTTCTCTCTAATAGCTTTTTTTTTATTATTTAATTGTAGCTTCCACGCATCAAATTGTGCCAGATTATCCAGGAGGGGAACGGTCGACTTAACCGCACCTACATATTAACGTGATTATAATAGAATATGGCCTAAAAACAGTTGTACATACCCGAATAAAGTTAAATAATGTGGTATATTTAGTTTTTAATAACCTTTCAATGAAAAACGCAATTAAAACTTTAAGATTTGCATATTTTTGCACCTGAGGTTATGACTGTTGTTTCGTTGACATATTTGATGCAGATAGGCGGTGTTGTCAGGTCGGCAGGAGTGTGTGTAAAAGCATTTTATATCTTTTATTTCGTTAATGCGGCAAACCACTCTTGGGATTAAATTGCAGATAAGAGGTGTTGTCAGGTCCAGGCGGTCAGGTCAGGAGTGTGTGTAAAAAGCATTTTAGATCTTTTATTTCGTTAAAGGGGCAAAACACTTGGGATCAAATATTAAATGTGACAACGCTGCTGAAAATTGACAGTTCGAAACGTGCAAATCGTGTGTTTTTGAGAACTTAATTTCTCCATTAGTCTGTTATTTATGGATTTTTCGTATTTTTTTTTCTGATTATTACTCTAAGTTACCAACGCTTTCTTGTGGTGAGCGCCGTTTTGGTAATTTCCTGTTGCAGTTAAGTCGATCGTCCCCTCCAGGAGTTTCCGGGTTTCGCTTCCCTTCATTACAATTGTGTTCTTTAAATAATATCAGAAAGTTATTATACCTCAGACTGTGTCTAACGTTGCCTTCCTCCTTTCAATTTCTTTCAGCGAGCAACACTGCACTCCCACCTCTTCTGGCACAATATCCACGGTCAGTTACAATTTTCATATGCATATATATATATATATATATATATATATATATATATATATATATATATATATATATATATATATATATATATATATATATATGTGTGTGTGTGTGTGTGTGTGTGTGTGTGTGTGTGTGTGTGTGTGTGTGTATGTGTGTATCACACCGATAACTCAAAAAATAATGAGCCGATTTTGATTAAATTCGATCAGGAAAATTTGACTATTTTTTCGGGAAAAATTTAGGGTTTTCTTTCGGAAAATTTTTGTATCTCCGAAAATAACAAAGCTTGACAACCAAATTTGGCATGTACGTTTCTACTGTCAAACTTACCCTAGGTGCTAAATTCAGATCTCTACATTAAAAGAGAAAAGGGTTATAAGCATTTAAATTTAAAAAAAATTGGGTACCATTGGTGATCAGAGGAAAGCACAAGACCAAATATTTTGTGTGGTTAACAAAACCAATTTAATATTACACAAAATGGTTAAGTTTACTTGACGCAAAAAGGTCAAAAAGTAACAAAAAAAATTTTGAAAATTTTATAATTTTTCTTCTTAAAACGTCAAAGTCGTGATTTAAAACGTCAAAATTTGCGATTTTTAAACAAATAGTCTGAAACAAATACGGATTGTGTAGAATAAATCTCGTAATAAATGTGTTTTACAAAGCCCTAAGTTTCAGCTTCAACCATCATTGACCTTTATTTTACTAAAATATTTAAGGAAAAACCATTTCAAATAGACCCTTTGTGATGCTCTGGCAGTAGCTTCAGCTCTAGAGTTTGTGGTTTAATAGTCTATATTTTAGTAAATGTTTGTGAAAAACATTTGTTATTGAAAAGACAGCGACTTATGAATTTTGAAAACATTTCTTCAAATGAGAGCGAACTAGAATCCTTAAAATTCATATACGGGGTAAGTTTCAGTTTTTGTCTGTTTGCACATATACAGGATGACCCATTTCTACGGTAAGACTCAAAATTTTAGTTTATATACAAGACACGGAAAAAATATATACTTTAATTATAGAGTGTTTTGAGCTGCATCTGATAAAATTATTTTGATAATCACAGGCTGGCCCATAAGTCGTTCGTGATACACACTTTCTTTTTTTAATAGAACATTCTTTATGTCATTGCATTTTTTCATTTTCCATTCAATTACAATGCATTTTTGTAAGGAAAAAACATGATCTCGTTCATCGTTTTTGAGTTATTTCAATTGTTTCGAAACTTTTCACGTTTTTGGCACATTGCACAAACACCTGTCACAAATTTTGAAACGGCGTTTTTACCAATAGATAGCAGAGCCCCGTGTAAATGACGCATGCAGAGAGCTTCTTGTTTGTATTACTCGTCAAAAAAATTGCGCTGCCGTATACAGGTAGTATCAAATAGTAGCTGAATTTAAAACGTTTTCGCAGAAATGTTTTTAGTATTTCCGTAGAAATAATTTTTTGTAACATTTTTGTGAAATGTTTGTAACTAATAATAAATCTTTAGTACGTTATTGTCACAAAAAGTTTTCGAATTTTTGTGCAAAATATAATTTAGTGTAACATTACTGAAGGCAATTTCGGCAAAAAAAGGTGAATTTCATACACATTTTTTTTCGACTAGGTCATAAAGCTGTTTGCCAATAATTATATCTTGGCAGGTTTGTAAATAGCTTGAGGAGGTTCTTTGGCCAGGAACATTGGACCAGTTTTTTCTGGACCTTTTTATTTTATTTTCGTACTTTTTGGAAGAACAAATCTATTTTAATGAAATGTGGTACATTGTTACTATTATATAGGTTATACTGCCAACAAACGTTCTTTTAAAAACAAGACATAATTGCCATGAAAAACATTTTTACGAAAATTCGCTACCATAACGCACATGCTGCGTCCGACTTTTTATTTTTTGAGACAACATTTTTTTCGAAAGGAAACCCAAAATTTACCCGGAAAACCTGGTCCGATTTTCCTGGCTAACGAACTTATCCAAGCCACTTACAAAAGGAAGGTACATGCCAAATTTGTTCAAAATCTGCCCGTTATTTTTTGAGTTATCGGTGTGATACACATATATATACAGGCTGTTTCAAAAAACATGCACCATCGCTTGTGGGGCAATTCCTTACTAAAAAATAAGAAAAAAAGTTCCTGTGCACATGGGCCCGGAAACGCATAGTTTCCAATATACAGGGAGTTGAATTTTAATTTCTTTTTTAAATTTTTTATAAATAATTTCAAAACCACTGGATTGATTTTAATGAAACTTGGAACTTGAAAGTGTATTATGAAAGTACATATTTTCAAGTGAAAATCTACTTACAACTGCGTCAGTGGCGTGCGTACGGGGTAACTGTAAAAATTCATTTGGGGAAAAAATATGTGCGCCACTGTCTTTTTCCAATTTTTATACATCAGTTATGAAGCTTATTACATAAGCCACAAAAGCTACCTCTTGGTATTTTTTCGTTCAGGGTATCCCCTAGGAGATATGATCAATTTTATAAAAAGGGGCAAAGTACCGATTAGTCGGCGTAATAATAATAATAATAATAATATATGTTTACTGCAACCATAAGAATATGAAAAACAAAACATACAGTAAACATTACAGCAATAAACGTGCAAATAACTAACCTACGTGAAACTTATTGGTGATAAACATTGAAATGAATATTACAAACATTGATAAAAAATGATAAATAAAAATAAAAATAAAAAATGAAAAAAGTAATCGTAAAGACACCATGATTTTTCCAAACTCTTGTTTTTTGTACATTACTCAATTGACTTTAATAACAAAGCTAAAGAAAATGTTGAAAGTGACCACCATTAGCGTCGTTACAATTATTTAACCTTCTGCGCAAAGATCTTCTTACTCTTCTGCAAATATTTTGATCTTCTCTAATGCTGTCAAATGCATATTCTATTCTTCCCAACAATTCTTCTCGTGTATTTACTGGTGTTTTATACACTATTTCTTTTAAATGACCCCACAAATAAAAATCGAGAGGATTCAGGTCCGGAGATCGAGGTGGCCATGACACCGGACCTCCACGACCAATCCATCGGTGACCGTATGTGTTGGCTAAATATGTTCTTACAACTGCTGCAAAATGTGCGGGCGCACCATCATGCTGGAACCACATTGTACCATTTCTCATAAAAAGCGGTAGTAACAACGGCAAATCATTTTGTAAAAAGTTTAAATATGATTCATGGTCAAGACGATTCGGTAGAACAGCAGGACCAATTATGTGATTTTCAATAATAGCAGCCCAAATATTGATGGAAAATTGATACTGCGAATTTGCAACTCTTAGAGAGTGTGGGTTTTCATCGGCCCATGTATGTAAATTGTGAAAATTTACGATACCTTTTCGCGTAAATGACGCCTCATCAGTAAATAGTACACGTTTAGAAAAATGTTGGTCGTGCCTAAGTTTGTTTAAGAACCACTGACAAAACATTACCCTTGGTTGAAAGTCTCTAGGTAGAAGTTCCTGGACACGTGTAAAATGATAGGGATATAAACTTTGATCCTTCAGAGTTCTGTGAACTGATGATGCCGAAATATTACCCAGTTCGGTGGCAATAATTCTCGTACTTGTACTAGGATCACGTTCAACTCTATTTAATATTGCCTCTTCAACTCGTACAGTTCGGCGGTATCTTCTGCGTCCAGAGTCAGCTTTTAAAGGTTTTAAAGAACCAGTTTCTCTCAAATGTCTTACAATACGTGGGAAAATATTTTTGTCAGGAATTCTTCTTTGCGGATAAGTTTCCTGATAAACTCGCACAGCTTGTCTAGCATTTTGATTTGTTTGTCCATAAATTAACAACATATCAGTCAAATCCGCTGAAGTGTACTTAATGAAAACCATCTTGAGAGGAGGAAATAATATTAATGAGCAGCTCAGTATCAACAAATAACTAAAAACGAAAATACTGCACCGTATCAAAATTTAAAGAATAGCACGAAAACTCTTTTGACGCCTACAAAGCACTTCAAAATTGTAGAATTTAGAGAACTGTCAAAAATTATAGTTTCATGGCACTTTACGATTACTGTTTGCATTACTCCAACGAATCGGTACTTTGCCCCTTTTTATAAAATTAATCATATCTCCTAAGGGATACCCTGAACGAAAAAATACCAAGAGGTAGCTTTTGTGGCTTATGTAATAAGCTTCATAACTGATGTATCAAAATTGGAAAAAGACAGTGGCGCACATATTTTTTCCCCAAATGAATTTTTACAATTACCCCGTACGCACGCCACTGACGCAGTTGTAAGTAGATTTTCACTTGAAAATATGCACTTTCATAATACACTTTCAAGTTCCAAGTTTCATTAAAATCAATCCAGTGGTTTTGAAATTATTTATAAAAAATTTAAAAAAGAAATTAAAATTCAACTCCCTGTATATTGGAAACTATGCGTTTCCGGGCCCATGTGCACAGGAACTTTTTTTCTTATTTTTTAGTAAGGAATTGCCCCACAAGCGATGGTGCATGTTTTTTGAAACAGCCTGTATATATATATATATATATATATATATATATATATATATATATATATATATATATATATATATATATATATATATATATATATATATATATATATATAAACATAAATTGTTGGGTTCTAGGACTCCTAGTTTGCTCTCATTTTTTAAATTGTTTTAAAATTCAAAAATTAGGCCCCCCAGAACACATATCCGGAATCAGTTCAATTTATATATATATATATATATATATATATATATATATATATATATATATATATATATATATATATATATATATGTGTGTGTGTGTGTGTGTGTGTGTGTGTGTATCACACAGATAACTCAAAAAATAATTGGCCAATTCTGATTAAATTTAGTGAATACCTCCCTTGGCTTGGATAAGTTCGTTATCCAAGAAAATCGGTCTAGGTTTTCCCGGAAAATTTTGTGTTTTCTGTCGAAAAAAAAATATATCTCCGGAATTAACAAAGTAGGGGCAACAATTTCGTGCGTGGGTTTATGTCCTTATAGGTAAGTTACCTACGAAAACTTACCTCTGTAGGTCACAAGACAAAAAAGTTATAGGCATTTAAAAAAAATTGGGTTTTCCTCAAAACGTCAAAGTTGCGATTTGAAATGTCAAATTGGCAACATTTAGGCAAAGAACTTGAATCTAATACGGGCTATGGAAAGAAAATGTCTCAAGGAGAATGTTTTACAAACCCTGAAGTCTTAGTTTCAACCGTCATTGTCCTTCATTTTACTAAAATGTTTACCGAAAATTCATTTCAAGTAGACCCTTTCTCTGTTGCTTTACAGTAGCCCCTTTCTCTGTTGCTTTACAGTAGCCTTAGCTATAGAGTTTATCGTTTAATGGTATATAACTTTTATCGAATTTTCGTAAAAAATCAATAAAGCTCAAAATATCCGTTATTATACAAGATACGAAAAAATTTATACATTAATTATAGGGTGTCTTGAACTACATCTTAAAAATATTTTTACAATCACAGGCTGGCCCATAAGTCGTTGGTGATACAAATTTTCTTTTTTTGTTTAATCAAACACGCCTTATGTTATTGCATTTTGCATTTTCCATTGAAATATAATGCATGTTTGTAAGAAAAGAAATTCTGGACGCAGCAAGTGCGTTATGGTAGCGAATTTTGAACAAATGCTGCTGATTTGGATAGCTCAATTTGCTACTAACCTATAAGGTTGACCAAGAAACGAGTTTTTTCGGGAACATTTTAAGTTTATTTTCGAAAATTTTTGTACATTTTCAAACAATAAAGTTATTTTAATGAAACATGGCACATTATTTATATTATATATGTTTTACTGGTAACCAAATTTGATGCCTGCTTTCTTAAAAAAACACATATTTGCTATTAAAAACATTTTAATGAAAATTCACTACCATAACGCACTTGCTGCGTCCAGAATTTTACCAATAGTCTGAAGTCTCATGAGAATGAGGCGTTCAAGGAGATTTTCGTTTGTATTGTCTGTCGAAAAAAAATTGAGATGCCGTATACAGGACGCTCTCAAATAGTGAATGAATTTGCAAAATTCAAACTGCCGTAACTCATGTTTTTCAAATTGAACAACCTGTACTTTCTGTTTCAGAAGTGAACAGGATGCCCTTTGCTTTAAGTTTTCAATACAGACTTTAGTATTGGATATATTTACATTTATAATCGCATAACATGAATCATGTAGGGATCGCTTCTAAATTTTCTTTCAGTTTTTTTGTTTGAAGATTTTAATGCGAAATTATTTCATGGCAGATAGGTAAATAGCTTAGAGAGGTTCGTTGGCTAGGAAAATCAAACTAGTTTTTCTGCTTTTTCAAACAATAGAGTTATTTTGATTAAATATGGTACTTTGTTTCTACTATTTAGATTATACGGGTAACGACATTTGATGTCTCCTTTCATTACAAAAAGACATATTTGCTATTAAAAATATTTATATGAAAATTCAGTACCATAAGGCACTTGCTGCGTCCAGATTCTTATTATATAGGTCAGCGACGAGGCCTAAATATCCGCCTTCGTCTACTATTATAAATTTTAAGGAAAGATCAACAGTCAGTAAAATATTGGTAACCTGGTTTTATTAGAAAATTGTGTAAAATTAGGTTATGATACACGAATACCTACATACATTTAAAAGCTAATCATCCTCTACAAATTTACTTAAGAGCAGTATACACAAAATTAATACCTAACAACTGCAAAAGCACTAACCATAATTATCATGAACTATATTCGATCGATAATCTGAGATTTGTATCCAACATGAACCTCAAATATTTAAAAGCAGTTTTGGTTTTACATTTTATTGCAACAGCGACCAAACCGTTGGATAAATTATAGTTGCTTTGTAGTGAAAACTGCTTTAGAAACCAATACCCGATTTACTTGATGTATGGCTTTACCTTTAGGACCCAGATGTAAATGGAGAAGCATACATCTTTTTTATCGCTGAAATAAACAATGCCTTCTTTGTATTTTTTACTGTCACTTATACCGTTAAGCACATGTTTCGAAGTGCAAGATATCGGAAAACTTATTGAAATAAATAACTTCACAACTGCCAAACATATATCAGCCCAACAGTGCACGGATTGTTGCCTATATTGGTTCAAAATATTGATTCTTAAACTAGAAATGATATGAATTTAGTACTTGTGAAAAAGCGTTTTGTTCGTCGGTGTCAGCTTCATTATAATTAAACAATGTTTCCGAAATGTGTAACCACATTGATACCCTAAAACTAGAGGTCAAAAGGCCACTTCTTTTTGCAGTTTACACCTCATGATTTGCTGATTATTTCACTGTTTCGCTGACGACACGCAAATCTACCACTTGTTTGATGTAACGTAAAAAATGCATTCAATACAGCACCATGGAAAGGCATATAGAAGTGTTAAGAGGCAAGTTGAGCCATATCTGCTGAAAATAGTATGTAATTACCTGAAAGGCAGATTGAACAGAAATATCGAATGCAGGTTACATATGTCGTGCCTCAATGGTCAATCCTAGGACCAACATTGTAGAACTTGTACTACGATAAAATTTTTAGTCTGGAGTCCGTAAATAACACGGCTATTGTAAGGTATGCAGGTGATTTGGCGCTGGTTGTAAGCGGAGGAAAGAAGGCTGGCATAGAAGATAATATCAACTAGTCAGGTCAGGTCAGGTCAGGTCAGGTCAGGTCAGGTCAGGTCAGGTCAGGTCAGGTCAGGTCAGGTCAGGTCAGGTCAGGTCAACTTTGGATAATTCACGTATGGAGTTCTTAGTTTGCTCGCCAAGAAACCTGATTGAGCTCTTTACCCCAACAATGTTGTCTGTGACTGGTGGGGTCACGAGTGGGGAGCATATTTCAAACTATGCCGAGCAAATCCAACTCCTTTCTAGTAAAATTTGAGGAAGAAGATTCTCTACGGTTTCAGAAACTTGCGGCGAGTGAATGCTAGAGGTTTTTGCTTCTACATACTTCTTTTTAAGGTTTACGGTATTTATCTTGTTCTGAAATTTTGTAGCAATAACGTCCAACATTCGTCGCTGAAAATTGCTGAGACTTTCAAACTCACTATTATCTAAATTACTAACTATCGCCATATGGAGGATCAAAGGCTTCCAACTCCAACCTTCTACGTTTGGAGTATAGAGACCTAATATCTAATTTGATAAGCTTTCTCTTGCCGAACCATACCGCTTTTTGACAACACACCATGAAGGCTCACAGCCTAAATACTATCGTACCGTGGGTGTCGACAAGGAAGAAAGGGGCAACTTGTTAATTCTGGACTTGAAGGTTTGGAGGTTCGGAGGAGAAGGAAAAACATGTGCCGGCAAGGAATTCCACAACTTGGAAGTCCTCGGGACAAAAAAGCGGGCATAACAATATGTTCTATCTCTGGTGACCTAGGCAGTAAAAAAGTGCATTCGCTCTGTTCCCTGGTAGATATGTTGGGGGCAGCAGGTGGAAGAGCTATGGAAGAAAGCTACTCTGAGCAGTGCCCGTGCAGATATCTATAAAAGAGAGACAGAGGTCACCACCGGCACGTCGGTGGGCAAGGGATGGCAGCCTTTGGGTAAGGGTAGGGTTACGATAAGACGTATAGCTCTCTTCTGAATGGAGTCCAGGATAGCGAGTGTAGAAGCGGCAGCAGCACCCCAGATGTGAAAGCAGTATTCGAGGTTTCGCGTTATTTGTGAAGTATATAAGGAATAGAGATTAGCTGGTGAAAAGTATTTGCGAGCCCGAAAGAGAAAACCTAATTTCGTAGCAGCCGCTTCTGCAATTGATGTAACATGTTGGTGCCAGTTGAGATTTCGATCAGCAAAAATGCCAACAAGCGAAAAGGACTCATTACTTTGAATAACTTGATTGTTCATTGTGATGGGTCTAGGGCTGGTGTATCTCTTATGAGATAGAAAGCAAGACTGAGATTTAGTGGAGTTGAATTGTACAAGATTTCTACTTCTAATATTTTTGGAGATTCACAGAAACAGAACCCTCCATGAGTCTGCGATCCTCATCTAATTGGGCTAAAGAGACAGGCTTTGAATATTGTATATTTGAGTGGAGGATGCTGTGAACTGGGTTGGATGTGCTAGAGAGGAGGTCATTGATGTGGAAAAGAAACAAAATAGGGGCTAAAGCTGAACCTTGAGGGACTCCTGCATTAAATGGATGCAGTTTAGAGGAACGGCCATCCACGACAACAGAAATGCTCCGGTTGGAGAGGAAGTTTGCTGTCCAGGTACATAGTTTTGGTGGTAGACCATAGGCCGGTAGTTTATTAAGCAACGCTGCGCGCCAGACCTGGTCGAATGCTTTGTATATGTCTAGAGCGACAATCTGGGATTCACCGTGTAGTTCCATAGACTTGTTCCAAGAATGAGTGACAAAGGAAAGGAGATCGGCAGTTGATCTGCGCTGACGGAATCAATACCGCCTGTCGTGGATTAGACTGTGTTTTTCAAGAAATTTTAGTACTTCGGTATTTACATACTTTTCCATGACTTTAGAGACGACTGAAAGGAGAGAAATAGGCCTGTAGTTGGTAGGAAGCGCTTTGGATCCTTTTTTGGGAACGGGTTGTACACGAGCAATTTTGAAGTTACTAGTCTATTGTAAGATGTCTGAAACAGACGAGACAGGACAGGAGTAAGTTCTGGTACGCATTTTTTGAGAACAATTGTTGGGATCTCGTCAAGGCCAAAGGCTTTCCTGGTATTAAGAAAAGAGAGCATCTTTCCCACCTTTTTAGTTTTGAAAATGATATCCATCATTTTATGCGCGACATTGGGAACTGTTGGTGGTTGAACATTTGGAGGTGGGTTTAAAGTAGAATTGCCGGCGGACAAGGAGGCAAAAAGTTCAGCCTTGCCCAGGGCGGTAGAAACAATTTCATCCCCTGAAAAAAGAGGTGGGAACGTGCTCTTTCAGAAATTATTCCCAATAGATTTAGCAAGAGTCCAGAAGGGTTTGCTGCCGTTGAAACTGACGCCCGGACGGCGTTTTCGATATGCTTCGGGAATATTGCTTCCAGTGTAACGGAATGCTACCATTTAAAGAAATTATTAGCATTAGATAGACCTATGTGCAAATTTTTGTGCTCAGATCTACAGAGTTAAGGCATATGCTAATAATCTACAGTGCATGGCACTGTATATCATAATCATAGAAGTAGGTATAAAAACGGAGCTTAAAAGAGTGTTAAAACGGAAAGTACGAATATGAAGTATTACATGGGAAGTGTTTTATTTGCAATTCTGCAGTATAATGCATTAACTTAACACTGACAAACAAGTAAGGTCATATTTTCTCAAACAGCTCTAAGCCCAGCTGACAGTTGCCGAAGTTTGTTAGACACGCGAACATTAACAAGTTAAATTTATGAATCCAGTTTGAAAATATGTATCTTTGATGTCAAAAAGTTGTTGAATTAATGGTTAGTAGACCAGCTCAGATAAATTTTCTGACTTTTGTGAAATATACTGCTTAAACTTCATTTGTTATACAGGATGATTCATTAGAGTCTTTACAAACTTTGGTACTAAAAGGTACATTTTATTTCGTGAAGATCTCTACAGGGTGGGCCAAAGTAGACGCTGTCTTATGGAGGGTTATGTTTCTGTCAGAGATAGAAGAAAATTGATCCCCATCTCCCAGTCTCGATTTTTGTTTAAGCCTACTGGCGTAAAGAAAATTTTGCTTACTTATATTGTTTTGCCGCTAGAGGGCGTTTCTCAGATTTGGTCGATTTCTTTGATGTCCTATAACTTATTTGTTTTCAAAAATAATAGATTTCTGGAAAAGCTTTCTCACAGCAATTTTTGATGTATATACTCTGGTGTAGTTTGTTTTAATACAGGGTAATTGAAACATTTGCTAGAGCAAAAATTTTTGTTTGCTTATGGGACACCCGGTATATTTTTTCATTTTCTTGTAGTTCTTAAAATCATTTTTTCAAAAATATACAGGGTAGCCTATCGGTGTAAGGACGGAATATAGCCCCTCACACACGCTAAATTTTGAAATAATAAAAGCATACAAAAATTGATTGTGTTTTCTTTATCTTGGCCAGGAAGTGACTGATGAACACATAAATGATAGGGATGAAATTTGTCCTTTAGTGAATTTTCATTAAGAAAATCCACTAATAGAGAGGTGTCGATGGTGAGACTTTCGGAAATTTTCCTCAAATGAGCGCGAATTAGGGCCTCTGGAACCCATTTCCATGGTCAGTTAAAATGTTATATATATATATATATATATATATATATATATATATATATATATATATATATATATATATATATATATATATATATATATCTGTGTGTGTGTATCTCCAACCGATAACTCAAAAAATACTTCACTGATTTCGACCAAATTTGGGAATTACCCTTATTTTGTTAATAGCTTGGATGAGTTCTTTTCTTAACAAAAACTTTAAAAATATTATTTTAAACGCAATACCTCTCAAATCGTTTAGGTGATTGAAACGAAAATTTACAACTTAAGAGAACATAGGCAGACGTGGTTGTGTACCAATTTTCAAGTCTTTTAATCAAGGGAAAATAAAGTTAATGGACATTAATATTAAAATAATCCTCGACATCACTTCAGATTTTTTTTTAATGTCATTCTTAATGGCTGCGGCATCTCAGGCCATTAGCACATTCATTCCCAATTCTTCATTGATTTTACCAATTTTCCAGATAATGTCAACTTCTCGCTGGTCCACCCGGGAGTCGAACCCGGGACCTCTCGCTTAGCAGGCAGACACCTAGCAACCTGCGCCACGAGGGTGTTCCACTTCAGATTCTATAATGCAATATTTGCAATGTTGAACAAAGACAGATGACGTTATCTGCACTGCTATGCTATTTATGTAAATGGTAGAGAAATATATAAACAATGAAAGTTACATCATCATCATTGCAAGATGTCAGAGCGTATAGCATTGTAAAATGTACGACAGGGACGCCATCTCGGTGCGGAACCAAGTAATATGTCGTCACGACTGCTCTAGTTAACACAAAATGTTACAGTTGGAGGCAAGCTTGACAAGCGAATTATTTGTACGCTTCGCGGGTTGCGCTTGTTATGTACCGTTCACCACTGACTTTTAAGAAACCTAACATATCTGAAATATGGATATAAATCTTAAGTATTGAAAATAAATATTGGACGATGGTTATAAATGAAAATTATGAGTTAATGACTTTTAACTAACCCAACGTATTGATATAAGTATTGAAAATAAATATTGGACGATTGTTACAAATGAAACTTGTGAGATAATGACTTAAAACAATACAATTTTGCATAAAATATAAAATCAGTATATCAGTAAATCATATTCTAAGAGCAGTGTTAACACTTCGTTAACAGACACGCAAACAGGACCCCATAGACATTATTATTATTGTATACTCGGGGAAAAAAACTAATGCATTATGTAGTAATAGTAACAGCATCAGTATTTTCTATATTTTGTCTCCGAGCGGGAGACAATATTTGTTAGGTTCGTTGGGTTAAATTTAGTACCACGGGCGTCAATATTCTTTGCAAGTATCAAAATATGCTCACAAAATGAAAACAGTACTGATAGATAAGTTACTGGAGCCATCATTTTTATTATTAATGATTTCAAAGGTTAGTTGGTCAATATTTTTTTAATAAATAGCACTTTAAAGCGTATTTCTGTAATTCTCATATTGTATGTCTCAAATAGGTACAGTACCTCCCTTAAAATTAGACATACCTACGTTTGTTAACTGTGCAAGCCGTTCGAAGTTAATTTACAAGCTGCTTGCTGGCGTTCGACCGGATTTCAGTGTAGTCTTGGACAAAATCTAGGTTCATACACCTGCGAATTACGAAATCGCCGCGAAACGTATTCCTATTGGTTTATTTAAAATAATATTGTAAAACTGTAGTTTTTTATTAGATTTTATAAATGTAGTTTACTAATTTTTGTGTGCATACAGTTAGAAGTATTTTTTTATGATCATAATACTACTGTGACATGAAATCAAGCTTATGGCTCTTAACACAATTAAAGTGTCATCTTTACTTTTAAGTTTGTGTAGCCCCAATGTTAGATGAGAGTCCCTCTTGTTATAGTTACTTATCTTGTGCTTATACATGTGTAATATAAAAACAAAAAAGGAGTGAAACAGCAAGTGAATTTATTTACTTTGTGCTGTACTCGATATTATCTGAAAAAGAGATTATAGTCGGCAATGTGGAATGTAATTTCGGTAAATTTCCAGTTTACTGCAAGGAGGGTTTTATAGAATTTTTTTCAGAAACATGCTGAGAACCCCCCTTGGATGCACAAGCAACAAGGCAAATTTATTGCAAACAAACCCCAAAAAAGTTAAGGGACCAAGAATGAATAAGGGCGCTGGTCGGGGAGTAAATGTAAGCGAAAAATGCTATAAAAAACATTTAGTCGGACTTTGAAAAGATGTGTTTTTCACATTTTGCAGCAATACTTCCTTTAAATCCTGTCTGCCCCACACAGCACCCATATTCGTCCAGGCCTAGTAACTTTCTTGGGGGTTGCTCCCAAGAATTTTTTCTTGTGTTTTATGGTTTAAAGGTAGTTTTATGCATGCACAAGGGGAAGGAGAACCCCTCGTCTTTTTGGGTAAGAGGGCAGAAACGCTCTTCGTCCTGGGGGTTCTTCTTCCCCTTCTGCATGCATACAATCACCCTCAATGCATGAACTTTTGTTTATATGATACATTAGATCGGCTCCGTGCCCGTGATATTATATTCAAAGTAGACGTAACAATTAAATACAGAATTGGTAGAATTACCATTGAAACACATCCCACGACTGTTTCGGTCTTATATGACGTCTTATTTTTTAATTTAAAGATAAAAGAAACTATTTTAGATTCATTTTTATAGAGACTTGGCTTAACTTTGTTTACATTTCTACTATATTTTTCGACAGCATAATATATCTATGCTGCGCTAAAACTGTATTTGAGGCCATTCATAAAGCTACAAATATAGTGTCTTTTAATAATTGATTGAATCACCCAGTTAAATAACAATAACTTGGCAAATTTTTAGTTTCATGTCGTCTGTCATTTTTCATAATTGCGACCGAGATTTTACGATTGTTGGTTCGGGTAGTATGCCTGGGATATATTTAGTTTGGTTACCGTTGATATATGGTTTATACCTGTTGTATAAATCAATCTACGCGTGGCAGTTAACTACATGGTCTGTCAGGCATTGTACTTTAACCACTATGTTGTCTCAATGCATGTCTTTGGGGTTTTATTTTTAATTTGGAAAAAACTTGAAATATTGTGTACCAAATTACTTAAAATTCAGAACATAGGTTTATTTCCACTATTTCTAGCCACGTGTAAAGTCTCATTTCAGTTTCTCTCATACTTACAAAAATATACCGTTTTCAAAAAGTTTTCTCCGATTTTCCACCGGAAAGACTTGAGCATAAAGGCTGATTAACGTAAGGTCATATAAGGTCATTGCATTTAGGTACAAAAAAGATGAGCTGCACATCACTTTATCATTTATTATTTCGTCTACTTTTACAAACTTCCAAAGACAATTAGGGTTATAAGTTAGGCAAGAATTTGGTGCAAATAATTCTAATAACTTCTGCCTGATATTTAAGTTACATTTAAAATTAGTCAAAAAGGCAATAGGACAATTGTTTTGTCAACGCCTTCAAATTATGGTTATTAGTGCAACTCATTCTTTTTAAAACAATCTCATTCCTTTTGCAATTAAACCAATAATCTTGGGAGCGGAAAAAAATCCTGCACAATTTGTTTTGCAAGCGACAAACGACGGAATTACCGAAACATACAAAATCCCAGTGCAAGACTTCTGGGTGTATCTCAGCAAACAATCACATCAAAAATGGGAAGAGGAATACAAACAAAATACAAAAGGTGTATGTTATAAGCAAATACAACCAACACTACCGGTGAAGCCATGCTTTGCTAAATTAAATTATAAAAAGCGAAATTTCCATTATTTGCAGATTACGCTTTAATCATATAATGGTACCTGTTTACATGCATAAAATAGCCTTAAGAAACGACCCACTTTGTCAGTGTGGAGAGCTGGGGAGCACTCAGCACATGCTACTAGAGTGCAGCTTGAAAAAAACGAGAAATAAATGAATTCTGTAATCAAGTGCATGTTTGGGCGGGTGTTTATTGCCCCTTTAGCTTACCACAGTTGCTACAAACAAAGCAGAAAAACATATACGATTGGTTGTTGAAACACATTAAAAAAATTAAGCTAGAACCATAACGTGATAAAAACACGCGGCATCTGTAAAGATAGGCATAGAAATAGTAGTCGTATATGTTTGGATATTTATGTATTTGAGTATGTGGGTCGGTTATAGATGTAAGTGTGTATGTGTGTATATATATATATATATATACATATATATATATATATATATATATATATATATATATATATATATATATATATATATATATATATATATATATATATGTATGTATGTATGTATGGGTATATATATGTGAGAGGTAAGAAATACTATATAAATTAACAATAATTTGGTTTTACGATGTGAACAGTATATGTGTAATAATCATTTGTTAGTGATTTAAGTAAATATTGTAAAGAGTGATTTGTAAAGCTTAGTTTTAAGATCCTTTGTATCTCCCATTTGTTTATACCTTTATTCAAACCGTGGCCCAGTCTGTGTGTGTTTTGTGAGGCTTGAAGGGTCCCTAGGCGATTCGTGTCCCCGTGTATTCCCGACTGATTAAAAAAAAACTGAAAAAAAAACTGAAAAAAAAAACTTAAATAAACAAAAACCTTAAAATAATAAATTTTAAAAAACTGAAAAAAAAAGGAAAAAAAGACCAATTAGAAATAAAGAAAAAAAAAAGAAAAAAAAGAATGAATATGTTAAATGGTAAGAATATTGTTGTACTCAGCTTAGTTAATTAATAGTGTGCCCAGCAGCGCCAGAATCCACAGGATTCTCTCACGCGACCGTGTACAGGAACTGGGATCGATAAAACGACCAGATGGTTCCTTTACTGAATCTCGGAAAGAAACGTTAGAGCTCTTAGCACACACACACACTTCCCAGATTGTCTGATCCTGAGCAACGGTGAGGTCCTACCAGCTGAGGGACGATCTAAACGCCCCCAAAGGGAGGACTGGCTAGTTGCTCGGAGAATAGTTACAGCCTCGGCAGTGGAGTG
Organism: Tillus elongatus; assembly: GCA_964006375.1. Lineage (NCBI taxonomy): Eukaryota > Metazoa > Arthropoda > Insecta > Coleoptera > Cleridae > Tillus > Tillus elongatus. Next base: position 234,847,984 of record OZ023263.1, read on the forward strand.
TGCTGTGAATCATTTCCAGCCATTCAAGTCGCCAGGGGAGGATGGGGTGGTACCGGTCCTACTACAAAAGGGACTGGAGATTCTCCTACCCTTCCTTATCAGGCTGTTCAGAGCCAGTCTGGCCTGGAACTATATTCCTTCCAGCTGGACGGTGGTTAGGGGGTTTACATTCCCAAATTGGGACGTAATGACCTCCTACCTACTTCACTGAGACCTCTCAGTATTACATCATTCCTCCTGAAGGGATTGGAAAAAATACTGGACGGACACATTAGGGGGAACATCTTACCCAAGAACCCCCTAAATACCCACCAGTATGCCTATCAAACTGGCAAATCAACTGAGTTAGCGCTCAATAACCTCGTCGAGAAGATCACACACTCTCTGGAAAATGGAGAGGTTGCGGTGGCGGCATTTCTCGACATAGAAGGAGCATTTAATAATGCATTACCGATCTCCCTCTACGAGGCCACTATCGCTAGGGGGGTGGAACCTACCATCTGTGGCTGGATCGGAAACATGCTGCACAATCGGACCATTATTACCTCATTACGGGGAGAGGTGGTCAGCGTTAGGGCTGCGAGAGGGTGTCCTCAGGGGGGCGTTCTATCCCCCCTGTTGTGGTCCCTCTTTGTGGACGACCTGCTGGCTATCCTCGGACTCTGGGAGGTTGAGGTCCAGGCGTATGCGGATGATCTTGTCATAATGGTTAGAGGCAAATCTGAGGAGGAACTGTCTAGTACTCTTCAAGAAGCACTAAATGTAGTCAATGATTGGTGCCGTAGGGAACAGATGTCTGTGAACCCTCGCAAAACGATCATTGTCCCGTTCACCAGAAGAAGAAGGTTGGACAAATTAAAACCACCTAATCTTATGGGGGAAAACATTCCATTTTCGGACCAAGCAAAATATCTGGGAGTTATCCTAGATAAGAAGCTCAACTGGGACAGACAGTTAGAAAATGTTATCCGCAGGGCTAAGATGTCCCTGTGGACCTGCCGGAGAATCTGTGGGAACAATTGGGGAACAAACCCCCAACAGATGTACTGGCTCTATGTAGTGGTTATCAGACCTATGATAACATATGGAGCCATAGTTTGGTGGCCTAAGGTGCTACGTGGTACCGCGAGGGCCAAACTGGCTCATCTACAGAGACAAGCATGTCTGATGATAACGGGAGCGATAAGCACCGCACCATCAGTCGCTCTGGAGGTCCTCCTCAATATTCCCCCACTTCACATATGGTTGGAGAGGGTGGCGAGGTGGACAACGTACAGACTAAAACAAACGGCAGATAACATGCCGAGGGAAGTCAGTCTGAGGGGGTCCGGACTCCTTGATGACAGTGATTGTCACAGGATTCTGGGAATGAACTCAGACTTGATGCCTACAAAAATCAGCAGAGATCTGTCTTTCAAGACCGTCCTCCCGGAAAGGGAGGACTGGGACCGGAACCAATCGACCCTGTTGAGAGCGGACCTCTGCTGGTACTCTGACGGCTCCAAAACCAATATGGGAGTAGGAGCCGGCGCATATGGGGGCAGCACCGATGCTAGACTATCAGCTAGCCTCGGCAAGTACGCAACCATACACCAGGCAGAAGTTTATGCCATCGAGATGTGTGCAAAGGAAAGCTTAAAAGACCTATGCACAAACAAATCGATAAAGATATTTGCAGATAGCCAAGCTGCAATAAAGGCTCTTGGTTCCTACCGTTGCAATTCAAAGACGGTATGGAGTTGTAAATCTGCCCTTAACGAATTGGGCAGCTGTAATGAGGTGTCGCTGGTCTGGATACCGGGTCACTCGGACCATGATGGCAACGTTGCGGCAGACGCGCTTGCCAGGAGTGGTGCCCAGTGTGACTTTGTCGGACCAGAACCGGTGCTGGGAATAACATCTTGCACAGCAAAACGCACCTTAAAGACCTGGACAGATAGAAGGACAATTCAATATTGGCAAAATCTTCCAGGATTAGCTCACTCTAAGGCCTTCATAAATGGCCTGTCTGAGTCAAGGGCTAAGAAACTTCTAGAGTTGAACAGACAACAACTGAGTACTCTAGTCGGCCTGTATACAGGACACTGTCGCTTGCGGCATCACATGCACCGTATTGGGATCGGTCAGGAGACCGAGTGCCGGCTGTGTATGGAGGATGACGAAACAGCAGAGCACGTGCTGTGTTCCTGTCCGGCAGCGGATAGGACTAGACACCTGCTCTTTGGCAAGGTAAAGCTTGCTCCAGAGGATCTGGATCAACTTTCGCCCGCAAAGGTTATCGACCTCTGTAGGAGGCTGGATTTGTTGGGCGAAATATAGACATTAGGCGTGAGCCACAATAGACCTTATGGTCGCGGTGGAGGGACCGATATGGACCACTCACAACTAACCTAACCTAACCTAACCTAGTTAATTATATTAAAAATAATGGTAGTAATAATAAAAACTACATAATGGTTGGAGCCACGATGGAACATTGTTTAGAAAAATACGTGCATGACCTAACGCTCGACCGGAAAATTAAATCGGACAATGGGCTAATGGAAAATTTTCTGCAGCCAAAAAAAGCGCGAACAACAACAACAATTAAACCAATAAGTTTATATTTAGAAACGCAAGTAAACGTATTGGGGCAGAGAAATAACATTGGAGTACTGCGCACGATGCAACTTTGAGTGATGACATCGCCGACACTTATCTCTTGTGTCATCTCAAAAGACAGTTATCAGAGCAACAATGGAACAGGAAACAAGAGGATTTGGTGATCCGTTATTCCAGCACACAGATATGTCACTGCACGTCTACATGGCTATCGTCCTTGCGGAAGAGAAAAATATAAATCCCCGCTCATATATCGCAACTCCCGATGCACATGACAGCACTTGAAAGACTGACGGATAAATTAAATTCATTGTTTCGTTAGAGGTCCCGAATAAAAGATACTATAAACTGCAACTTGATTTAACATTGATTTTGTCGACATCGTACTGAAATTTTATTTAACTGCATTACTAAAAACTAGAAAAGTAACAGGTTGGTTTACTATATTGAAGCCCTATGAAAAATTCACCAAAAAACAAATTATTTGACATGGTATAGTAAGAATCAATAAAAGTTCGGGACGTAGCAAGTGCGGTATGGTAGTGAATTTTTATTAAATGCGTCAAATTTGAATAACTCAATTTTCTATAAACTTAAAAAGTTGAATTGTAGTATATAGTAAGGTCTTTCCCAATGCAACATATCCACCAAATTTCATTAAAATAGCTTTGTATGTTTTGGAGAAAAAAATTGTTTCGATAGAAAACTCCAAATTTGAATAACTCAATTTTCTATAAACCTAGAAAACTGTATTTTGGTATGTAGTAAGGTCTTTCGCAATGCAAAGTATCCGTCAAACTTCAATAAAATGGCTTCGTAATTTTCGGAGAAAAAAAATTTTCTCTAAAGGAAACTCAAAATTTTCCCGGAGTTTAAGCGAAATATATGTATATTTCTCTGGACGCAAATCGGTCTGTTTTGTTTTCAATGCGCTACCCTATATATATATATATATATATATATATATATATATATATATATATATATATATATATATATATATAGGGTGGCGCATTGAAAACGAAACAGACCGATTTGCGTCCAGAGAAATTTTTTTTTAAGAAACGCTGAAACATGTCGATTTTAATATTGAGGGGGACATGTTTTGACATAAAACTTAACTTTGTCACATCAACCCCTTAAGGGTGGTGATAACAACCCTTATATTTTAAATAGAGAACATGGATCGAGTGTTACATCGTTTGAAAACACTTTTTTTTAAGTTTTATTAACTTGTTTAAAAATTATTCACAGTTGAAGATGCAAAAACGCATTTCACTCATTCCGATAATAAATGTGCTGATAGTCAATGTTTTGTTGGTTTGTAAACAAAAAATTGACTATCAGAACATTTCTTATCGGAACGAGAGAAATGCGGTTTATTATTTCCGTTTATCGGTCGGTTTGATACTTGATAGTACTACGGAAAATTAATTTCACAATGGTGTATTCTATAGAAGAAAGAGTTGAAATAATTACTCTTTTTTTCAAAAACGATGACTGTGCCAACCGTACCGCAAATTTGTTTAATGAACGACATCCGAACAGACATGTTAACAGAAAATACATTTTGGAGTTAGTTGCAAAGTTTCGAGAAAGTGGTTCAGTAGCCAACAAAAAACGTCATCCTGAACGTGAATTTCCGGTTAGAAATGAGACTAGTGAGATTGAAGTTTTAGGACGAATTGCTTCAGACCCAACTTTGAGCACGATAAAATTGGCCACTCTTTCAAACATCAAAAGAAGAACTATTCAGCGAATATTGAAGCATCATAAATTCATCTTGTACAACTGAATGAAGATGATTTTGATCGGCGGCTGGAGTTTTGTGAAGTTATGACTGCACGAATAACTGATAACGGGAACTTTCTTTTCAATATATGTTCCTCAGACAAGTGTACATTTTTATTAAACTCTACAGTCAATCGTCATAATTGTCGTTATTGGGCAGATAATAATCCAAGAAATTTTCACGAAGTCATCAATCAAACACCACAGAAATTGAATGTCTGGACTGGCATTTTTGGAGACCGTTTAATCGGACCAATTTTTCTTGTTGGCAATTTGAGTGGCGAAACGTATTTGGAGTTACTAGAAGATATCGTTTACCCTCTACTAATTGACATTGTTGAAAATGATGATCGCCATCAAGAAAATCAATTAGTGTTTCAACAAGATGGAGCTCCTCCGCATTCTTTACAACGTGTTAGGGAGTTTTTGAACAAATAGTTTCCAGAGCAATGGATTGGACGTAGAGGTGCTATTGAGTGGCCCTTTAGATCACCCGATTTAACTCCTTTAGACTTCTTACTAAGGGGCCATTTAAAAAGTAGAATTTTCTCAACAGAACTGGAGTCCTTGGAAGAATTACGACGACGCATTGTTGGAGAATGCCGTCTAATAACTCCACAAATACTCCAGAATGTCAGAACTCGTTTTGAACAAAATTTGTACTTTTGTATAGAACCTGGTGGTCAATAATTTGAACACTTACTTAACTGAATAAACATTTTTGAACGTTTGGTTTTGTTTTTTAGTTTTTTCTAACGAAACATTGACTAATTAGTGCATTTCTTATTACAATGAATGAAATGCGTTTTTGCATCTTCAACTGTGAATAATTTTTAAACGAGTTAATAAAACTTCCAAAAAAGATAGTGTGCTGAATTCAGAAAAGAAAGAGCTTTCAAATGATGTAACACTCGACCCATGTTCCCTATTTCAAATATAAGGGTTGTTATCTGTTATCACCACCCTTAAGGGGTTGATGTGACAAAGTTGAGTTTTATGTCAAAACATGCCCCCCTCAATACTAAAATTGACGTGTTTCAGCGTTTCTTAAAAAAAATTGCTCTGGACGCAAATCGGTCTGTTTCGTTTTCAAAGCGCCACCCTGTATATATATATATATATATATATATATATATATATATATATATATATATATATATATATATATATATATAAATTGAAACTCACCCTGGATATGGGTTCTAGGTGTCCTAGTTCGCGCTCATTTGAAAAATATTTTGCAAAGTCTCACGATCGATACCTCTTTGTTAGTGAATTTTTTTTAATAAACATTTACTAAAAATATGCATCTCAAATTCTATCAGTAAGCCGCCTAATTTAAAGTTTCTATGCAAAATAATGTATTATATTATTTATCTTCGAGTGTAACGTAACATACCCTAAAATAAAATATATGTATGGACTTTATTTATAACTAGGGAGTGCAATATCAATAAACTCCGCACTATAAAAGGGTTAGATCATAGCGGAATAAACGTATCAAGTGGCAGCACGATTCCGATAACCGTACACAGAGAGGCTGTTATCTCTGGAGTGCAGCACTATTTGTAATACGCCCAGGCTGGATTTACATTACAAAATGCTTCACATTTAACGGTTAGATACACGTATAGAGATCCAGCAAAATGCAATATATTTTTTGCATAAGGTTAATGGTGCAGTTTGTTACAGCAATATGAGTTTGTAATTGCGTTTGTTGTTGTAAAAATTATTTTTGTTTTAGAATGTTTCGTTTAATATTCAGCTTTATTTTGTGAAAAGTACTTGTTTCGTATTGGCGAATTTTCATTTAAGAAAATTACTTATAGAGGCGTAACTACTTTCTAATTTTCGAAACATAAATTCTAACCTGAACTCCGTCCATCATTTCCTCCAGGCTAATAGACCACAACTCCTCTTCCTCACCGAAACCCAAATCAATGCCAAAACAGCCACTAATCACCTTAATTTCCCGGGGTATGAGCTCCTTACTTCATTTAGATTGCATGGAGGTGTGTGTGCATACGTCCGTAGCAATCTATCCTACACCAGACTCCCCAATTTAGAAGCTGGAAGAAAAGACGAACTTTTGATGAAACTTTCAGAGCTGCAACTAAATTCATCTGTTGTATTTACCGGTCACCTTCTGACAACAACTTTGTCCATCTCTTCGACTACCTTTCTGAAAAAACCGACCATCTGATTTCTGAATATCCTTCCTCTGAAATCACTATTCTTGGTGACTTCAATGCCCATAATAAGGCATGGCTAGGATCTTCCAAAACTAATCCACAATGGAGAGCAGCGGAGGACTTTACAGTCAGCAATTATTTAACCAATATGGTTCAGCAACCTACTTACTTTCCTCGCATCCCAGCACACAGCTCAAATCACTTGGATCTCCTTCTTTCTACAAAACCTGAATGCTATAAGACATCAGTCACCGCCCCTCTTGGTCGCTCAGGCCACGACGTGGTCACTACTTTCTGCATAATGCAACCCTTGGTCACACAATCATCACACCCACGTATCGTTTGGCACTACAACTCCGCGAACTGGGAAGAAATGCGGAATTACTTTTCCTCATTTCCATGGGCGTCTGTCTGCTTATCTCATCCTGACCCCTCTGATATCTCACAAAACGTCACCGAAATTATCCAAGCTGGCATGGAATAATTTATTCCACGTATACAGAAAACCTCTTCAGCCACTCAAAGGCCCTGGTTCTCTAAATCCTGTGAGAAGGCCAGACTTGAAAAGGTCAGAGCTCACAAAACGCTTCTAAACAACCCCAGTCAAGAAAACCGTCAAGCATTTAACGACGCAAGAAACCGCTATATCCGCATTCTTTCTGAGGCAAAAAAAATTCGTTTAATAACCACATCAAAAACAAAGTCCTTCCAAGCTCCAACGGCAGCAAACCCTTCTGGACTCTTGCTAAATCTATTGGGAATAATTTCTGCAAGAGCACGTTCCCACCTCTTGTTTCAGGGGGTGAAATTGTTGCTACCGCCCTGGGCAAGGCTGAACTTTTTGCCTCGTTTTGCGCCGGCAATTATACTCTCAACCCACCTCCAAATGTTCAATATATATATATATATATATATATATATATATATATATATATATATATATATATATATATATATATATATATATATATATATATATATATATATATATATATATATATATATATATATACTGGCGGGCGATCTGGTCCAGGTGAGACTGCAGGGAGGCAAAGTGATGTGCACCCGAATTTTAACTCCTCCACTGTGGGCTTAGAAATTGACAATTGACCTCACTTGGTTGTTACTCAGGAACGAGGTCCAGATGATACCGCCTTGGGTTGAGCGCTGGTGGGTGTCGTGTGTCCAGACGACCCCGAAAGGGTTGTGATCTCTGACGAGTGGTATACACCTGGAGTGTGAGCTTCGAAACGGGCAAACAGCCCCACTTGGGTGCTGCTTAGGTTCATGATACCGCCTCAAGTAAAACACTGCCGGATGTCTGGCCCAGACGAACTCGGAGAGAGGTTATCCCTCTTTGAGCTTCGAAACGGGCAAACGACTTCACTCGGATGGCAATACACCTGTCAAACTAACTTTCACTCTAAAAAATATCATCTCCTGTGGGGAGCTTCATTTGTTGGGTGAAATTTAAGCAACCACTGGCAGTTTTTGGGTCTAGATGAACCTGGAGGAGCGCTGAGATCTCTGCTGGTGGATTAAACCTGGAGATTGAGGCCTAGTCTGTAAGCTTCGAAACGGACTAACGACCCCGCTTGGATACTCTTCGGAGGCGGGAGTTCATGATACCGCCTCGAGTCAATGAAACACTGGTATGGGTCTGGTCCAGATGATACTGGAGGGAAGCGGATATCTCTGGGGAGTGATATACACCTGGATTTTGACGCCTTCACTCTGGGCTTAGAAATGGACAATTGGCCTCGCTTGTTTGTTACTCAGGAGCGGGGTTCCAGATAATACCGTCCTGGGTTGGCCGCTGGCGGGTGTCGTGTGTGCAGACGATCCGGAGGGGGTTGAGATATCTGATGAGTGGTATACACCCGGAGTTTGAGGTCTCCACCGTGTGCTTCGAAACGGACGAACGGGCTCGCTTGGGTGATGCTCGGGAGCGGGACTCAATGGGATGTCGCCTTGAGTCTAGCACTGGCGGGTGCCGGGTTTAGACAAACCCGGAGGAGAGCTGAGATCTCTAGGGCTGGATTACAACTGAAGATTGGATGCTGCCCGAGAGCAGGACTTGATGATACCGCCTCGAGTCAAACACTGACGGATGTCGAGTCCAGACGAACTCGGAGAGATGTTATCTCTCTTTAGGCTTCTAAACGGACAAGCGACTTCCTTCAGATGGCAGTACACCTGTCAAGCAAACTTTCACCCTCAAGAATCGACTACTGCAGGCAGCTGGATTTGATGGGTGAAATTTAAGCAATTAGATGCGAGTCACAATAGACGTAAGGTCGTAGTGGATGGTCTAGAATAGCCCACTCACAATGAATCTAATATCTAAGCTACCCTATGTATTACGGGTTTAATTATTTAAAAATGGTGTCTTGTGATGAATTTAATAACTCCCACTAAAGTGGTATATTGTACAACCCTTGCGGTATAAATATTTAACAAGAACCTTGATGAGATCCAGCAACTACTGCAGGTAATTACAACCTATATTTTTCAAGTTCTCTCATTCATCATCTGTTTTCCAATATATCAATATTTAAACTATTCTTTTCTTTCAAGATAACAAATTTGCAAGTAAGGGTATAAGAAATATGCTGATAAAGATAAGGCTGTTAGCGACAGTCAAGTTGGAAATATTTCAGTAAACCTAAAATTTCAAGTTCTTTATCTGGAAGGTGATGTTTAGAACCGTCACATCTTAACAAAAATGGTAGACAACATAATTTGAAAAACCTTCGAGTGGAAACCTTTAAAAATCACATATAGTTTATATTATTTCTCTACTAATAAATAATACTTGCAGTAGGTTTTGTTGACTGTAAGTTAATTGTTAAATTTAAAACTTATAGATCCGCCGCTCTAAAATATCGTAGATCTTGAATTTACTACCTACAAGCTTTTAAACTTGTGTTTCAGTTTAAATATATACTCCGGCATTATTAAAAGCTACTACTTCGTGTTATTTCGCACAAATATAACTTACTTTATGTGCTAGTTTCCATAAAACAACACATAATCCACACTTGCCACATTATTTGCTATGTTTCAACTGACACCCGTTCTACGTAACAACTACTTCAAATGTTAGAGACATACTTACTGCACCTACAAAAAGCTTTGAGTAGACTTGAATATACGGCATTGGACAGGAAAATCCACAGACAGAACTCCTCACTGTGGATTTTAAGTATAAGTTTAGGTGCATTCATGTATTCGTACTGATTATTATATTATACATAAACACGTACTATACTCTTGTAAAGCCCCGGCTGAAGTTAGAGACGGAGGTATAGCCTGTGTTTGCCTGTTTGCCTTTGTCTAGTACTATTCCGAACTAGCTGCATTATGCTCGATGAATAGAATGTTCTGAATACATTCAGTCGTCTATTCTCGATTACATTCTCTCTATAAGCAGGACAGCTTTTTAATAAGCTTTGCAATAATAATAAGAATAGTTATTTACTCTAGGATATATATATATATATATATATATATATATATATATATATATATATATATATATATATATATATATATATATATATATATATATTTGAGGGCGTAGTTGGCGCCAATAGGGGCTAACCAAACAAGTGGCCCTCCTGAACCGCCGCAGCCTCGGAACCGCTGTTGCATTACTTCGAGGCATTGGCTGTCTTCGCTTTAATATGATACATAACATAGGTAATACAATATATAATACAATACATACAAATCATACTCACAACATATACCTATATACAACACATAAACAAATAAAACACAACACGTTTTAAAATGGTTTGCCACTACTGTAAGCAAGAGACATTTCTTTTCTGCCTTGCCTCCTTCTTCATCTCTTGGTCTCCTTTTCTTTAGTCTCGATAATTTTTCGGACCACTGTGTGGACTAGGTTCCAGCATTCCTGGGATTCCAGCAAGCTGCTCGCCATAGATTTGGCGTTAAACACTTCCCTCTTGGCTTGGGCATATTCCTTTCGGACATTCTCCCATCTTGGACAGGCGAATAGAGTGTGTTCTACATCATCAATCGCCCCGCAGTAATCACAAGACTCCGTATCCCTCCTCCTTCGCTCGTACAGGTACTTGCCAAAACAGCCATGGCCCGACAGTGCTTGGGTCAAGAAGTAGTCCACCTCTCCGTGATTTCTTTCACTCCAGGTTCTAATATTTGGAATAATCCTCCAGGTCCAGCGGCCTTTCGTGCTGTTCTCCCATTTCGTCTGCCATCTAGTCATCAGTTGAGACCTAGCAGTTTCTCGTGTTAGACCGTCATATCGTTCTTGTCTCTCCTGGATGAGCAGCTCCACTGGTGGCACTCCTGCAATCACAGCCGCAGCCTCTGCTGAAATTGTCCTATAGGCGCTACATATTCTAATGGAAAGTATTCGCTGCACCATTGTGAGTCTTTGTAAAGCTTTTTGTTTTTAATGACACTGTGCCACCTGGGGGCAGCATACAATATCTGCGACATTGCGACACTCATTAACAGTCTCCTCTTTGATGCCCTGGGACCTTCGATGTTGGGTAGTAGTCTAGTTAGGGCAACAACTGTCTTTTCGGCTTTCTGAGCCACTTGGTTAACCTGCTCAGCGAACGTTAGCTTGGTGTTCAGCCAAACCCCTAGGTATTTGATTGATTTTTTCGGCAATACTTTGCTTCCCTCTACAATAAATTGGATGGGAGCCATTTTCCTCTTAGGTGTAAGTATGACTGCTTCCGTCTTTTCAGGGGCCAGTTCGAGTCGTTTCGCTCCCATCCAAGCTGTTACGCTTTTCAGTGCCTTATTTGCCGTGCTCATCAGTAGCTCTTCGGTCTTGGCAACCACTACCACAGCCACATCATCTGCGAAGCCCACAAGAGTCACCCCCGCGGGTAGCTCCATCCTCAGCAGTCCATCGTACAGCAAGTTCCACAGTGTGGGACCAAGGATCGAACCCTGCGGAACGCCACTGCTCATTCGCCTACTCGTTACAAATTCCCCAGCTTCCAGGATTATTTCTCTTTCTGACAAGTATGATGCTATAATGTTGATCAAACCTTCGTCGATTCTTCGCTTTCTTAGTTCTTCCAGTATTTTCTGCCACGACGCGCTATTGAAAGCATTTCTAATATCCAAAGTTATCACTGCACAAAGTCTTCGGTATTTCCATGAGTAGGCAGCGGCCTCCCTGGCGATGGTTAACACTTCGTTGATGGCGTCCGCAGTCTGTCGGCCCACTCTAAAGCCATATTGTCTCTCTGCCAAGTCTCCTGTTCGTTCAATCTCTCTCTTCAGTCTCGCCAATATGAGGTGTTCATATAGTTTACCTTCTACATCGAGCAGGCAGATGGGTCTCCGCGACAGTCCGTCTGCTTTGGGTATCAGCACCAGTTTGGCCCGTTTCCACCTTGTCGGGAAGTAACCTTCGGCTGCCAAGTGGTTGTAGACAGACAAGATGAGTTCTGGTCTTTCCTCCGCGACTACTTTCAGTATCTCTGAAGGGATGTATCCTGGTCCAGGTGCCTTATTTATTTTAAGCTTTTTGACGGCTACTAGCAGTTCTTCAGGTGTGAAGCTTGTAATTCCACCATCGCGCACCCCTGCCACACTACTGGGTCGTGGGTAGGGAAGAGACGGTCGACAGCACTCTCCACCATGGGCATCGACATCGTACACAACGGGTATCCAAACATTTTTTTGGTGACGATTTTATATCCGTCTCCCCAGATGTCCCTGTCGACCTGGTTACACACTGCTTTCCAACTGGCCCTTTTGGCGTCTCTAATACCGGATTTTAGCGCCTTTTATATATATATATATATATATATATATATATATATATATATATATATATATATATATATATATATATATATATATATATATAAGCTTTGCAATAATAATAATAATAATAAGAATAGTTATTTACTCTAGGATATATATATATATATATATATATATATATATATATATATATATCCAATTGCAGGGCAATAATTATAGAATTTGGAGAACCCAATTCATCACAATGCAGTTTTTAGACCCGACGATCGTTTCGCTAACAAAGTTAGCGTCTTTAGAGGGATGAATAAACTAAGCGAATAAAGACTAGAACTACTATTTATATCTTAGTTGCCAAGCAGTTGCGAACAGCGTCTCCTAGGAAGGTATACAGATAAACCCCCACTGCTAAGTCTTAAATCCCTGTGATTTAAACTGCCTTTTTCATACTGTGCGTCGTTATCAAATATTCCTTCAAAGAAGAATACGCTGCTTATATAGATAACAGTTTGAACAGTGGACTACATAGAACCGGACCTACTCTATTTATCAAAACATTTATGTTCAAATTTATAACGATATATATATATATATATATATATATATATATATATATATATATATATATATATATATATATATATATATATAGCGGAGCATAGATGTATTATGCTATCGCATAATATAGTACAAATGTAAACAAAATCTGGCCAATTCTCTCTAAAAATTAATCTAAAATGGTTTCTTTTATCTTTAAACTTTAACATGAGACGTCATATAAGACCAAAACAGTCTACTAATTGTTACTTATACTTTGTATATAATATGCCGGCCACGAAGCCGATCTAGTGTATCACCTAAACAAAACGTTTTTTAACGTATACCCAGGTAGCTCAGAGACGTCCCGCTTTGCCCCATAAGCAGAAGGTTACGCGATCGAATCCAGTTCGATAAATGTATGCTTTTTTATGTTTTATTTCGACGTTTGGAGAAACAATAGTACACTGATCTCATACATTTTGAACAAGATCTCATTTTTGTTTAAAACGCCTAACAAAGTTTGGCACCTTTGAGTCTGAAATTATAATGTTGTTATTGTTGCTGTTGAAAAAACCGGTTTGATTAGGTTGGCTATTAATAAGGCGATTAATAAGGAAAAATAACTGCTACGTTTATAATTTGGTACAAACTTTGGTTTTTTAAATATGAATTAAGTTTCCTTCTGGAAATCTTCTGTATAACTTAATGAAATTTGTGATACAAATTTCTTTTAAAGAGACTTACACTATCTAAAGATATAGCAAAGGTTAGTTCATTAGCTTCATCGAAAATTGGGTTTTGGGAATTTTTCTCAAAAGGAGTTAGAGTACAAGATTTTTTTGATAATAGAGAAATATCGATGGCAGCACTTTCGAAAGAATTCTTCAAATGTGCGCGTACTAAGCCCTACAAAATCGATCTTCAAGGTCTGTGTAAGTTTAAAGTATTAAATTTACTAATATGCCGTATAATAGCAGTGTACAATTCTTATGAAAATTCGCGCATATAAAGCACTTGCTGCGTCCTGAAATTTTTTATATACGACATTATTTACCCATCAGGGGCGGTGACAGTACAACTAGGCTATGGGGTGAGCTCACATGCAAACACGCTACGTAAAATTGACCACGAAAGAAACAGTCTTGGCTTAAGTCAAGACCTGCGATTTTTAGAGTTTGCCCCTGCGAATTTTTTATTTTTTTATTTCAACAACACACCACGAGGGCTCACAGCCCAAATACTATCGTATCGTGGATGTCGACAAGGAAGAAAGAAGCAACTTGTTAATTTTGGACTTGAAGGTTTGGGGGAGAAGGAAAAACATGCGCCGGCAAGGAATTTCGCAACTTGGAGGTCCTCGGGACAAAGAGCGGGCATAACAAGATGTTCTATATCTGGTGACTTGGACAGTAAAAGGATGCATTCGCTCTGTTCCCCTGGTAGATCTGTTGAAGTCAGCAGGTGAAGGAACTATGGACGAAAGCTCCTCTGAGCAGTGCCCGTGCAGATATCTATAAAAGACAGAGAGATCACCAACTACAGGTCGGTGGGCACGGGATGGCAGCCTTTGAGTGAGAGTAGGGTCACCGATGAGACGTATAGCTCTCTTCTGAATAGAGTCCAGGATAGCGAGTGTAAAAACGGCAGCGGCACCCCAGATGTGGGAGCAGTATTCGAGGTTTGGCCTTATTTGTGAAGTATATGAGGCATAGAGATTACCTGGTGAAAAGTATTTGCGAGCCCGGAAGGGAAAACCTAATTTCTTAGCAGCCGCTTCTGCAATTGATGTGATATGTTGGCGCCAATTGAGATTTCGATCCACAGAAATGCTACAAGTGAAAAGGACTCATTACTTTGAATAACTTGGTTGTTCATTGTGATAGGTCTAGGGAAGGTGTAGCTCTTATGAGATAGAAAGCAAGGCTGATATTTGGTGGAGTTGAATTCTACACGATTTCTACTTCCCCAGTTTAATATTTTTTGAAGATCCACATAGATAGAACCATCCATGAGTCTGCGAGACTCATATAATTGGACTAACAAGACAGGCTTAGAATATTGTATATTTGAGTGGAGGGTGCTGTCGTCCGTGTAACTATGAACTGGGTTAGATGTGCTAGAGAGGAGGTCATTGATGTGGAGAAGAAACAAAGTAGGGGCTAAAGCTAAACCTGAAGGGACTCCTGTGTTAATTGGATACAGTTTAGAGGAATGGCCATCCACGACAACAGAAATGCTCCGGTTGGAGAGGAAATTTGCTGTCCAGGTAGAGTTTTGGTGGTAGGCGATAGGCCAGAAGTTTATCAAGCAGCGCTGCGTGCCAGACCTGTTCGAATGCTTTGGATATGTCTAGAGCGACAATCTGGAATTCACCGGGTAGTTCCATAGACTTGTTCCAAGAATGGGTGCCAAAGGAAAAGAGGTCGGCAGTTGATCTGCGCTGACGGAATCCATACTGTCTGTCGTGGATTAGACTGGTTTTTAAGAAATGTTTGCTATTTGGTGTTTATATACTTTTCCATCACTTTAGAGACGACTGAAAGAAGAGAAATAGGCCTGTAGTTGCTAGGAAGCGCTTTGGATCCTTTGTTGGGAACGGGTTATACTAGAGAAGTTTTCCAGTTACTAGGGAATATGCCTCTATTGTAAGATGTCTGAAACAGACTAGTCAGGACCGGAGCAAGTTTTGGTGCGCATTTTTTAGAACAATTGCTGGAATCTCGTAAATTGTGAAAAACACTTTCAAGAGAAACTGCAGTCTCTTGAATTCAAAAGGGAGATCATGTGGAATCAAAAGCATACCCGGAATAAATACAATGTATCCTTGAGCAGACCTGGTTATAATAGTTGCCTCTACTACATTACGATGTAAAGCTTTAGCTTGTAGCCTAGTATTATTTCAAAATTAGGTGGTTCTAAATTTTTAAGCAACACTACTTGTGTGCCCACACATAACAATAGCCGATGGTATGGAAGACCAAGTGGGTTTAGAGAGTTCAAAAATTATACTGGGTAATGAGCGGCGTCGTCTTTATTTACCACAGAGTCTATTGAACTGTAAATCATTTCTTCCCCTTCAAATGGTTGCAGTAGCATATCATTAATAACCGCTGCTTGCTCGTTTTTGTACATCAACACCTATGTACCCAATACCTATCTTGTATCTCTCAACTATTTACCAACTTTAATACCTATACTATAATGAAGTACAAATATATACAAGCTACGTACTAATAACTATACCCAATGCTTAACACCTATCTTATGTTGCTTAACAAACGACTTAAATACCTAAATTACAAAGCATTAAGTGCGAAAATACTAACTACCTAATGAACTCTAAACTAAACTGACAACTAAACAGATAGATGGATAAATAGCTCAGTAAGCAACCTAACAACCGAAAAACCGAAAGGGGTTGAATTTTTAAAAAATCATCATATTACGGGATCGTCTGTGCAAAATCTCAAGTCTCTAGATCGAGTAGTTTACGATAAAGCAACGTTACATTTCAATATAGTACAGTACAGTACAGTACAGTACAGTACAGTACAGTACAGTACAGTACAATACAGTACAGTACAGTACAGTACAGTACAGTACAGTACAGTACAGTACAGTACAGTACAGTACAGTACAGTACAGTACAGTACAGTACAGTACAGTACAGTACAGTACAGTACAGTACAGTACAGTACAGTACAGTACAGTACAGTACAGTACAGTACAGTACAGTACAGTACAGTACAGTACAGTACAGTACAGTACAGTACAGTACAGTACAGTACAGTACAGTACAGTACAGTACAGTACAGTACAGTACAGTACAGTACAGTACAGTACAGTACAGTACAGTACAGTACAGTACAGTACAGTACAGTACAGTACAGTACAGTGCAGTATAGTACAGTACAGTACAGTAGTATAGTATAGTATAGTATAGTATAGTATAGTATAGTATAGTATAGTATAGTATAGTATAGTATAGTATAGTATAGTATAGTATAGTATAGTATAGTATAGTATAGTATAGGACAGGATAGTATAATCAAGTATAATGTAGTATAGTAACAGTAGAGTACAGCATAGTGTAATATAAATATAGTATGGTATAGTAACTATATAATATAGTATAATATAGTCTAGTCGAGTATACTAAAGCATAGTATATTATAGTAGGGTATAAGAAGTATAGTATATTATACTACAGTACAGGAAAGTATAGTATAAATGAGTGAAGATTGGCTCTGCGATGAGCACTGATAAGTACAATTTGGAGAACTCAATTCCCCACAATACAGTTTTTAGATTGACGATCGTTTTGCTAGCAGAGTTAGCGTCATCGGGGATTTATTCATCCATTTGATGTCGCTCACTTTGTTAGTGACACGATCGTCAGGTCTAGGAACTATATTGCGTTGAATTAGATTCTCCAAGTTATACTTATAAGTATAGTATAGTATAATATAGTATAGGTTAGTAAAGTAATAGTTTAGTATGGTATAGTATAGTATAGTATAGCATAGTATAGTATAGCATAGTATAGTATAGCATAGTATAGTATAGCATAGTATAGTATAGTATGGTATAGTATGGCGTTCCATACTATACTATACTATAGTATAGCATAGTATTTGTCATTGTTTGAAATTTGACAGCATGGCAAAACCAATAAGTCTCATAAGTTGTGAAGTATTTGGCATAATTTAACAAATGTTAATTCAAAAAATATTTCACTATTCTCCAAAGTCTAGACTCTAAATTATGACGTACGAAAACAGACTGATCGATAGTGAGATACGGACAAAATACGTGTTATGTGGACACCCCCGGTACATTATATTTCTTAAGATTTGTATGTCAAATAGCAATTTCAATTTAAAACTTTCAGAATCTCAAAAATGTTATAGTAATTCAGCTTATTTCGCAGTGGATTTGGTAAACTTTACCAATTCTTCTGTAGAAGACGACAACGAGCGTTTACTGTCTTTTCCTCTATAGATTTTTCTTGTTGACGTATTGCGGAGGCGAAGGAAATTCGATTTACGGCTATTGCATTTTCATGTTATCTGGCTGAAAGTTCAGACGGTACCTATTTCATTGTTCGAACGTTATGCACTCTTCAGGCACAGAACACCGCCGCGGTCTATAAAACTTATCGCGTTCTTTGGGAATTTGGTGATTTATGTTAATAAAAAAGTTGTGAACTTTCTGTTGTTTAGAGTTTATGTCTTTTGTTCCTCAAAGAATGTGATTTGATGACTTCTGTATCGCCAATAATGGTAGATAATATACGATATATCAAAGAGACTGGTTTGAATGTATAAAATAGTGCGACCTCTTTCTAGTTAAAAATAAATAGGTATATTAGTTAGAAACGTATTTATTACTATATCACTTTTTACCCACTTCTTATTGTTGTATTCACTTGAAATTTTGCATGCATACCTAAGTTTAATGGCATTACAATGATATGGTTGAAATTGGAGTTGAAATTTGTAAAGTAAAAATGGCGGTGGCAACATGGTCCGATTCAAAACAAAATCGATGCCTGGGGGTTTTATCTCAAAAAATAAAAAGCTATGATAACCAAATGTGGTAGGTAGGTTTACGATATAAAAAGTAAACTATACACCAAAATTTAGATTTCTATGTTACAAGAAAAAAAGTTATAATAAAATATTTTGTGCTAGATCATTTCTATGAAAATTCACTACCATAACGCTGCGTCCAGGCTTTCATTTTAGTGAATTTTCTTTAAAAAAAAATTCACTAATGAGGAGATCCCGACTTTTGAATTTTGAAAAAATTTCTTCAAATGAGCGCTAATTAGGCCCCCCAGAACACATATCCGGGGTCAGTTTCAATTTTTATATGTTTATATATATATATATATATATATATATATATATATATATATATATATATATATATATATATATATATATATATATATATATATATGTGTGTGTGTATGTATCACACCGATAACTCAAAAAATAATGCACCGATTTTGATTAAATTTGGTGAATAAATTCATTTTGCAAATGGCTTGGACAAGTTGGTTAGCCAGGAAAATCTGCCCAGGTTTTCACAGAAAATTATGTGGTTTCTTTCGAAAAAAATTATATCTTCGGATATAATAAAGTAAGGGCAACCAAATTTGATACGCGGGTTACATCCTTATAGGTAAGTTACCTACCAAAATTTAGCTATATAGGTCAAAAGACAAAAAAGTTATAGGCATTTAAAGAAAAATAAAATGGGGTTTTCCTCAAAACGTCAAAGTTGCGATTTAAAAGTCAAAATCGGCGACATTTACGCAAATGACTTGAATCTAATACGGGCTATGGAAATCAAATGTCTCAAGATGTTTTATAAACCCTGAAGTCTTAGTTTCAGCCGTCATTGTCATTTTACTAAAATGTTTCCAGAAAATTAATTTCAAATAGACCCTTTCTCTCATGCTTGGCAGTAGCCTTAGCTATAGAGTTTATCGTTTAATGGTATATAATTTTTGTCGAATTTTCGTAAAAAATCAATAAAGCTCAATATATCCGTTATTATACAAGATATGAAAAAAATTTGTATATATTAATTATAGGCTGTCTTGTGCTACATCTTAAAAAAATATTTCTACAATCACAGGGTGGCCCATAAGTCGTTGGTGATACAAATTTTCTTCTTTTTTTAATCAAACACGCCTTATGTGATTGCATTTTTGCATTTTCCATCGAAATATAATGCATGTTTGTAAGAAAAAAAATTCTGGATGCAGCAAGTGCGTTATGGTAGCGAATTTTGATCGAATGCTTCATATTTGAATAGCCCAATTTGCTATTAACCTATAATGTTGACCAAGAAACGAGTTTTTCCGGGAACACTTTAAGTTTACTTTCGGAAATTTTTGTACATTTTCACACAATAAAGTCATTTTTATGAAACATGGCACATTGTTTTTACTATATAGGTTATACTAGTAACCAAAATGGATGCCTGCTTTCTTAAAAAGAAAACATACATATTTGCAATAAAAACATTTTTACGAAAATGCACTACCATAACGCACTTGCTGCGTCCAGAGTTTTTCTTATCATTCGCTGTAACTTAAAAGAGTCAGTTAACTTTTTAGTTCAAGTGGGTTCTTAAAAGATGGCGTAATATTTATTTCTGTAAACTTTTATATATTCGCTGTGCCCTATCTTTACTCTTGGCAAGCACCAAGTATAATTTTCCCATGCTCGGGCTTGTACACGTTATACATTTTGTTCTCCTTATCGCGAACTGGTACTTTAACCTTGCTCAAACTTCTGGAAGGTAAAAACATGCAAATGTAAAGTACAATTCACAAAGTTGTGCCTAATGGCCTGCGCTATCAAATTCAAATATTTTCTACACTGATTATGTCCCGAATATCTTGCACTCACTGTAGTTTTTTTTATATGATCCGTTAGGTAAGAACTGTTTGTTTGCAAAAAAGTATTTGCTTCTTATATTTTTCGTTAAAATATAATTATTACTGGAGTGGTCATAAATTCTCAGCATTTAAACTTTCAATTTTCTTCATTAAGCGCTATTTAGAGCGCGTTGAATCTCAAGTCAGTTTTCAAACATCAAAAAGACCCAAGCCACTGTAAGCCTAAAACACGGTGACATATATATATATATATATATATATATATATATATATATATATATATATATATATATATATATATATATACAGCGTGACTCATAACTTTTGGGACATAAGGTAAGCGCAGGTAAACTTTAAGGATTTGATGAAACATGCCTAATAAGTACACTTGGAGAAATCCAAATTACCACAACACTTATTTCAGAGACCTTACGATCGTTTCGTTGACAAAGTCAACATCTTCAGAGGAAGAAAATTTATAAACTAAACAACTAGCTACCCTGTATTTATATCGCGTCAAGGTAAACGAACTAGTCCGAAGTAAAATTGTCGTCCAAGAACGATGGTTTGTTTATTGTGTAGTGAAAACACGAGGTCGAAGACCTGCTTTAATCTTCTGGTCGACAAATGTATGAGCCCTTGTCTAATATACGGATAATAGGTTTAAAGGGACCGAGTTATTTAAGGAATCTATTATCCGTATATTACATAAGGGCTCATAAATTTGTCGATCAGAAGATTAAAGCAGGTCTTCGACCTCGTGTTTTCACTACACAATAAACAAACGATCGTTCTTGAACGACAGTTTTACTTTGGACTAGTTCGTTTACCTTGACGTGATATAAATCACGGTAGCTAGTTGTTTAGTTTAGAATTTTTCTTCCTCTGAAGTTGTTGACTTTGTCAACGAAACGATCATAAGGTCTCTGAAATCAGTGTTGTGGTAATTTGGATTTCTCCAAGTGTACTTATTAGTGCTCATCACAGGTTCCAGTTTTCACATAGTCAAACATGCCTTAATAAAATGTTGCTGTGGAAAAACATACAGGGTGCAGCGGTATAACTTTACAAAAAATTAATGTACTTATTATTTTACATTCTGTTAGGCCACATGAGCTAACTCTGATGATGAAATTGGGTCACATTTTTTTTTACGAAACTTATTAGAAATTTTGATTATAAAACATGATATAAACATCATTTTTATGTAAAATTGTTATTCTTGTTCCAGCTTGATAATTTCAATCGTTTTCGAGAAAAACGCAATTGAACATTTCAGAGCCTTGGAAAGGAATATTATTTGTATTTTCTAAACTAATTATACGCGTACTCGGAGGTCGCAACTTTTGAATCTTGAAAAGGTCCTTTTAATAAGCGCAAACTAGGCACCCTGGAACACATATCCGGGGTCAGTTTGAATTTTTATATGTTTATCTATATATATATATATATATATATATATATATATATATATATATATATATATATATATATATATATATATATATATATATATTATATATATATATATATATATATATATATATATATATATATATATATATATATATATATATATATATATATATATATGTATCACACCGATAACTCAAAAAATAATGGGCCGATTTTGATTAAATTTGGTGAATACCTTCCCTTCGCAAATGGCTTGGATAAGTTCGTTAGTCAAGAAAATCGGCCTAGGTTTTCCCGGAAAATTTTGGGTTTTCCTTAAAAAAAAATTATATCTCCGGAATTAACAAAGTAAGGGCAACCAAATTTGGTACGCTGGTTTATGTCATTATAGGTGATGTGCCTACCAAAATTTAGCTATGTAGTTTAAAAGACAAAAAAGTTATGGGCATTTAAAGAAAAATAAATTGGGGTTTTCCTCAAAACGTCAAAGTGACAATTTAAAACATCAAAATTCGCAACATTTAGGCAAAGAACTTGAATCTAATACGGGCTATGGAAAGAAAATGTCTTAAGAAGAATGTTTTACAAACCCTGAAGTCTTAGTTTCAACCGTCATCGTCCTTCATTTTACTAAAATATTTCCAGAAAATTCATTTCAAATAGACCCTTTCTCTCATGCTTGGCAGTAGCCTTAGCTATAGAATTTATCGTTTAATGGTATATAATTTTTGTAGAATTTTCGTCAAAAATCAATAAAACTCAATATATCCGTTATTATACAAGATATGAAAAAATATTGTATACATTAATTCTACGGTGTCTTGAGCCACACCTTAAAAAATTATTGCTACCATCACAGGCTGGCCCATAAGTCGTTGGTGATACAAATAATTTTTTGTATAGTGGAAAACGCCTTATGCTTTTGCATTTTCCATCGAAATATAATGCATGTTTGTAAGTTAAGAAATTCTGGACGCAGCAAGTGCGTTATGGTAGCGAATTTTGATTAAATGCTTCATATTTGTAAAGCTCAATTTGATATTAACCTATAAGGTTGACCAAGAAACGGATTTTTTCGGTTACATTTTAAGTTTACTTTCGGAAATTTCTGTACGTTTTAAAACAATAAAGTTATTTTGATGAAAAATGGCACATTGTTTTTACTATATAGGTTATACTGGTAACCAAATTTGATGCCTGCTTTCTAAAAAAAAAACACATATTTGCTATTAAAAACATTTTTATGAAAATTCACTACCATAACGCACTTGCTGCGTCCAGAATTTTTAAGCATATTGCACGCACGGCGGAGTGTGAGATCTGGCATAGTTATAGTTCATACAGAGAAGGAGTGCAGAAAGATAAAATGTATGTATAATATGTGTTACAAAGTGATTAAATTAAATTAAATAAAACATTCAGTTGACGTTAATAAATATGTCAATGTCAAAACATATTACTCAGTGGTCAAACAGATATAGATGTATTAGATTTATTGCTTACGTTCGTACTGAATGTCAAACACATAAAGGTCTGTGGTCAAACAGTCGCACTGATTATGGTTAAAGAATTTACAAATTGTACGTACATACATTGTATAAATATTTGATCTAATAAATATTCGGGCTTTATATATTAGTGACAGCCTCGATGGTTCAGTGGAAAGAACGCGTGCCTCTGAATCGACGGATACTGAGTTTAATCCCAGAGTTCTCCTTTCACTTTTTAAATACATACTGTACAATTAACATCAACTGAGGTTGCGCCATTATATTTGAGCAAGTTGAATGTCTGCATATTCCGCCCGTCGGAGGGGGTGTAAAGCCGACGTTCCCGTGCCCATGCGATATTGGGTACGTTGAAGATCCCTACCCTGCTTACACAAATTCAGGGGTTCGGCAGAATTCCCAGGATAGTGAGGTGCAACTGCCCACTGACGTCGGTGATTGGCAATAGTCGCGGAAATACGCCGACGTTAAAGAAACAAAACTCACACCCACACACATAGATGACATAGAGCTTGCTCAATATACATCTGTTGTAAAAAGAAAATTGTGTAGCAGCAATGTGAATTGACTTACTCTAACGTATTTATTATTGGTGGTTTCAAAAAACCGAGTACATTTTATTATTTAAAAATCTAATAAATTACGGTCCATAACTTAAAAAACAATAGGCCGATTTTGACGAAATTTTGAAGGTCCTTTTCTTTTTAAAATGGCTTGAACAAGTTCGTTGGTCAGGCAAATTAAACCAGTTTTTTCGTGAAAATTTTGGGTGTCTTTTCGGAAAATTATTTGTATCTCCAAAGATAACAAAGCTATGACAACCAAATTTAAGGTTAGATTGTGAAAAGTAAGCTACATACCAAAAGCTAGATCTCTAACTTGAAAGAAACAAAGTTATAAGCATTTAAAAAAAAAGGGTGTCGCCGGTGATCATAGAGCACCAAAATATTTTGTGTGGTTAAGAAAATTTATTGAATATTACAGACAAAGAATAAGTTTTCTTGGCGAAAAAAAATCATGAAATACCAAAAAATTACTTCGAAAATTTTATAGTTTTAGTGAATTTTCTTAAAAAAAATTCACTAATGAGGAGATCCCGACTTTTGAATTTTGAAAAAATTTCTTCAAATGACCGCGAACTAGGCCCCCTAGAACACATATCCGGGGTCAGTTTCAATTTTTATATGTTTATATATATATATATATATATATATATATATATATATATATATATATATATATATATATATATATATATATATATATATATATATATATATGTATCGCACCGATAACTCAAAAAATAATAGGCCGATTTTGACTAAATTTGGTGGAAAAATTCCTTTTGCAAATGGCTTGGATAAGTTCGTTATCCAGGAAAATCTGTCCAGGTTTTCCCGGAAAATTTTGTGTTTTCTTTCGAAAAAAATTTATATCTCCGGAATTAACAAAGTAAGGGCAACCAACTTTGGTACGCTAGTTAATATCCTTATAGGTAAGCCACCTACCAAAATTTAGCTATGTAGGTCAAAAGACAAAAAAGTTATAGGCATTTAAAGAAAAATAAATTGGGGTTTTCCTCAAAACGTCAAAGTTGCGATTTAAAACGTCAAAATCGGCAACATTTAGGCAAAGAACTTGAATCTAATACGGGATATGGAAATCAAATGTCTCAAGAAGGATGTTTTACAAACTCTGAAGTCTTAGTTTCAACTGTCATTGTCCTTCATTTTACTAAAATGTTTCCAGAAAATTCATTTCAAATAGACCCTTTCTCTGATGCTTGGCAGTAGCCTTAGCTTTAGAGTTTATCGTTTAATGGTATATAATTTTTGTCGAATTTTCGTAAAAAATCAATAAAGCTCAATATATCCGTTATTATACAAGATATGAAGAAAATTTGTATATATTAATTATAGGGTGTCTTGAGCTACATCTTAAAAAAATATTTCTACAATCACAGGATGGCCCATAGGTCGTTGGTGATACAAATTTTCTTTTTTTTTTAATCAAACATGCCTTATGTTATTGCATTTTTGAATTTTTCAGCGATGCATGTTTGTAAGAAAAGAAATTCGGGACGCAGCAAGTGCGTTATGGTAGCGAATTTTCATTAAATGCTTCAAATTTGAATAGCTCAATTTGCTATTAACCTATAAGGTTGACCAATAAAGTTATTTTTATGAAACATGGCACATTGTTTTTACTATATAGGTTATACTGGTAACCAAAATTGATGCCTGCTTTCTTAAAAAGGAAACACACATATTTGCAATAAAAACATATTTAAGAAAATTCACTACCATAACGCACTTGCTGCGTCCAGAGTTTTTTTCTTAAAACGTCAAAGTCGTAATTTAAAACGTCAAAATTAACACAGATGCTGAAACGAATCAAGGTTATGCAGAAGAAATGTTGTAAGAAGTGTGTATTGTTTCTAATATATCCGCTATTATACAATCGGGCCCTGAACGACAACCTGACACATCCTCATTTCCCAGGAATCTCCGCACGGTGTGCGCAGTTGCAAGTATTACCGCCTTCTGCATAACTTTATAAAGATGCTCTCCAAGACCCAGTCTCTTAATGTTCTCACGAAGATTCTTAGGAACCACACCAGTTGACGACATGACTATTGGAATCACTCGGACACTATCTGCCCTCCACTGTCTCTTTACTTGTATCTCGGGGTCTCTGTACTTAATGATCTTCTCGTTGTACTTTATCTCTAAATTATTAGTATTCGGACTGGCTACATCCATCAGCGTCACTTGGTTGTTGGATTTATCCACTATTATTATATCTGGCCTGTTGTGGGCAACTCGTTGGTCTGCGAGCACGGTCCGATCCCAGTACAACCTGTATCCTGAGTTATTTAGAACAGGCTCTGGAGAGTATCTATAATAGGGCACCTTACTAAGATTTAAAAGTCCCGGTTTCAGAACCAATTCTTGATTAAGTATTTTCGCAACTGCGTCGTGCCTCTCTTTATACTCTGTTGCAGCAAACGCTTGACAACCTCCGGTGACGTGCTGGATAGTCTCTGATGACTGGCACCCAAATCTACATTTGTCATCTTGGACCGAATTATCTCCAACTATATACTTCAGATAGTTTCTTGTTGTGATGACCTGATCTCGTATGGCCAGAAAACCCCTTTGTCTCTGGAACCATCTGTCCGGACACCAACCAGTAGTTTGACGCCAATTTGTCGACATGTGCCTGGGAGGTCTCATTCAGATGTCGCCCATGGAGAGGCTTCTGCATCCAAGAATGCAGTTTGTCCTGATCAGTCCGTTGGTGACTTTGTATTTCACTTTCTTTTATTATTATTATCGACTTTAGGCTGAAGGGCTTTCACACTCCCTCAAAGGGGAATATTCACTTATCCTAGGTATCTCAGATACCAAAGGGACTGAGCTCATATGGAGCCTCTTTCAAGTTATCGGGCCCTGAACGACAACGCGACCCATTTCCCAGGAATCTCCGCACGGCATGGGCAGATTCTTAGGAACAACACCAGTTGACGACATTCCTATTGGAATTACTCGGACACTATCTGCCCTCCACTGTCTCTTTACTTGTATCTCGAGGTCTCTGTACTTAATAACTCATTTTGTTGCGTACCCTCGATGTGTACTTCTTGCTGAGTATGTACAGGTTGCATATTACTACCATCAAACATGATCTCGTTATTTTTCGTAACCGCTATGTTAGTAATTTCTTATTCAACTTCCTGTCTGATGGTATTGAGTCTCGTTTGTGGAATAAGATTATTCCTAAGTATGACACGATACTGATCCGATACTCTCTGTTGAGTCATCTGTATGTGAGTGGGTACATTCTGAGAAATTCGGTGTAAGGTTGTTGCCTATATCCGGTCGTCCGTTGTCCGAGTTTTGTTACTTTGTAGTAAATGGGCATAATGGTTTCATTCATATCCATGATCCATTTCATGCGCCGTCTGGGTAATCCCATCTAGTCAACCCCCCTTGCTGTTGACTTTGGGCTGTAATTTCTGGCATGATATGGGCCCGCCTCATCAGCACCCCGCCACTGGCGTCCCGCATGCTGTCAAGTCCAGCGCCAGCTCCAGACATGCCCTGGCGAACCCCAGCCAGCGGGATTTTTTCGAGGCTTTGGTTTTGTTCAATTTCCATGCGTGTGCCACCATATCACCAATGCCATGCCACCAATAGGGATGAAGGAAGAAGTAAGGTAATACGGTAAAGAAAAAAGAGGGTAAATATGACAGCGGACAGCTGGCGCCGCTGGCTGTACCGTCTATGTCGTTACGAGTAGCGGTGAGCATACTGCTGGAAGCAGTACACCCACCGGCCAGACAGACCTGTGACCCTAGCCAGGCGTCCTTACAGGGTGGTACCGTCCGAGCCAGGCGGACCGTGGTTTTTTAACGTGGTTGCTACTCCACCCCCTCCGCCTTTCTCACCCGGGCTAGGGACCAGCGATGAGTTATTATTATTATTATTATTATTATTATTATTATTATTATTATTATTATTATTATTATTATTAGTATTTATATTATTATTATTATTATTATTATTAATTATATCTTGGCAAGTGTTGTTTTTTTAAATTGTTTTAATTGATTCGTTGGCCCGCAAAAGAGGACCAGTTTTTCAGGACATTTTCATTCATTTTCGGAAAATTTTCGATGAAATATGGTACATAGTTTTTACTATAAATGTTAATTTTACCAACTTTTGAATTAGAAACATCTTTATGAAAATTCACTACCAAACGAACTTGCAGTGTCCATACTTTTTTCATTTCCCTTTCAACGTTTTTTTGTGAAATATATTTAGCAAACTTTTTTGCTTAATATATTTTGCTTATTGATATGTAGAATGTAGATACAGAATACTGAACATGTTTGCGAAGGCACATCGTCAATAATCTACTTCCAATTCGGAAATTGAACTTCGCTGGAAAGTCTGGAGCAACCCTCAATATTAAATTTACATAGAATTACCATATTTTAAAAACGGGTTTCTCTAACTGTTCACTTCTTTGCCTTGCTTATTTAGTAAAATTTAGAATATAAATTGCCTTCCGCTATAAAATAATACGCAAGGCAAATGCCATTGTGCATAATTTGAGCTACTATAGTTGGTAAATGTAAAATATTCTAAGAGTTCCGCCACGAAAATGCATAAATTATACGAAAGATATAAAAAATAAGTAATACAAATACATACAGTCATGTCTCAATATTTCTAGTTATATATATATATATATATATATATATATATATATATATATATATATATATATATATATATATATATATATATATATATATATATATATATATATATTGTTACGTACTTCCTAGACTCTTGGCCTATGGTTACGTTGCCAGTTCTTTTGATGTGGTATGCAGTCAATGAGAGGGTTGTTAAATAAATAAGATAAGGTCAAAATTCAGGGCTCAAATATATAATCATTCGAATTAAATAAATAAAATTAAACTTAATAGCTCTATGATTTCTAATCTATCCTACTCTAAAATCTACCATTTCCCGAACTGTCACTATAAGATAACGTAAAAGTTCAAACTAAAATATAATATAGTCATGCGAATTAGATTACCTCCTACCATATGAAGTATCTCCTAACAAAATCTAATTTGTGATTCTTCCTCTATGATTTCTAATCTATACTACTCTACAATCTATACTACTCTACAATTCCCGAACTGTCACTTCCTAGCATCGAACTAATGAACTAACTAACCTCTTAGCATATGACATATCTCCTAACAACAAAATTTAATGAAACAAATAACTTCTACTCTTCTTAACCCGCACTATTCGGTGATAAAAGGAAATATTAAATTGTTTCCCAAAATTGCAATTGCAGTTTTGTTTACATCAGACTCATATAAAATTAGTACATCCGCAATTAATGGATAATTATGCGAATTCCAGGTAAGCTAATGCTAACACTAATACTGTAAAAATGTGAACTCTGGTTTGAACAATTACTTATTGCCGATCCTTAAAACTATTTACATAAAATTACGACTTGGCTGTTTATTCCAGGTACGGCTCCAAGACCTCACTAATTACACTTGTTCCCATAACTAATAACTGTCCATGAATATAATTTGGTTTTCCAACTCAATCAGCTACTGATGAACGAATGTGATAATCCCATACTAGCCATACTTGGTTTTATGCATGCAGCATAACAACCAGAACCGTTCAAAAGACAGAATCCAAGCATAAGAAATCCAGAAATACTGAAATACAGGAACCCCGATACAAAATTTTACCAGGAATCCAAAAAACAGGCCGGAAGAGAAAACCATAAAATGTTCAAAATATGAAGGCAACCATGGTTATTTAATTTCAATCTCCAATCACTTACCCAGGCACAGGGGTTTCCTTACTTATACAAATAGCTTCAACTAAATTCTTAAAATCATAATTGTGAAAATTCTCTAACATTTATATTTTCCATTTAAGTATCTTAAATATTCACTACAAGAACTTGTGGGAGAAATAATACTAAGAGTGCATAAATCAACTGAAATTTCACGCCATCCTTATCTCTTGATCGCCTGGTTGATATGAAAATTGATTAAAATAAAATCAACTGGAAGATAATTAAATACAATTGTAAAGGAAATTCAAGTTCCCTTACTCGACTATAGGGGGAGACACCTTCCGGTGGCTGGCTTTCTTATCAGAAGAAAAGTAGTAAACAACAGGATAGTAAACAAATGAAGATTTTAACCAAACTATGCATCCACCTAAAGTGAAATAATAGTGTAATAATAGTATTTAGTGTTTTTAAGTGTCCAGTGCATACAGAGAGTTTGTTAATTAGGGTTTTGGTATCCTTTTTATATAGAATTTATGCAAAATAGTCATATACACGGCCAGACCGTAACAATATATATATATATATATATATATATATATATATATATATATATATATATATATATATATATATATATATATAGTATTAAATTTTTGTGACGGTAATATTGTTATTTATCAAAAAATTGTGGGAAAGCCGTCAGTTGCAAAATAAAACTCTTTATTATATGCCGAGTTTCGAAAAAAATTTATTTCATTCTCAAGGAAATAACGTAAGTTTTACTAAACTAATTATTCAATAACAAATGTATTAAAAGGTTTTTTCATGTTTGTTATTGAATAATTAGTTTAGTAAAACTGACGTTATTTCCTTGGGAATGGAATAATTTTTTTCCGAAACGCGGCATATAATAAAGAGTTTTATTTTGCAACTGACGGCTTTCCCACAATTTTTTGATAAATATATATATATATATATATATATATATATATATATATATATATATATATGTTAAATTCATTTAATGGAAAATCCATACAAATTGTCTAGTATGTTTTACACTTTATCATCACACTGTATAAATTAAGTACACCGAATTACTGTTCAATTGTTTCACCCAACACTTTCATTATTATTAATGCTATGTTTAAGCACATTCTACATTTGAATAAGTCTACACGCAAATGGTTTACTTCCTGTATATGTGACTGTCGTGCTCGTAAGACCATAACACGTAATAATAATAATCATTACTTGCAGGTCTCACGAGCATTGTAACGTCCAAGGAAGTGCGTATTGCGTAACATCAGAGTCCGTACGTTTTGCAACACAACTATAAACGGAATTCGCCATAATTTACATTTGCAAATTGTGATCTGACAAAAGGATTTTATTAACATTCCTAGCGTAACAGTGTGATGGCTAACGGTGTTTTATTAGTTCTGGCGTTCCCAACAATCCATAATCAACAGAAAATTCTTAGCGCAGCAAGTGCGTTATGGTAACAAAGTTTAATTTAAAAAAATTGAATGAGGTCAGTTTTTCATTAACCTAGAAGCTTTAGTTTCATTGACATTTTATTTCGACAACACACCAGGAGGGCTTACAGCCTAAATACTATCGTACCGTGGGTGTCGACAAGGAGGAAAGGGGCAACTTGTTAATTCTGGACTTGAGGTTTGGAGGTTCGGAGGAGAAAGAAAAATATGCGGCGGCAAGGAATTCCACAACCTGGAAGTCCTCGGGACAAAAGATAGGGCATAGCAAGATGTTCTATGTCTAGTGGCCTGGACAGTAAAAGGGTGCATTCGCTCTGTTCCCCTGGTAGATCTCTTGGGGCAGCAGGTAGAGGAACTATGGAAGAAAGCTCCTCTGAGCAGTGCCCGTGCAGATACCTATAAAATAGAGAGGTCACCAACGGCACGTCGGTGGGCAAGGGATGACAGCCTTTTGGTGATGGTAGAGTCACCGATGAGACGTGTAGCTCTCTTCTTAATGGAGTCCAGGACAGCGAGTGTAGATGCAGCAGCAGCACCCCAGATGTGGGAGTAGTATTTGAGGTTTGGCCTTATTTGTGAAGTATATAAGATATAAAGATTAGCTGGTGAAAAGTATTTGAGAGCCCAGAAGAGGAAACCTAATTTCTTAGCACCCGCTTCTGTAATTGATGTGGCATGTTGGTGCCAATTGAGATTTCGATCCACTGAAATGCCAACAAGTGAAAAGGACTCATTACTATGAATAACTTGGTTGTTCATTGTGATGGGTCTAGGGTTGGTGTATCTCTTATGAGAAAGAAAGCAAGACTGAGATTTGGTGGGGTTGAATTGTACAAGATTTCTACTTCCCCAGTCTAATATTTTTGGAGATCCATGGAGACAGAACTCTCCATGAGTCTGCGATCCTCATCTAATTGGGCTAAAGAGACAGGCTTAGAATATTGTATATTTGAGTGGAGGGTGCTGTCGTCCGCGTAAATGCGAACTGGGTTGGATATGCTAGAGAGGAGGTTATTGATGTGGAGAAGAAACAAAGTAGGGGCTAAAGCTGAACCTTGAGAGACTCATTAATTAATTGGATAGAGTTTAGAAGAACGGCAATCCAACAGATATGTTCCAGTTAGAGAGGAGATTTGCTGTTCACGTACAGAGTTTTGGTGGTAGACCATAGGCCGGAGTGTATTAAGCAGCGCTGCGTGCCAGCCCTGGTCGAATGCTTTGAATATGTTCAGAGCGACAATCTAGGACTAAGCATGTAGTTCCATAGACTTGTTCCAAGAATGGGTGACAAAGGAAAGGAGGTGGGCAGTTTATGTGCGCTGACGGAATCCATACTGCCTGTCGTGGATTAGACTGTGTTTTTCAAGAAATTTTAGTAATTCGGTGTTTATATACTTTTCTATCACTTTGGAGACGACTGAAAAGAAAGAAATAGGCCTGTAGTTGCTAGGAAGCGCTTAGGATCCTTTCTTGGGGACGGGTTGTACTCGAGCAGTTTTCCAGTTACTAGGGAATATGACTCTATTGTAAGATGTCTGAAACAGACGAGTCAGAACAGGAGCAAGTTCTGGTGCGCATTTTTTGAACAATTGCGGGGATCTCGTCAAGGCCAGCGGCTTTCTTGGTATTAAGAGAATACAGCATCTTTCGTACCTTTTTAGTTTTGAAAATGATATCCGTCATTTTATGTGCGACATTGGGGACTGTTGGGGGTTGAACATTTAGAGGTGGGTTGAGAGTAGAGTTGTCAGCGCACAGCAAGGCAAAAAGTTCAGCCTTGCCCAGGGCGGTAGAAATAATTTCATTCCCTGAGACAAGAGGTGGGAACGTGCTCTTGCAGAAATTATTCCCAATAGATTAAGCAAGAGTCCAAAAGGGTTTGCTGCCCTTGGAACTTAAGAGGACTTTGTTTTTGATATAGTTATTAAACGAGTTTTTTGCCTCGGAAAGATTGCGGACATAGCGGTTTCTTGCGTCGTTAAATGCTTGACGGTTTTCTTGACTGGGATTGTGTTGAAGCGTTTTGTGAACTTTGACCTTTTCAAGTCTGGCCTTGTCACAAGATTTAGAGAACCAGGGCTTTTGAGTGACTGGAAAGGTTTTCTGTGTACGTAGAATAAATAATTCCATGCCAGCTTGGATAATTTCGGTGACGTTTTGTGAGTTATCAGAGGGGTCAGGATGAGAGGAGACAGACGCCCATGGAAATGAGGAAGAGTAATCTCGCATTTCGTCCCAGTTCGCGGAGTTGTAGTGCCAAACGATACGTGGGTGTGATGACTGTGTAACCTCGGGTTGCATTGCGCAGGAAGCGGTGACCATGTCATGGTCAGAGCGACCGAGGGGGCGGTGACTGATATCTTATAGCATTCAGGATGTGTAGTAAGAAGGAGATCCAAAGGATTTGAGCTGTGTGTTGGTAAGTAGGTTGCTGAAGCATATTGTCTAAAGAATTGCTGACTACAAAGACCTCCGCTGCTCTCTCTTGTGGATCGGTTTTTGAATATCCTAGCCATTCCATATTATGGACATTGAAGTCACCAAGAATAGTGACCTCGGAGGAAGGATATTGAGAGATAAGATGGTCGGTTTTTTTTAGAAAGGTAGTCAAAGAGCTGGACAAACTTGTTGTCAGAAGGTGACCGGTAAATGCAACAGATGAATTTAGTTGCAGCCCTGAGAGAAAGATTTTTATCCATAGTATGTATTTTCTTCCAGCTTCTAAATTGGGGAGTCTGGTTCAGGGTAGATTGCTACGGACTTATGCGCAGAATCCATGCCTCCATGCAATCTAAAGAAAGTAAGGAGCTCATACCCCGGGAAATTAAGGTGATTAGTGGCTGTTTTGGCACTTATTTAGGTTTCGGTGAGGAAGAGGCGTTGGAGCCTATGACCCTGGAGGAAATAGTGGACGGAGTTCAGGCTAGAATTTAGGCCACATATATTCGAGAAGAATATGTTAAATCTTGATGCTGGCGCCCCCTGTACACCCCTCTCCCAGAGATCCGAATGGAGGGGTATTTTACCTCCGAAATATTTTGTACAAGGAGGAGTCATCATCATTTTTGCTTATAAGGGAAACCGACTCATACACGAGAACCCGAAACGTCCATTGGGACTTCACCGGTCCTTGATGCATGGGGTGGTACCTCCTCGGACGTGAAAAAATCCTTTACTATCATGTAAAGGAAAATTCCACTACCACCTGCAAAGAGAAGGAGCGAGACTTTAGTAGACCATCAGCCCTGGGCGTTAATCCCAATGCTGACAGTCACGCCAGGGACCACCTCCCTTAGCCTGGTTGGAGCCTCACAATTGGCATCTTGTCCGCCAAATTTCTACGAAACGCAGTTTATTTTCGGAAATATACATGGTTGTAAGATGTTTTAGCGCACATTAAAACCTTTAAACGCTTGCTGCCTCTTGAGCTTGCCCTTTTGACAGACGTTTATTGATCGTAGAACCTCCGGATCAGTCTCATTTTCTAGCTCGCTGATGATTCTTTTGCCGTTTTATTCTACTGTCTGTGCTTTTCACTGCATTTTTTACAGGTGTGATGATAACGTTTCGAATGCGAATATTTCAAAAACTATTAATTTTAAGTATACGTCATGTATATAAATTATGCTTAGAATTTTACGAGCAATCGAAAAATGAGTTCATATATAAGTGATCCATTGAAAAAAAATGAACTTTTTGGTTTTCCCTGTATACTGATCATTTTTCAATTTTTTGTATACGTAGAAAAAAAAGTATTTTTAGCACCTACATAACCATACTTTCAATTTTTTTGGGACACTTAAAATAACAAAGTTAAAGGAGGGCGACATTATAAAGAATCACCCAGTACGTTCCGCCCTTCACAGGGGACGTAAAGTCGTCTGTCCCGTGTCCATGCAATGTTGGGCACGTTAAAGATCCCTACCCTCCTTACAGAAAGGCAGGGATTCGGCTAAAGTTCCAGGATAGTGAGGTGAAACTGCCTCATGGCGTCGATGATTGGCCATAGTCGCGGAAATAGGCCGACGTTAAAGAAACAAAACACACACATTGCATTTTTGCATTTTCCAAATTATAATGCATGTTTGTAGGAAAACTTTTTTTTTCTTTTTCAAGTTGTTTTTTTTTTCTTTTTCAAGTTATTTCGTTTGTTTTGCAACTTTTCACATTTTTGACACATATAAAAATATTGTAACGGCGTTTTTACCAATAGATAGCGGAGTCCCATGAAAATTTTTGTACTTTATCAACCGATAAACTATCGGCTTCTTGCGGCAAAGAAACTGCGATGTTGTTTTTCAGTAACATTAGATTTTTGTCCATCTCAGACGAAGCCAAATCATTTATATACTTATGTTTTCTGTAATTCGGTTTCATGTGAGATGACAAAAATTTCGTGTTGAAAAACGCCATCCAAAATCTATTGCCGCAAAAGGTCAAGAACTGCTAAGAAATGACATTGAACCTTTTATGACTTTATTTTTGAATGCGTCAGGATGGCGATGTAAAACGTCAAAATTTGTGATATTTAAGCAAAGGTTCTGGAAAGAATGCTTTAACAAATAACACAAGAAGTATAGTTTACAAGGTTTTAAATGTCTGTTCCCGCAGCTATTATTTTTAATTTGACTATAATATTTGCACAAGCTAAACACTGGCATTCACACGGTGATAACTGCAAACGAAAATAGAAAAAAATTGATCAGTGGTCAGATACCTGAAATACACAGCTGGTTCCATTATCG
Source organism: Tillus elongatus (assembly GCA_964006375.1). NCBI lineage: Eukaryota > Metazoa > Arthropoda > Insecta > Coleoptera > Cleridae > Tillus > Tillus elongatus. Next base: position 234,883,828 of record OZ023263.1, read on the forward strand.
ATAAAATTAGCAAATATCTGATCAATTGTCGTAGTAGAGTACTTGAATTATTTAAAAACTCTAGACGCAGCAAGTGCGTTATGGAAGTGAATTTTCATAAAAATCAATTTGGTTACCGGTATAACCTATATAGTAGGAACAATGTACCATATTTTATCAAAATAATTATTTGAAAATGTACAAAAATGTTCCGAAAATAGACTTTAAATGTTTCTGAGAAAACTGGTCTCCTAGACAATGAACCTTAGGTTAATAGCAAATTGAGTTATTGAAATTTGAAACATTTAATGAAAATTCGCTACAAAAACGCCCTTGCCGCGATTAAACAAAAAAATTCCGAAAATAAAGTTAAATGTTGGTTTCCTAACCAACAAAACGTACGTTAATAGCAAATTGAGTTATTGAAATTGAAGGATTTAATGAAAATTCGCTACCAAAACACACTTACTGCGTCCAGATTTATTTATTTCAAACATGCATCATATTTCGATAAAAAATGCTAAAATGCAGTAACGAATTTGTTCTACAAAAATTAGCTAAAAATTATAGACCGTTAAACCATAAACTTCACTAAACCTACAGCGAAAGCATCAACTTAACTAAACCGACAGCCAAAGCACCAGAGAAAGGGTCTATTTGAAATGAATTTTCTGTAAATATTTTAGTAAAATGAAGGTCAATGACGGTTGAATCTGAAACTTAAGGGTGTGCAGAACACTCTTCTTGCAACATTTTCTTTTCACAATCCGTATTTGTTTCACGTTCTTTGCCTCAACATTGCCAATTTTGACGTTTTGAATTGCGAGTTTGACGTTTTAAGGAAAACTCCAAAATTTGTTTCTTTAGCTGCCCGTAACTTTATGTCCTTAAACTTAGAGACCTAAATTTTGGTACGTGGTTCACTCTTTATAATACAAATACGCGTAGCAAATTTGGTTGCCCTCACTTTGTTATTTCGGAAGATGTAAATTTTTTTATAAAGAAAACACAAAATTTTACACGGATCTCCCCATTAGTGAATTTTTTAAAGAAAATTCACTAAAAAAGAAAACTTGAATCACCAACGACATATGAGCCAGCCTGTAATTATATAAATATTTTTAAGATGCAGCTCAAGACACCCTATAATTATTGTATATTCATATCGTGCATAATAACGGATATATTGAACTTTAAAGATTTTTTACGAAAATTCGACAAAAATGATACACCATTAACCGATAAACTCTATAGCCAACACTATTGCCAAATCATCAGAGAGAGGGTCTATTTGAAATGAATTTTCTGGGAATATTTTAGTAAAATAAAGGACAATGACGTTGAAACTAAGACTTCAGGCTTTGTAAAACATTCTTCTTTCCATTTTCCTTCCATAACTCATATTAGTTTCAGGTTCATTGCCTAAATATTACCAATTTTGACATTTTAAATCGCGACTTTGACGTTTTGAGGAAAACTCAAATTTATTTTTCTTTAAATGCCTGTAACTTTTTTGTCCTTTAACCTACAGAGCTAAATTTTGGTAGGTAACTTACATGTAATGATATAAAATTTGGTTCCCCTTACTTTGTTAATTTTGGAGATATAAATTTTTTTCGTCTTTTTTTTTAAAGAAAACACAAAATTTTCCGGGAAAACCTCGGCGGATTTTCCTAGCTAACGAACTTATCCAAGCCATTTACGAAAGGAAGGTACTCACCAAGTTTTATCAAAATCGGTCCATTATTTTTTAAGTTATAGGTGTGACACATAAATATATATATATATATATATATATATATATATATATATATATATATATATATATATATATATATATATATATATATATATATATATATATATATATATATATATATATATATATATATATATATATATATATATATATAAACATATAAAGTCTGAAACCGACCTCGGATTTCGGTTCCGAGGGTCCTAAATAGCGCTCATTTGAAGAAATTTTTTCAAAATTCAAAAGTCGGGATCTCCTCGTTAGTGATTTTTTTAAAGAAAACTCACTAATATAATTTTGTAGGAACGTTATATTATTTTTTGTTAAATAATTTTAAAGATAACCCTGAAGAAGACCTGTAGAAGCAAAGTTCTAAAGCCACTAAGGTACTGCCTACGACTCTGTTAGCTTTTGGATAAAAGGGAAGTAGCAAAGTCTTTATCAAATGTCCTAAATTTACACCTTACAGCTGGGGCCGCCTGTGTACGAATATTTAGTTAGTTACCTTCGCTCCGTATTTAGAGGATTATACAGGTAATACAGGAAGTAATCCTTCATTAAAATTCACAGATGCGCTTCGGCCTGTTCGAGGCATTACTTGAATTAAACTTATTCGGAACAAATACCGTTATTTAACTTAATGAAGTGAATAATTAATAACATATTAATGTAGTAAAGCCTCAGTAAGTTAAAGGGTTTCTGGAAAATTAGCTCTGGAATAGAACTTGAACTTGATTCAGAGTTTAAATTAATGAGAAGCTAAAATACGACATTTTCTAAGAATAATTTTATACCTATAGAGAATGGCTACTTGAAAACGAAATAGTCGCGTTAGAGGGCGCTTTCGTGAATTTGTTGAAAAGCGCTCAAAGAGGTAAATTTTGCTTTCAAGGAGAAGACTTTTAGGCGTGAGCCTTTGTGGTTCAGTGATAAGAACGTGTGCCTCTGAAGTGAAGGGTACTGAGTTTAATTCCCAGGGTTTTCCTTTCAGCTCATCAGTACATAGTGTAAAAAACTCTGAACGCAGCAAGTGCGTTATGGTAGTGAATTTTCATTAAAATATTTTTAAATAGCAAATATGTGTGTTTTTTAAAGAAAGCAGGCATCAAATTTGGTTACCAGTATAACCTATATAGTAAAAATAATGTGCCATGTTTCATCAAGATAACTTTATTGTTTGAAAATGTACAAAAATTTCCGAAAGTAAACTTTAAATATTCCCGAAAAAACTCGTTTCTTGGCCAACCTTATAGGTTAATAGCAAATATGAAGCATTTGATCAAAATTCGCCCATAACGCACTTACTGCGTCCATAATTTCTTTTCTTACAAACATGCATTAAATTTCGATGGAAAACGCAAAAATGCAATAACACAACAACTTATAGGCCAGCCTGTGATTGCAGAAATAAATTCTACAAAAATTATATACCAATAAACGATAAACTCTATAGCTAAGGCTACTGCCAAGCATCAGAGAAAGGGTCTATTTGAAATGAATTTTCTGGAAATTATTTTATTAAAATGAAGGACAATGACGGCTGAAACTAGGACTTCAGGGTTTGTAAAGCATTCTTCTGGAGACATTTCATTTCCATAGCCAGTATTAGATTCAAGTTCTTTGCCTAAGTGTTGCCAATTTTGACGTTTTAAATCGCAACTTTGACGTTTTGAGGAAAACCCCAATTTATTTTTCTTTAAATGCCTATAACTTTTTTGTCTTTTGACCTACATAGCTAAATTGGTAGGTAACTTACCTATAAGGATGTAAATCCTCGTTCCAAATTTCGTTGCCCTTACTTTGTTAATTCCGGAGATATAATTTTTTTTCGAAATAAAATACAAAATTTTCCAGGAAAACCTGGGCCGATTTTCCTGGCTAACGAACTTATCCAAGCCATTTGCAAAAGGAAGGTATTCACCAAATTTAATCGGCTCATTATTTTTTGAGTTATCGGTGTGATACATATATAGATATATATATATATATATATATATATATATATATATATATATATATATATATATATATATATATATATATATATATATATATATATATATATATATATATATATATATATATATATATATAAACATATAAAAATTAAAAATTGAAACTAACCCCGAAAATGTGTTCTGGGGGGCCTAGTTAACGCTCATTTGAAGAAATTGTTTCAAAATTCAAAAGTCGGGATGTCCTCATTAGTGAATTTTTTTAAAGAAAATTCACTAAAAATTAACATCAACAGAGGTTGTGGAATTGTATTTGAGCAAGCTAAATGTCTGCATGTTCCGGCCTTCGGAATGGGAGTAATGCCGTCGGTCCCGTGTCCGTGCGATGTTGGGCACGTTAACGATCCCTACCCTACCTACAAAAAAAAACAGGGGTTACACAACATTTCCATGATAGTGAGGTGAAACTGCTCCGTGACGTCGGTGATTGGCCATAGTCGCGGAAATAGACCGAAGTTAAAAAGTTAAAAAATGAATCGGTGGTGCGATCCACCCCTAAGATATTAAATAACAAACGGGGTCAAGTAGTACATCATTTTAGAGATTTGGCAATCTATTTTCAGCGATGCCTTATTTTTTAAATTTGATACAGTGGGTATTGAGAAATCGACTTCTCCTTATCAAATGTCCAGAACGTCGCCGTACATTCTGTAACATTTCTGGAGTGATTTAACGGCATTCGTTTACGATACACTGGCGTTAATCTTGTAACGAATCACGCTGAATAGAGTACATTTTACATTTTGTGTAACCTCGCAAAAAGAAATCTAGGGGTGATAATTTTGGCGATCATGCGGGACATTCCATGGAACCTCTTGTCCCAACCCACCAATTTGGAAATCTGTGGTTGAGATACTGTCGTACAAGCAAGGCGTAGTGTGAAGGAGCTTCATCCTGCTGAAATACCAGCCGGCCTTTGAAATAATGCTCATCGTTCGCGATAATGTTGGTCAACATTGAATAAATGGTGTTGTCCAACAACTTCAAGTACATATCTTCAATCAAATTACCAGGTAAGAAAAAACAGACAAATAATATTGTTAATTCCAGTCCAAACATTGAGTTTTCCTGAGTGCTTTGTATGAATGTCGTGAAATAATCTGGGATTAGAATCGGCCCAACAGGCAGAAACGTTTCTGCGGTCATTTCATTTTTGCATCCAGGATTCCCGGATTTGTTAAAACCCGACGTTTTAAACCCTGTTTTGCGACTATTTGCAAGAGGTGGGTGAATATGAAAGGAAGTGAACTCTATAGCCTCAATCTACCTACTCCTCTAAAGGGGCGGATAAGGTCAAGTAGGGTTATTGTAGCTATATTACGGGGCGTCAATCCGTCTACTCCTCAAATCTCGCCGGAGACTGTCTCTCAAGTCTAGGGTTGAACACACTTACTTCATATGTGAAGAGGCACTGAAGAAATACAATGAAATTGTCTCCCTTATTAGGAAACAAAATCCAAAAAAAAACTTTTACATTGCTGAACGTTGAATCAAAATGTCTTTTAAATGGAATCTCACAAGCTTATAATATATATATATATATATATATATATATATATATATATATATATATATATATATATATATATATATATATATATATATATATATATGGGTGTGTGTGTATATGTATATGTATACAAGGGCGTCGCAGGGAGCGGGCAGCTGCCCCCCTGGGGACTCGAAAAAATAACCAAATACCAAGTCATTTATTGTCCGATTCATAATTCTCCGTTCCATGAGGAAAATACTTAAGTCCAAGAAGTGTTTGTTGGATTTGTTGAGCTAAAAGGTCTAGATGCAAAATCTATTGTACAACCAATCTCTGGACCACAAAAGACAACTGATCTATGGTCAGTCTAGACCGCAGACAGAGCAATATAAAAGTTCACCCTACCAATCGCTGTGCAGACTAGTTCAAGGCACAGTGGTTTTGGAATGGCTGAAGTAGAAAAGACAAAGGGCATGCACAATAAGTCAAAGGCTGCGGTGCTCTCGGGGCGGCAAAGACGTGGACGAGGGAGAGAAAAAAGTCATTTATTGTCCGATTCATAATTCCCTGTTCCAGGAGTAAAACAATGATATTCAAGAAGTGTTTGTTGGATTTGTTGAGCTAAAAGGTCTAGATGCGAACTATTGTACAAACCATTGGTGAGTTTTTGACAAAAGAAGAAATGAATCCAGAAAAATGCGTTGGATTGGGATTTAATGGTCGTTCGACGATGTCCGGAAAAGACGGTGGTGTACAAGGAATCTTGCGCAAAAATACACCAGAGCTTTGTTTTTTTATTGTCCCTTGCACAGATTGATACTAGTAAACAATGATCTCAATGCTCTGCGTGAAATTCAGAAAACCATGGGAACTACTAAAGACATTATTACATTTTTTCGGGAGTCAGTATTGAGAAGGAAGTTAATACCTAATATTTCCAGGCTCTGCGAAACAAGGTGGGGCGAGAAACACAAAACCAATCGAAGTTTTTAAGGAAAATTTTTCTTTTATAATATAGCCTCTAGAAACTGTATCGCGTGACGGAAATAGTGCAACTCAAAAAAATGCCTTTCAGCTTCATGCCGTTGCTTCAAAAATTTCGTTTATTCTGTGTCTAATGTTGATAGCCAAATACCCGACTTTAATGGAACCCGTGGTAAACGTACTCCAGTCTATAGCTTTGGACGTGGTCAAGGCCTTGCAGCACATTAATCATATTTTGCAATTGCTTGAATGCCATCGTGACGATCCCGAAAAAGTCACAAATGAAATTTTAAGGGATGCTAGTGTCGTTACAAGAATACTCGGAGTGGAAGAGGTCATGGCATCAGTGCCGCACATTGTTGGAAGACAACGTCATCGAAGCAATCATCCAGCAGGAAGCCCTTTAGAATTTTGGAAAAGGTCTTTAATAATACCATACTTGCACTCCATTATTACTTCTCTTGAACAACGGTTTGCTGAAGAAAACGCTCCATCATTCGCATTATCTGAATTGCACCCGGCGCAAAGGCAAACCATGTCAGTGAAAAGGCTCATGGAAACTTGCGAAACCTTTGCCAAATTTTACGATTTATCAAACATATAGAATGAAATCAAACTTTCGCAGCAATAGTGGCAGGACAATCCCAACGTAACTGAGCTGTCCATTTTTGATGTCCTAAAAGATACGAAAGCCTTCTTTCCCGAAACGGTTAAAGCTTTAAAGATTTTGATCGCTCTACCGTGCACAACGTGTACTGTAGAGCGATCCTTTAGCAGTCTAAGACGACTTAAAGCCTGGCTAAGAAACACCATGGTGGAAAGCCGCCTCAATGGTCTTGCAATGATAAGTGTTGATCGAGAGATCATAATTGAGAACCTGGAAGAATAAAGTAGTCGAAAAATTCACAAGAAACCCAACAAGATTCTGTTTTATTTAAGATATTTGCTTCTTTCTTGTAATACACTATTAAAATTGTAGAAATTGTTCTTACTATATCTACAATTATAATTCATATATTCATATCATCTATCTTCTTGCCCGCGGTTTAACCCGAGAACCAAGTATGTCTCATATTCTTATTTTCACGGAAAATTTTGTGTTTTCTTTCGGAAAAAAATTATATCTCTGTAGATAAAACAGCCAGGGCAACCAAATTTTGTGCGCGTGTTTGTATTCTAAATAGTGACCTACGTACAACGTAGGTTTCTAGGTTTAAATACAAAAAAGTTACAGGCATTTAAAGAAAAAAAATTGGGGCTGTCCTCAAAACGTCAGAGTCGCGATTTAAAACGTAAAAATTGGCAACATTTCGGCAAAGAACATGAAGCAAATACGGATTATGTAAAGAAAATGTCGCATGAAGAGTGTTCTGCAAATCCTTAAATTTCAGCTTCAACCATCATTGTCGTTCATTTTACTAAAATGTTTACAGAAAATTCATTTCAAATAGACCCATTATCTGATGCTTTGGCTGTAAGTTTAGTTAAGTTGATGCTTACGCTGTAGGTTTAGTTAAGTTTATGTTTACTCATCTATAGTTTTTAGCTAATTTTCGTAGAAAAAATTCGTTAATGGGGAGACCACGACTTTTGAATTTTAAAAAGATTTCTTCAAATAAGCGCAAACAAGGCCCCCTAGAATCTATATCCGGGCTTGCTTGCAGTTTTTATCTGTTTGCATATATACAAGGTGACGCATTTCTACGGTAAAGCTCAATATAATTGTTATTATAAAAGATACGTTGTATACGTTAATTATAGGGTGTCTTAAGCTGCATCTTATAAAAATATTTTGACAGTTATAGGCTGATTAATAATTCGTTGGTGATCTATACATTTTTTTTTTCGAACACCCTTATATTATTGCATTTTTGCATTTTTTTTATCGAAATATGATGCATGATTGTGAGAAAAAGTCGAGACGCAGTCTGTGTGTTTTGGTAGCGAATTTTCATTAAATCCTTCAAATTTCAATAACCCAATTTGCTATTAACCTAAGGTTTGTTGGTTAGGAAATCAATTTTCTCGAAAACGTTATAAGTTTATTTTCGGAATTATTTTTTTTTCATTTTTAAACAATAAGTAAATTTTATAAAATATGGTACATTTTTTCTACTATATAGGCTATACCGGTAACAGGATTGATGCCTGCTTACATAAGAGAGACATATTTGCTATTAAAAACATTTTTATGAAAATTCACTTTCACAACGCACTTGCTGTGTCCAGACTTTTTTGGGTTTTTTTTTTGCGAATCTAAAATTTAGTTCTCAAAACTAAATATTTCGAGGTTGAGCATTAAGATGATTTGCTCTAGACCTGTAATTTAGCTACCATTCTTTCCAATGATTATGACTAGGATAATTTAATAAGTACAGACGTGGAGACTATTTCTTTGGCTTCACAAATATTCGTTTATGTTTCTGTAACCGGTTTCGGCACTTGACCGCATTCTTAGACAGAAGAGGATACTGTCAAGCAGCGAAACCAGTTACAGAACAAAAACGAACATCTGTGACGTCAGAGAAACAGTCTTCACGTCTGTATTTATTATGGAACGGTTTCACTAAGTAAGGGCAACAACAATTGTTGATAGATATACTATAATAGGCTACTTTAACCTACTTGATGTATCATAGCTGCAAAATTTGGTGTCTTTTATAAATTATCTTTTTGTGAATTTTCTTTAAAAATTCACTAATGAGGAGACTTTTGAATTTTGAAAAAAAAAATCTTCAAATGAGCGCGAACTAGGCCCCCTAGAACCCATATCCAGGGTAAGCTTCAATTTTTATATGTTCAAATGTATATATATATATATATATATATATATATATATATATATATATATATATATATATATATATATATATATATATATATATATATATATATCAAAAAGTAATACGCCGATTTTGGTCAAATTTGGTGAGTACCTTCCTTTCTCAAGTGGCTTGGATATGTTCGTTAGCCAGGAAAATCGGCCCAGGTTTTCCCGCAAAATTTTGCGTTTTCTTACGGCAAAATTATATCTCCGGAAATAATAAAGCTATGGCAACAAAATTTAGTGCGCTGGCTTCTGTCATAAAGAGTATTCTATGTACTAAAATTCAGATATCTAAGTTAAGACAAAAAATTATGGACCTATTATAAATTATAAGCCTCTGATTAAAAAAAGTTAAAAGGTCAAAATTGATAATTATGGTAGCCGTACTAATGTGAGTGAAAAATACGACACGAAATGACCAACAAGCTCCTAGATATGCGTCCAAGTCGTTATTATCCTTTATTTTGTCAAAATAAAAGCAACAAATCTATTGTAAATAAAACTTGTTTGGTATAAATAATAAAAACGTTAGAAAATTAACATACTACCGTATATACCTGCTAGTACATACATCTGTCATGTAGACGGTAGTCGTGTGGTGTAAGCGATGTACGTCAGATAATCGAGTCCTATAATAAGACGAGTTCTAATTCTAGTTAGTGACTTCACTTTTTATTAATTTTTTTCTAGTTTTTCATTTCTTTTTACCGTTATCTCATCAGATTGTTGTTATTCCGATGAATTTTTAAGCGAGTTTTTGTGAAACCGTTCCATATTTAATACAGTCGTAGACTTTTCCCATGGCTTCACAAGTGCTTGTTTTTTTTTCTGCAACCGATTTGAATTTTCTTTAAAAAAATCAGTAATAGGGAGATCGCGACTTTTAAATGTCAAAATTTTTTTCAAATGAACGCCTATAAGCCCCCTAGAACACATATCCGGGGCCAGTTTTAATTTATATACGTCTATATATATATATATAATATATATATATATATATATATATATATATATATATATATATATATATATATATATATATATATATATATATACCGATAACTCAAAAAATAATGGGCCTATTTTTATCACATTTGGTGAGTACCTTCCTTTTGCAAGTGGCTTGGATAAGTTCGATAGCCAAGAAAATCAGCTAGTTTTTTTCAGATGTTTTTTATATCTCGGGAAATAACAAAGTTTTTGCAGCCAAATTTAATACACGGGTTTGCGTGTTAGCAAGTAAATTACGTACTGGCAAAATTTGGATCTCTAAGTTATAGGCATTTAAAGAAAATTTGGGACTTCCCTCCTAAAACGTCCAAGTCGCGATTTGAAACTTCAAAATTGGCAACATTTAGGCAAAGAACTTGAAACGAATACGTGTTATGTATCAAAAATGTACCAAGAAGTGTTTTCCAACGCGCAACCCTTAAGTTTCAGCTTCAACAGTAATTGTCCTGTTTACTAAAATATTTGCAGAAAATTCATTTCATATAGACCCTTTCTCTGATGCTTTGGCAGTCGTTTTAGCTATAGAGTTTATTATTTAATCGTCTGTAATTTTTAGCGAATGTTTGTAGAAAAAATTATTTAATGAGGAGGCCACCACCTTTGAAGTTTGAAAAGATTTCTTCAAATGAGCGCGAACTAGGCTCTTTAGAACCCATATCCGGGGTTAGTTTCAGTTTTTATGTGTTTTCATGGGTAACGCATTTCTACGGTAAAGCTCAATATATCCCGTATTATACAAGATACGAGAAAAAATTTGTATATGTTAATTATAGGCTGTGTTGAGCTGCGTTCTATAAAATTAGGTTTACAATCATAGGTGGCCCATAAATCGTTGGTGATACAAATTTTCTTTTTTTTTTTTTTGTAATCGAACACGCATGCATTTTTGCATTTTCCATCGAAATATAATGCATGTTTGTAAGAAAAGAAATTTGGGACGCAGCAAGTGCGTTATGGCAGCGAGTTTTCATTATGTGTTTTAAATTTAGATCAATTTACTATGAACTTAACGTTCGTTGGCTAGGAACTAGTTTCTCTGGAACATTTTGAGTTTATTTTCGAATATTTTTTTTCAATTTTCAAACAATAAAGTTGTTTTTATGAAATAGGGTACATTGTTTCTACTATATAGGTTATACTGGTAACCAAGTTTCATGCCTGCTTTCTGTAAAAGGAAATACATATTTTTTATGAAAATTCACTACTATAACGCACTTGCTGCGTCTCAAATGCTTGTTAATTTAAATTCCAGTTTCTATTCGAATAAAACAATTGCAATTACTACAGAGATCATGGTTTAAACAAGCAGAGTATTTGTCCCAAAGCAAAACTAAATTGACATGAACTGTACATCCGCTTAGTTATGCGATTTCCTGTTAATTTACCTGTCACAAATAAATACAGTTAATTCGGTTTACACAAATAAAAACGATTTGTGTCTATGATGAATTTGTGGTAAATCAGGTTCGTAATTGATACGGATGATCAGGCTGTCTCGCCATTTCTATACGGTCTTGTTTCTACTCTGTTTACTCCTAAATTATTGATACCGGTAAATCCTACCAGTGATATTAAAGCGGCGTACGTTTATTTAAGACTCATTACAGCTTTCTTGACACAGAAATCCAATAGTCAATTTTTGCTATTTTTAGTGAATTTTCGTTGAAAAAATTCACTCTAATTATGAGCTGGCGACTTTTGAATTTGGAAAAACCCCCTAGAACACATATTCGGGGTTAGTTTCAGTTTTCATGTTTATATAAATGTATATTTATATACAGTCACAAGCATTAGCTTTTTTGTAGAAAATTCGTTAATAAAAATAAATTAAGTAAATAAAAAACTGGTCTGATTTTCCTGGTCAAACAACTATTTCAAGTTATTTACCCACGTACCAAAATATAATGTTTCACAAAAACTTTTTCGACGACAAAACAAAAGTTTCATGAAAATTTGCAAACAATTTTTCATGAAAATCCGAAAACATTTTTTTATAATAACTTAATAAACATTTATCATAAATTACCGAGATTTCACAAAAAAACATCTTACAAAAAAAGCCTGGACGCAGCAAGTGCGTTATGGTAGTGAATTTTCATAGAAATGATCTGGCACAAAATATTTTATTATAACTTTTTTTCTTGTAACACAGAAATCTTAATTTTGGTGTATAGTTTACTTTTTATATCGTAAACCTACCTACCAAATTTGGTTATCATAGATTTTTTATTTTTTAAGATAAACATTTTTTTCAAATGAAAACTCAAAATTTTTTCGAAAAACCTTGTCTGATTTTTCTGATTAACGAACTTGTCAAAGCCATTTACAAAAGGAAGGTACATGCCAAATTTTATCAAAATCGGCCTATTATTCTTTGAAATAAAAATTTATTTCGAATGAAAACTCAAAATTTTCCCGGAAAACTTATCAGATTTTCCTGAATAACAAACTTTTTAAAGCCATTTACAAAGGGAAGGTACATGCCAAATTTTATTGAAATCGGCTTATTACTTTTTGAGATAAGAATTTTTTTCGAATGAAAACTCAAAATTTTCCCGGAAAACCTTGTCCGATTTTCTTGACTAACGAACTTATCCAAGCTATTTACAAAAGAAACGTACATGCCAAATTTTATCAAAATCGGCCCATTATTTTTTGAGTTATCGGTGTGATACATATATATATATATATATATATATATATATATATATATATATATATGTATAAATATATATGTATATATATGTATATATATATGTATATATATATATATATATATATATATATATATATATATATATATATATATATATATATATATATATAAACATATAAAAATTGAGCCCGGATATGGGTTCTAGGGGTCCTAGATCGCGCTCATTTGAAGAAATTTTTTCAAAATTCAAAAGTCGAGATCTCCTCATTAGTGAATTTTTTCTAAGAAAATTCACTAAAAATGATTTCTACAAAGCACAAAAATATTTCTGCGAAAACTGGCTAAATAACTTTTTACACAAACTTTTGCAAAAAAATACATAAAATACAAATTATATACCTAATCTGTCACTAAAATGGAAAATAAAATAATTTGTTTGCACGAAAGTCCATTAAAACCTTATTTTCGGTGAATTTCGTTTAAACAATGTTCCATCAATTAAATAATTTTTCATACAAACGTGTCTTCAAAGAAAATTCGTTAAATTCATTTATAAGAAAATTCGCTATTAAAAGAACATTTTGTACAAGAAAATTAACTAGTAGCAATAGAAATAAATTAAACAAATTAAAAAATATTCAAAATCTGACCTCAATACAGAACTAGATAGTTTTTCTGTGGCTTCACAAAGAAATTTCTTTTGCCTATGAATGCTGTAAACATTAAATCCGGTTGTAGAGAAGAAAACAACTTCTTCTCATATCACGAATCTCTATGTCTATGTTAACTGTGGCATGGTTTTACGAACTAAGCGCAACAACATTCTATTATTCACCTGGAATTAAAATTCTTAAAAGTGCTTATCTTTCATTTTCAACAAAAAGTCGCTAAAAATATATTGGAATTACACAATTTTATCAGATAACATTATAATGTTCAATCAAAGACGAAAAAAAGTTTTAAAAAAAAGTTGATAGAAAAATTCAGTCAACGGTGAGATTTGTACCCGCCTCCTAACCTAACCGTTACACGGCTAATGCTTCTGGCGAGCTGCAATGAAGAAAGTTATATAACCGATAATGGTCTTAAGTTATTTATTTCTAATATGTAAGGTCTTTAGAGGCAGATTTTGAAGTTATCTTAAGAAACGAGAAGAGTAGCATAAATCTAGAACATTCTAATACACATTTTGCGCAATATTCTCCATTCATAAATAGGAATAGTTATACTCATTTTCACGTTTCAAATCTCCAGTTTGACATTTACAGGAGAAAAATTAACAAAATCTTAAAGTAACCTTTCTGGTACTTTTTGAACTTTGTGCGCCATGAAAAGATAAACGTTGTCGGTAATATTTAATAGATTTTGTTTAACACATACAATATCTTGGTATTGCGTCTTCTCTGACTTTTTGACTTTTTGTGGCATTGAAATTTTGCTTCATTAAGTGCCTATACCTTTTTTTTCCTTTCAACATAGAGACCGAAATTTTGGTGCAGAGTTTGGTTTTTACAACATAGACCAGCTTGCTAAATGTGGTTGCCATAGCTTTGTTATTTCCAGAGACATGAATTTTTTCCAGAAGAAAACCTTAAATGTTCCCGTAGAAACTGTTCCGATTTCCCTGGCTAACGAACAATTCCAAGCCATTTGCAAAGACATATTACTCACCAAATTTTATCAAAATCGGCGCTTTACTTTCTGAGTTATGGGTGTGATACCTATATATATATATATATATATATATATATATATATATATATATATATATATATATATATATATATATATATATATATATATATATATATATATGTATACAGGGTGGTCCTCCGGGAGGTCCCACGATCGATTGCGGGAAAACTATCAATAGGAAAAACCTGAAAATTGGATATTACACTAAAGTCGTTGGGGGCCACTTATTTTAAATTGAACACCCTGTATTTTATTGCAGTTTCGGATTCTACAATAAATTCTGAACACTTTTTGTAAATAATATTTTATACTTATCATCAAGCGTCCAGAAGATATTTAGATTTTAAGATAAAATTTGACATTTACGGCCAGTCATAAAGATACCGATATTTTTATAATAAGAACATATTTCGTTACCATTTTTAAAATTATCTTCAAAGATATTTCACTTCATCTACTGCCACATCTAGAATAACGATAGAGTATACAGAGTGTCCAAAAAAAATTCTTGAAGTTTGCAATGAGAAATTGCAAAAATCGCGCGATTTTCAAATTGGAACCCCCTTTTTTTATAACACTATCCTGTTAATCTCAAAAAATCACTGATACTTTGTATGTAATTACCTATACCTAAATCAAACGGTTTTCATTTAATTTTGAAAAAACTCATTTGAAAGCCTGATATTTTGATAAATTTCCTACCATAAGCGTTAGCCATGGAAAATAAATTGCCTAGTGTGTTTCTATGGAAACTTTAACAGTTTGTTGATTAACTAGCTAATAATGGCACGATTAAATTACACACACGAAGATTATTTAAATATTATTTACTATTTATGGACAATGTAATAAAGTAATTTCGCGAACGTGTGATACATTTGCTGATAGATATCCAGATAAACAGAAACCGTCACGTAAAACCGTCAAACGAATAGTAGACAATTTCAAAAACTGTGGATCAGTGAAGAAAAAGGTGCAGAGGGCTACACCCGTTGACAACGAACAAATCGAGACAGAAATTTTTAGGTATATTGCCATATAACCTTATATAAACCCATCAAACAGATAATAGAAAATTGAAAAAAAAAAACAATTCACACGCAACATGGACTGAATAAAATGAAACAAAAATTAACGTCCTAAGTGTACAAATTGAAGACCTCTGGCGTCAAGACATTTTTCACACCTACGTGTCAATCCCTCATGTGTGGCCCTTCTTATTGAATACGTATCCAATTCACGAAATGATTCTCGAACCCGCTGCATGCAATCTGCTTTAGTAGAAACTGCAGTTTTGTAGATTTTATTTTTAATAGTACCCCACATAAAAAAATCGAGAACAGATAAGTCAGGCGATCGAGGCGGCCAAAGGTGTGGCCCATTGATGGCAATCCATTGGTCAGCAAATAGAGATTGTAAAATATTGTTAACCAGGTGACCATTATGAGGAGGGGCCCCATCATGTTGGTAAAATATTTGCATATATTCATTCAATGAAAGGTTGCTCAAATAAGTTACTTCCAAATTTTGCAAAACTTCCAACTAACGCTCACCTACAAGTAAATAAATAGAGTTTACATAAAGTATTTTATGAATTTCGGATTAATTCTCACCATTCAAATTATCATCGTACATTTCTAGGGCAACAACGCCGTCATTCCTTATAGCACAATAAACATTAAACTGCCAGCTTTCCTGAAAATGTCCTACCCTAGAAGGATGAACATTGGTGTCACTCCAATAGTGAGAATTACGACGATTGAAAAGTCCATTCTTTGAAAATGTTGCTTCATTCGTCCATATGATGTTATCTAAAAACAGCTCGTTTTCTTGGAATCGCATTAAAATAAATTCACAGAATCCACCCTTCTTGAAAAATCAGTTTCCTTTAAATGTTGCACAACTGAACAAGCATAAGGATGGAACTTATCTTTTCCTAAAATTCGCAGAACGGAGGTTTTGGACAATCCTAACTCCAGTGCTACTTGCCTCGTTGACTTTGTAGGGTATGCGGCAAAATATCCCAAAATTGCTGTCTCAATTTGTTCGTTGTCAACAACGGATGTAGCCCTATGCACCTTTTTCTTGACATATCCGCAGTTTTTGAAATTGTCTACTATTCGTTTGACGATTTTACGTGACGGTTTCTGTTTATTTGGATATCTATCAGTAAATGTATCACACGTTCGTGAAATTACTTTATTACATTGTCCATAAATAGTAAATAATATTTAAATAATCTTCGTGTGTGTAATTTAATCGTGCCATTATTAGCTAGTTAATCAACAAACTGTTAAAGTTTCCATAGAAACACACTCGGCAATTTATTTTCCATGGCTAACGCTTATGGTAGGAAATTTATCAAAATATCAGGCTTTCAAATGAGTTTTTTCAAAATTAAATGAAAACCGTTTGATTTAGGTATAGGTAATTACATACAAAGTATCAGTGATTTTTTGAGATTAACAGGATAGTGTTATAAAAAAAGGGGGTTCCAATTTGAAAATCGCGCGATTTTTGCAATTTCTCATTGCAAACTTCAAGAATTTTTTTTGGACACTCTGTATACTCTATCGTTATTCTCAATGTGGCAGTAGATGGAGTGAAATATCTTTGAAGATAATTTTAAAAATGGTAACGAAATATGTTCTTATTATAAAAATATCGGTATCTTTATGACTGGCCGTAAATGTCAAATTTTATCTTAAAGTCTAAATATCTTCTAGACGCTTGATGATAGGTATAAAATATTATTTACAAAAAGTGTTCAGAATTTATTGTAGAAACTGCAATAAAATACAGGGTGTTCAATTTAAAATAAGCGAATTGACATCTATTTCCGGTATAACCGGAAGTGCCGCCATCTTTAAAATATTTTTAACCTGTGGCCCCCAACGACTTTAGTGTAATATTCAATTTTCAGGTTTTTCCTATTGATAGTTTTCCCGCAATCGATCGTGGGACCTCCCGGAGGACCACCCTATATATATATATATATATATATATATATATATATATATATATATATATATATATATATATATATATATATATATATATATATATATATATATATATATATATGTATATAAACATATAAAAATTGGTGATTATATTCTATTAACATATATTCATTTCAAAATTATTTTTTTCAAAATTTCTCAACGAACTTGCTGACGTTTATGGGATCATATCTTTGTGATCGAACTAGTGTTGTCCACTATCATGAGTCCGTGGGGGTCTTGGCTGAATCGGGTGTTCCTCAGGGATCTGTTCTGGGACCCTTTCTGTTCAATCTGTTTATCAATGATATTTCAGATGTCATCGACTTACCCCATCTTCTGTATGCGGATGATGTAAAAATCTTCTCAACCCTTGCTGGTCTCTGCGATTGTTCGGTGCTTCAGGGATGTTTGCGTAGAGTTCAACACTGGTACTCCATTAACAACCTCCCACTGAATATTAAAAAATGTGTTATAATGTCTTATACGCTGAACCGCCGTATAATCGAGTTCCCATACTCCATAGATAGACAGCCTCTTATACGACCTGCAACCTTTAAAGACTTGGGTGTTGTCTTTGACTCGAAGCTCGCGTTTGTGGAGAACTATGAACATGCTATTGCTAGGGCATCGAGGACACATGGATTTCTTATTCTCAATTCCGGTTCCTTTCATAATGCGGACAGTTTGAGGCTCCTGTTCAGTGCCTATGTACGGCCACATCTGGAATATGCCTGTGTGGTGTGGTCTCCTCTGTATGACGTCCATATAGAGGCTCTTGAGGGTGTCCAACGGAGATTCGTAAAGTTCCTTGCATACAGAGCGGATCGGGTGTATCCCGCTACTGGTACACCACAGGCCGATTCACTGTCGAGGTTCTCATTGGAATCTCTGCAGGCTAGGCGTATTTATTCTGCTATCTCCCTGATATATAATTTACTGCACAATAGGATCGTATGTCCTGAACTGTTGGGCACTCTGCTTTTTCACACCCCTAGAGTCAACTCTAGAAGACACGACTTCTTTTATCTACCACCACCTAGGACCATTGTTAGGCTTAACTTACCGATTTACAGATCGTGCTCCATTTATAACAGCGTGCATCAGTCGATAGATATATTGTGTTCTGGTGAGTCTGAGCTGAGACACGTTTCATCGCTGCTTGGTAATTAGTAGTACTTTTACGATGTTAATTTTTCTAGTGTATGCTATGTATTTTATATTGTATATTATATTCCTGTTGAGTATTTGTATTAATTAAAATATTAGGAGCCCTGCCTAAAACTACATGTAGTACATTTCAGTTTTCCTTCATTTGCTCAATAAAAATATGTTTTTTTTAATTTCGTGTGTACTTTGTTTTTAATCCTAAAACAACGTTGTAACCGCCCTAGTTACATAAAACAACGTTGTAACCTACGTGGATATATAACAGCGTTTGATTTAAATGAGGAAAATACGCTCGTACTTCACAATTCTGTATGCGATGAAGTCTGCAATACCTATCATATAGTAAGTTCTTTTCGGTAGCCATATCAAGCAGATATTAGCTTTATTTAATAAATCTGTTTTCCCCAAAAAACGAAATTTGGCGTTTATAACATTGTTCCAGCATAGGGTTCATCTATAATTTTTTCACCGCAATAAAATTTGATTATAAACATTGATAGGTAATAATAAAATGCAACAAGGTACTAAACTAAATAACCACATCCAAAAGAAAGTCATCTCAAGCTACAACCGCAGCAAACCCTTCTGGACTCTTGCTAAATCTATTGGGAATAATTTCTGCAAGAGCACGTTCCCACCTCTTGTTTCAGGGGATGAAACTGTTTCTATCGCCCTGGACAAGGCTGAACTTTTTGCCTCGTTGTTCGTTGGCAATTCTACTCTTAACCCAACTCCAAATGTTCAACCACCAACACTCCCCAATATCGCGCATAAAATAACGGATATTATTTTCAAAACCAAAAAGGTACGAAAAATGCTCTCTTCTCTTAATACCAGGAAAGCATCTGGCCTTGGCGATATCCCAGCAATTGTTTTTAAAAAATGCGCACCAGAACTTGCTCCTGTCTTGACTCGTCTGTTTAAGACATCTTACAATAGAGGCATATTCCCTAGTAACTCTAAAACTGCTCGAGTACAACCCGTCCCCAAGAAATGATCCAAAGCGCTTTCTAGCAACTACAGTCCTATTTATCTCGTTTCAGTCGTCTCTAAAGTGATGGAAAAGCATATAGACACCCAATTACTAAAATTTATTAAAACCACAGTCTAATCCACGACAGGCAGTATGGATTTCGTCAGCGCAGATCAACTGCCGACCTCCTTTCCTTTGTCACCCATTCCTGGAACAAGTCTATGGAACAACACCGTGAATCCCAGATTATCGCTTTAGACATATCCAAAGCATTCGACCAGGTCTAGCACGCAGCGCTGCTTAATAAACTTCCGGCCTATGGCCTACCACTAAAACTCTGTACCTGGACAGCAAATTTCCTCTCCAACCGGAACATTTCTGCTGTCGTGGTTTGCCATTCCTCTAAACTGTATTCAATTAATGCAGGAGTCCCTTAAGGTTCATCTTTAGCCCTTACTTTGTTTCTTCTCCACATCAGTGACCTCCTCTCTAGCACATCCAACCCAGTTCACAGTTGCGCCGACGACAGCACCCTCCACGCAAATATACAATATTCTAAGCCTGTCTCTTTAGCCCAATTATATGAGGATCGCAGGCTCATGTGGATCTCCAAAAATATTAGACTAGGGAAGTAGAAATCGTGTACAATTCAACTCCACCAAATCTCAGTCTTGCTTTGTATCTCATAAGAGATACACCCTAGACCCATCACAATGGACAACCAAGTTATTCAAAGTAATGAGTCCTTTTCACTTGTTGGCATTTCTGTATCAAAATCTCAATTGGCACCAATATGACATATCAATTTCAGAAGCGGCTGCTAAGAAATTAGGTTTCCTCTTCCGGGCACGCAAATACTTTTCATCAGCTAATCTCTATACCTTATTTACTTCACAAATAAGGCCAAACCTCAAATACTGCTCCCACATCTGGGGTGCCGCTGCCGCTTCTACACTCGCTATCCTGGACTCCATCCAGAAGAGAGCTATACGTCTCATCGGTGACCCTACCCTCACCCAAAGGCTGCCATCCATTGCCCACCGACGTGCCGTTGATGACCTCTCTCTCTTTTATAGATATCTGCACGGGCACTTCTCAGAGGAGCTTTCTTCCATAGTTCCTCCACCTGCTGTCCCCAACAGATCTACCAGGGAAACAGAGCGAATGCACCTTTTTACTGTCCAGGTCACCAGACATAGAACATCTTGTTATGCCCGCTCTTTTGTCCCGAGGACTTCCAAGTTGTGGAAACATGTTTTTCCTCCGAACCTCCAAACCTTCAAGTCCAGAATTAACAAGTTGCCTCTTTCCTACTTGTTGACACTCACGGTACGATAGTATTTAGGCTGTAAGCCCTCGTGGTGTGTTGTTAAAATATAAAAAAACGCAAAACTAAATCTAATTTTAAAAGTTTTATTAATTTATTAACAAAGTTTAACATAATGCTCTGCAGAAAACTGAGAAATGTATTTAAGTTTATGTGTATAACTTATTTAGCTGCACCATAGCCCTTCTAGGCTAAGACAGAACCGATTTTACCAACCGTTATAATGTCTTTCGTGTTAAATAATGGGGTATTGACTGTATAAAACCATTCACATTAATGTTGGCAGTTTGATATGAAACTCCCTTATCTTCAGTGAAAGGTGCATATTGTCTGTAGCTTAGCAAACCATACAGGATTACATTAGGGGCTGTATTATTCGGGGTGCTGATGATTAATCCTTTCCATTGTAAACTTAAGCATGTTACTTATATTCTAATTACCATAACTTGGTTGATTTATATGTTATTTAAATGGGGTTCAAAGGCAAATTTTCACATTAGACTGGGAATAGGCCGACCATTATTGCAGCACTGTTTTATAGAACAATTCATCACGAATTCTCGCTGCGCGTATCCCCGCATAATTTTAGGTGATGGCGGTGAATAGTTTTACATCGAATTAAGTATGAACTTGGATAATCATGCTAGTGATCGTACTTAATAATTAGCGAATTTTTTTTTAATTCCTTAATGAGGAGATCTGTGTTTGTATATATATATATATATATATATATATATATATATATATATATATATATATATATATATATATATATATATATATAGATTTAATTTGAAGAATGTCAAATTAAAATGTCATTTTTGGTCTCGTACAAAATTTACAATTTCGGCAAAAATATGGGTAGTTGAGAGAGGCTTGCAGTTGGAAAAGTATTATGGAGTGATTAGTATTAATTGTAAATGGAGGTATCAGCTGAAACATTAGGAGAACGAAATGGAACAGGAAAGAAATTTTTTGGAACGCCAAAATTTTAAGGTTGTTGAATTTGGAGTGTTGTCAAGCAGTTTTGGATGCAACTATGTATAAAATTATGTTAATATTCGCCACAAGTCTTAGACTTATTGAATAAACATGCTGTATAATTTTAAGCAATAAAGTTAATAATATATATATATATATATATATATATATATATATATATATATATATATATATATATATATATATATATATATATATATATATATATATAGGCTGTTTCAAAAAACATGCACCATCGCTAGTGGGGCGATTCCTTACTAAAAAATAAGAAAAAAAGTTCCTGTGCACATGGGCCCGGAAACGCATAGTTTCCAATATACAGGGAGTTGATTTTTTTTTTTTTAATTTTTTATAAATAATTTCAAAACCACTGGATTGATTTTAATGAAACTTGGAAATTGAAAGTGTATTATGAAAGTGCATATTTTCAAGTAAAAATCTACTTACAACTGCGTCAGTGGCGTGCGTACGGGGTAACTGTAAAAATTCATTTGGGGAAAAATATGTGCGCCACTGTCTTTTTCCAATTTTGATACATCAATTATGAAGCTTATTACATAAGCCACAAAAGCTACCTCTTGGTATTTTTTCGTTCAGGGTATCCCTTAGGAGATATGATTAATTTTATAAAAAGGGGCAACATACCGATTCGTTGGAGTAATGAAAACAGTAATCGTAAAGTGCCATGAAACTATAATTTTTGACAGTTCTCTAAATTCTACAATTTTGAAGTGCTTTGTAGGCGTCAAAAGAGTTTTCGTGCTATTCTTTAAATTTTGTTACGGTGCAGTATTTTTGTTTTTAGTTATTTGTTGATACTGAGCTGCTCATTAATATTATTTCCTCCTTTCAAGATGGTTTTCATTAAGTACACTTCAACGGATTTGACTGATATGTTAATTTATGGACAAACAAATCAAAATGCTAGACAAGCTGTGCGAGTTTATCAGGAAACTTATCCGCAAAGAAGAATTCCTGACAAAAATAATTTCCCACGTATTGTAAGACATTTGAGAGAAACTGGTTCTTTAAAATCTTTAAAAGCTGACTCTGGACGCAGAAGATACCGCCGAACTGTACGAGTTGAAGAGGCAATATTAAATAGAGTTGAACGTGATCCTAGTACAAGTACGAGAATTATTTCCACCGAACTGGATAATATTTCGGCATCATCAGTTCACAGAACTCTGAAGGATCAAAGTTTATATCCCTATCATTTTACATGTGTCCAGGAACTTCTACCTAGAGACTTTCAACCAAGGGTAATGTTTTGTCAGTGGTTCTTAAACAAACTTAGGCACGACCAACATTTTTCTAAACGTGTACTATTTACTGATGAGGCGTCATTTACGCGAAAAGGTATCGTAAATTTTCACAATTTAAATACATGGGCCGATGAAAACCCACACTCTCTAAGAGTTGCAAATTCGCAGTATCAATTTTCCATCAATATTTGGGCTGCTATTATTGAAAATAACATAATTGGTCCTGTTGTTCTACCGAATCGTCTTGACCATCAATCATGTTTAAACTTTTTACAAAATGATTTGCCGTTGTTACTACCGCTTTTTTTGAGAAATGGTACAATGTGGTTCCAGCATGATGGTGCGCCCGCACATTTTGCAGCAGTTGTAAGAACATATTTATCCAACACATACGGTCACCGATGGATTGGTCGTGGAGGTCCGGTGCCATGGCCACCTCGATCTGCGGACCTGAATCCTCTCGATTTTTATTTGTGGGGTCATTTAAAAGAAATAGTGTATAAAACACCAGTAAATACAGGAGAAGAATTGTTGGGAAGAATAGAATATGCATTTGACAGCATTAGAGAAGATCAAAATATTTGCAGAAGAGTAAGAAGATCTTTGCGCAGATGGTTAAATAATTGTAACGACGCTAATGGTGGTCACTTTCAACATTTTCTTTAGCTTTATTATTAAAGTCAATTGAGTAATGTACAAAAAATAAGAGTTTGGAAAAATCATGGTGTCTACGATTACTTTTTTCATTTTTTATTTTTATTTTTTATTTATCATTTTTTATCAATGTTTGTAATATTCATTTCAATGTTTATCACCAATAAGTTTTACGTAGGTTAGTTATTTGCACTATTATTGCTGTAATGTTTACGGTATGTTTTGTTTTTCATATTCTTATGGTTGCAGTAAACATATATTATTATTATTATTATTATTACGCCGACTAATCGGTACTTTGCCCCTTTTTATAAAATTAATCATATCTCCTAGGGGATACCCTGAACGAAAATACCAAGAGGTAGCTTTTGTGGCTTATGTAATAAGCTTCATAATTGATGTATCAAAATTGGAAAAAGACAGTGGCGCACATATTTTTCCCCAAATGAATTTTTACAGTTACCCCGTACGCACGCCACTGACGCAGTTGTAAGTAGTTTTTCACTTGAAAATATGCACTTTCATAATACACTTTCAAGTTCCAAGTTTCATTAAAATCAATCCAGTGGTTTTGAAATTATTTATAAAAAATTTAAAAAAAAATTAAAATTCAACTCCCTGTATATTGGAAACTATGCGTTTCCGGGCCCATGTGCACAGGAACTTTTTTTCTTATTTTTTAGTAAGGAATTGCCCCACGAGCGATGGTGCATGTTTTTTGAAACAGCCTGTATATATATATATATATATATATATATATATATATATATATATATATATATATATATATATATATATATATATATATACCTAGCTTATCTTTAGAGAGAATGATGTTACAAGTATCACCAACAAGTCTTCGACTTAGGTGACTTTTAACGTTATTGAACAACCAGGCTCTTGATTAGCCTTGTAAGTTATTTTGTGAGAAATGTATATTTGTTCAATTTTGTTCAATCAGGCTCTTGATTAATCTTGTAAGTTGTTTTGTAAAAAGAGGTATATTGCTCAATATATATATATATATATATATATATATATATATATATATATATATATATATATATATATATATATATATATATATATATATATATATATATATATATATATATATACCGATAACTCAAAAAATAGTAGACCGATCTTGATCAAATTTGGTGAGTACCTTCCTCTTACAAGTGGCTTGGATAAGTTCGTTAGCCAGGAAAATCAGACCAGGTTTTCCCGAAAAATTTTGTTTTATTTCTAAAAAATTCATGTCTACGTAAATAACAAAGTAAGGGCTTGGTACGCGTGTTTTTATTATAAAATGTAAACTGTGTACCAAAATTTAGCTCTCTAGCTTTAAAGGCACAGAAGTTATGGGCAGCTAAAGAAACAAATTTTGGAGTTTTCCTCAAAACGTCAAACTCGCAATTTTAAACGTCAAAATTAGCAATATTTAGGCAAATAACAAATAACGATTGTGAAAACAAAATGTTGCAAGAATACCATTAAGTTTTAGATTCAACCGTCATTGCCCTTGATTTTACTAAAATGTTTACAGAATATTCATTTCAAATAGACCCTTTCTCTGATGCTTTGGCTGTTGGTTTAGTTAAGTTGATGCTTCCACTGTAGGTGAAATTTATGGTTTAACGGTCTATAATTTGTTTAGATAATTTTCGTAGAACAAATTCGTTAATGCATTTTTGCATTTTTTATAGAAATATGATGCGTT
Organism: Tillus elongatus; assembly: GCA_964006375.1. Lineage (NCBI taxonomy): Eukaryota > Metazoa > Arthropoda > Insecta > Coleoptera > Cleridae > Tillus > Tillus elongatus. The sequence continues at coordinate 234,909,359 of OZ023263.1, forward strand.
TGTAAGAAAAAAATGGACGCAGTAAGTGCGTTTTGGTAGCGAATTTTCGGTAAATTTGCAGTTTAGCTCCCAAACGCTTTTCAAAAAACTGTTTTCAGAAACCTGCCTAGGGCCCCATCTGGATCCATAAACCCCAAGAATTTCTAGTTCACACCCCCCCAAGGAAGTTACGGGACCAGGAGTGAGTAGGGGTGCTGGGCGAGGTAGGTAGTAAAAAGGAAATATGAGCAGAAAGTGCGAATAAAACGAGCTTGAAAGCTGTCTTTTTCACATCTTGAAGCCATATCCCCCTTAAACCCTGCCCACCCCGCACAGCACCCCTATCCCCCCAGGTGCCGTAACTTCCTTAGCGGGTAGGAAAAAGACATTTTTCTTGTGGTTTATGCAGCGAGGGTGGTTGTATGCACGCGAGGGGGAAGGAAAATCCCCACGACGAATCAGTCACCCCCCAAACCCCCACCCCTGCCACAAATCGAACCGGGGGGGTCTGCTTCGTCGTAGGCATTTTCCTCCTTTTTTTCTTACTATATTTCGCAATATATATATATATATATATATATATATATATATATATATATATATATATATATATATATATATATATATATATACATATATATATATATATATATATATATATATATATATATATATATACTCTCGAACGCGTTTAGCTGTCATGGTTGTCTAACATTTTTTATTAATTTTAGATTATCTTCATTAACGTGATTATTATTATCCCAAATAGGTCGAACGACGAATAATCTATCTATAGTACCGCATCGTAATTGGGCTTGGTTTTCTTTGAAGTTTAAAAAAAAGCCAACCTGCAGCTAACATTTTCGACAAAAAATGCCTTAAAAAACTTGCTAGGTAACCCAAAAACAAGGTTAGCACGGCCAAAATGTCGGGAATTTATGAAATAAGTTGTAAAGATTGTAATCTTAAGTACGTCGGACATACAAAAAGATCGATTAGAATTAGATTCAAAGAAGACTTAGGCCAATTACGATACGGGACTACAGATAGAATATCAAAACCGAAGATACTAGTTTAGTAGGAAATTTAGTTATCAGCATTTGAAATATGGTTATGAAAATTCACTACCATAACGCACTTAAACACTTTTCAACACTTGTTTACTATTACTATATCCACACCTTTTGAAAATATAACAAATATAAACAATACAAAATTTTGAAATTAAAATTTTAATAATTTAACCTAAACATTTGTTTATGTAATTTAAACTAGGATGTATGTACTTTATGCTATCTAGTTTCATCAAGCTTTCATCAAGCTAAAAGTAAACAATAAGTAGGTACCTACCTAGATATTATAAGTATTTACTGTATTAGTTTGAGGTAGGTATATTTCGTCTTGAAATAATTTTGTTTCACTTTGGTAATACCTACCAGTGATTTCTGTATAGAGTTCACTAGGTAATACATACGACATCTACAATCTACATGCAGTTTACCTATCGCTTTCATATTTGTTTCATTGGATGTTACAATTATAATATACTACTACATTTGACTGCCGAGGGCATTTGTTAAAGTTAGAATAAAATTAAAAGTTGCGTTATTATTTACCTACTATTTGTATTAACCTTAGAATATAGGTACCTAGTTGTTTTATATTATAAGATTCTAATAAGGTATTAGGAGTCGATATTATGCGATGCGCAGAGCGTACACACTTCTCTGTGAGAAATAGCTACGTGTGGTCAGATTAAACTAGGAGCGAGAGAGATGGATTCTAATTTTAAATACCGTGAATGTGAAGAATGGGAAGCTTAATATTTATACATAATGATACGTCGTTCTAGATTCCTTGTAAACAAATTGAATCACTTTCATTAAATTTTTTATTTATTAGTATACATTGGCATGCTAAAATTTAGCGCTTTGGACGTTAACTTTGTCCCGGTATTAGGAAAGAACTAGTCCAAGGCTGACAATTTACAAAATTATAAGTTGGTTGTACATTGTACACTGTCTCTATCTATAAAATTTTGTGTAAACTAGAGCTGTCGTGACAACTTTACTACCTGGTCCCGCACCGAGACCCTGTCGTATCTCCACAATGTTCTCCATTCTGACATCTTGCAATAACTTCCATTGTTTAGATTTTCATCTGCGATTTATTTAAATAGCATAGCAGTACAGATAACGTCATCTGTCTTTATCCAACATTGTAGATATTGCATTACAGAATGTGAAATGATGTCGAGGATTATTTTGTAATTAATTTCGAATAATTTTATTTTTATCAATGATCAAAAGACTCGAAAATCGGTACACCACCAGGCCTATGTTCTTTTAAGTTGTAAATTTTCGTTTCCATCGCTTAGATAATTTGAGAGATGTTGCGTTTTAAAAATATTTTTTAAATTTTTTATTAAGAAAAATTGGTCGTTAACATTTGATGAACGAACTCATCCAAGCCATTAACAAAATAAGGGTAATTCCCAAATAAGGTACAAATCAGTGAAATATTTTTTGAATTATCGGTTGGATACATGTATATATATATATATATATATATATATATATATATATATATATATATATATATATATATATATATATATATATAACTTTTCACGCTCATTTGAAGAAATTTTCCGAAAATCTCACCATCGATACCTGTGGTGCCTTAGCATTTACAATAACATACACAATGTTCTATAGTCACAAATAGTTTTATTAATATATAAATATATCTCGATTACACAGTGAATTATTTTATATCTTAACTAGACCGCGTTACATTCAACAATGAATCCATTTCCCCCAACGTTCGTGCTCCGTCCTCTGTCCACGTTCCCTGTTGGTGAATCATCATGTTCCGTAATCGGTCGCCAAAATCCCTCTCTATTAGTGAATTTTCTTATGAAAATGTACTAAAAGGACATATTTGCTATTAAAAACATTTCTACGAAAATTCACTTCCATAACGCACTTGCTGCTTTCAGATTTGTGTAATAGATAAGCATACAATTCGCTTTTCTTAGGCGTTAACAGTACCTCAATTTAATTATCAGTTTTAGTTATTTTGTAACGAAAATATATCTCCAATCAAATCTGAATCATTATTATTTCAAGATCATCGAAAATGATTCACTTAAAGGTGACCATACATATTGTAATGCAATGATTAACATAAGAAGCTCACATTATTGTAAGTCTCCTGCATTTATTGTGGGAGAAAGATGGTTACTCTATGTGGCAAGTTAGTGTGCGAGTAAATTAAATCAATTGTCGAGACAGTGAACACAATGATTTGTAAACAGATGATTCATAAAGAACAAAGAGACTATTGTGGATTTACATAATTATTGCATTAGTATTGCTTCACGTAACCAAGGTGCTACATTTTTCGAGTATTGCACACACTGTACAATTAGCGAATAATGTAATAATTAGATACAAGGAGCATTAATTACGGCCTTTCGTTATAATTACGGAAATACAGTATTTAGTATCAGATTTTGAATGAAATAATTAGGCGAGTAGAAATACCAATTGAATTTAAGAAATGAGTAATGCTGATACCAAAAATAGGCAACGCAGAGCACGTAAATAATTTTAGGCCAATTTCCATGTTGAACACAGACTACAAAATCTTTATGAAATGAGGTGCTCATTAATCTCAGGAAAACAGTGGCAGCAGGAGCAAGGGATGGAAAATTTCAAATATTTTTTTTATATTTCAACAACACACCACGAGGGCTTACAGCCTCAATACTATCGTACCGTGGGTCTCGAAGGAGGAAAGAGGCAACTTGTTAATTCTGGACTTAAAGGTTTGGAGGTTCGGAGGAGAAGGAAAAACATGTTCCGGCAAGGAATTCCACAACTTGGAGGTCCTGCGGCCAAAGAGCGAGCATAACAAGATGTTATATGTCTGGTGACCTGGACAGTAAAAGGGTGTATTCGCTCTGTTCCCCTGGTAGATCTCTTGGGGGCAGCAAGTGGAGGAACTATTGCAAAAAAGCTCCTCTGAGCAGTGCTCGTGCAGATATCTATAAAAGAGAGAGGGAGAGAGGTCACCAACGGCACGTCGGTGGGCAAGAAATGGCAGCCTTTGAGTGGGGGTAAGGTGACCGATGAGACGTATAGCCCTCTTCTGAATGAAGTCTAGGATAGGGAGTGTAGAAACGGTAGCGGCACCCCAGATATGGGAGCAGTATTCGAGGTTTTGCCTTATTTGTGAAGTATATAATTTAAAGACATTAGCTGGCGAAAAGTATTTGCGAGCCCGGAAGAGGAAACCTAATATCTTAGCAGCCGCTTCTGCAATTGATGTGACATGTTGGTGCCAATTGAGATTTCGATACACAGAAATGCCAACAAGTAAAAAAGACTCATTACTTTGAATCACTTGGTTGTTCATTGTAATGGGTCTATGGCTGGTGTATCTCTTGTGAATAGAAAGCAAGACTGAGATTTGGTGGAGTTGAATTGTACAAGATTTCTACTTCCCCAGTCTAATATTTTTTAGAGATCCACAGAGACAGAACCCTCCATGAGTCTGCGATCCTCATCTAATTGGGCTAAAGAGATAGGCTTAGAATATTGTATATTTGAGTGGAGGGTGCTGTCGTCCGCGTAACTGCGAATACAGTATTTACTATCAGATTTTGAATGAAATAATTAGAGGAGTAGAAACACCAGTTGAATTTAAGAAAGGAGTAATGTTGATAACAAAAGTAGTCAACGCAGAGCACGTTAAATGATTTTAGGCCAATTTCCATGTTGAACACAGCCTACACAATCTTTATGAAATGCATGAAGCAACGAATAGCAGAACATCTAAACAAAATAATAACTAGCACGAAGCTGGCTGTAAAAAATATGGTTCAATATTTGAGGTGCTCATTAATCTCAGGGAAACAGTGGCAGCAAGATAATGGATGGAAAATTTCAAATGCTTCTTAGTTTGTATTTTGATCATGCTTTTGACAGAGCCAGTCATCAGTATTTGTGAGAAGTACTCGAAAATTTTGGCTTTGATCAGTCGATAATAAAAATTTGAAAAAATATCTATACAGGAGCTACTTCAGTCATCCAGATAAAGAGAGGATTTCAGTCCCCATCAGAATTTATAATGGCGTTGGACAAGGGTTCCTACTTTTCAATGGTGTTGTTTGTAATTAGTTTTGAACCCTTTTTACAGAATATTATTTTCCAAAATGTAGAGGTACATGCTGACGCAGATGATGTGACACTGCAAATACGAAAATGTGATGAAATCAGTAAGATCCAAAACGTAATTGATTTGTATACGCACATATCCGATGCAGTGCTGAATACCAGTAAATCTAAAGCAGTAAAAATGGGTAGAGCAAATAAAAACGGGGATAACTTAAATACAGGCTGGTTTAGCATAGAAAATTCAATTAACATCCTTGGAATAAGCTATTGCAGTAATGTACACCAAATGATTAACAACAATTGGTACAATGCAGTGAACAAGTTGCAGCAGGTCCAAAATTTGGTATTTGGCACAAATTTTGCCTATTCCAAAAGTGTTGCCAAAGAAGGTGACTGGGATGTGCGGTAAGTTCATCTGAGCCGGAAAAATCAACAGGATATCCAGAGAAATACTAATACAGCCAAAACAGAAGGTAGTCTAGGACTGATATATCCTTTAAGTAGGTGTAATGCATTACTAATAGATAGAATGAGAAAATCGGTAAAAGACAGTCCTGATATGTTTGAATGTTTAAAGTGACATGGATTGTGCCCTGGAAACCCACCTTTTGCTGCTCTTGCTGCTCAGGTTCCTCATCAAGCAACACACATTCGCCGAGCTTTGAGGAGATGACCTATCTAGAGATAACTGATATTCAGAGCACTGCAGCGAAAATAGTGTATTGGGATATCATGAGAGGGAAAATAAAAGCAAAAATTAATTTTCTTACAAATCACCTTCGATTGGACTTCATTAATCAATTTTTTATTAAGTTACCCATTGAGAAAATATGACAGTATTTGTAGCTGTCAATTACAAACATTGTTTGTTGTCAGTTATCTGCATTTTGTAATACTTTAGAGAGCTTCACATCAGAAAATTGAGAACAAATGAATAATAATTATTATTATGGCAGAATTCAGCGAAAAGCTGAGAATTGAAATATTCTTTTGAAAATTTCATCGGTTCTTTTAAAAAGTGGTACGAGACAAACAAGAATCAATTAAGCAAAAAAATATTACAAGCTTAACAAACACTATTTTATTAAATTTTTTTCTTTTTTTTTGTTTTTTTCTTTACTTTCATTCCTTTCTACTCGTTTGTATATGTTATTTTCGCCTATAATTTAGCTTAATTTCTGAAGGTTACATAGTACATAGTAATACAATGCCATATTATATATATATATATATATATATATATATATATATATATATATATATATATATATATATATATATATATTGTACTTTTAAAAAAATGTTATTTATGGAACTTAATGTAATAATAGAGAGGTATCGATGGTGAGATTAATGAAATTTTTCTTTATATGAGCGCGAACTAGGGCCCCTAGAACCCAAATCCAAGGTCAGTTAAAAAGTTGATATATATATATATATATATATATATATATATATATATATATATATATATATAGATATATATATATATATATATATATATATATATATATATTATCCATACGATAACTTAAAAATACTTCACCAGTCGAAACCAAATTTGGCAATTCCCTTCATTTTGTTAGTAGCTTGCATGAGTTCGTTAGACAGTTTTCACACTCAAATACTTTTAGAAAAAAATGAGAAAAACTGTTTGAAAACGCAATATCTTTTAAATTACTAGAAATATTAAACCAGAACTTGACAAGCACGTACAGATTGTATAAGTGGTCCTACCTACCTAATATGAACTCAGTTGTGTTAGTATATCTTGAGTTATAACTAAATAAAAAATCAATAATCTACTATATGACCTGAAGTTACCTCTAAATGGATGCCTATAATGTTAGACAAGGTGAGACATATAAGTCAGGGTTCCGCTGCCACTGCAAACAAAATCTCCAAATTAAGTTTTAAGCGGACTGGCTACGAAAATATGTCACAATAAACAATCCGCGGGGTTGCCATTTACGACAACTCTCATTTAAATCTGTAGATATCAAGAAAATATAAATAAATAGAAATTTTAATGTAAGTGATTCAACTTGTTTGAAAACAATTTAGAAATACGTTTTATTATATTATATTTATATTATACATATAAATATTAAGCTTTCCTATTTTCACGGTATTTAAAAGCCATCTCCATCTCTCTAGTTTAATCTGACAACATCACTAGCTGACAGGAGTCATGAGAGAAACGTGTACGTTCTGCGCATAACCTCGAATTCGACTCCGCTAATACCGTAGAATCTCAGACCAGAAAACAACTACCTATATTCAACGGTTAATACAAATAGTAGGTAAATAAAAACCCAACTTTAATTTTAACATAACTTTAACAAATCCCTTCGGGTGTCGACTGTGACTGTAGTATATTATGGTACTAACATCCAATCAAACAAATAAGAAAGTGGTTGTGTACATCAGATTCAGGTTCTTAATCAATGCATGTAGGTACTAAAAAAAATTATTTCAAGAAGAAATATACCTACATCAAACTAATATAAGTATAATACCTAGGCTACCTAGGTACTTATAGTTTCTTTACTCTTAGCTTTTACTCTTTATGGAACATTTGAAGTAAATTAAACTACATAACATCATAAAACAGTAAGACTAGATGCATTCTTGCAACAATTAGAACCGTATACCGGTTTCGCTCTCATTAGAGCTCTTCAGTACGGCATACTAATTGCAGCAAAAATGCACCGGTTCTAATTGTTGCAAAAATGCATCTAGTCTTACATACTTTGTCCCTATATTGGGGTAGAAATGGGCCAGGACTGACAATTTTCTAAATTATTAGTTAGTTGTATACACTCTCTTTTTTTTTAACACTTTGTGTTATTTGGAGCTGGCGTGACAACATACTACTTGGTTCCGCAACTAGGTGGCGGCACGTCCACCACTCACTTAGTATTTTAAGGCTGGCTATACTATAGCCGTATTACTTTTGGTGCATTTTTGCTGCAATTAGTATGCCGTACTGAAGAGCTCTAATGAGAGCGAAACCGGTCTACTGTTCTAATTGTTGCAAGAATACATCTAGCCTTACATACTTTGTCCCTATATTGGGGTAGAAATGGGCCAGGGTTGACAATTTTCTAAATTGTTAGTTAGTTGTATACAGTCTCTATTTTTTTAACACTTTGTGTTATTTGGAGCTGGCGTGACAACATACTACTTGGTTCCGCAACTAGGTGGCGGCACGTCCACCACTCAGTATCATAAAACAGTTTAAATTACATATATAATCAGATGTACAGGGTAAATTATTATAATTTCAAAATTTTGTATTGTTTATATTCATTTATTTTTCAAGAAGTATGGATACAGTAATAGTAAATAAGTGTTGAAAAGAGTTTAGGTGCAGCAAATGCGTTATGGTAGCAAATTTTTGTAAAAATATTTCTAATAGTGATAATTCAATTTCCCAATAAACTAGAATCTTCAGTTTTTATACATAGTGAAACCCATATAAAGCCAACCTGGGTACTAGATTTAAAAATAACCACAAATTTCTTTTAGAAAACATTTTTTGTTATTTGGATTGCAGAAACTCGTTCGATTGAGTTGGCTAAAATGGATCATTCAAGCTATTAATAGGGAAAAATACCTGCAACGTTTATAATTTAGCAGGTACATTCCTTTTGGAGATAAAAATTAAGTTTTCGGTAAATTTGCAGTTTAGTACATGGGCGACTTTTGGAAAAAATCAGAAACTTGCTCAGAACCCTTTCTGGATGGAAATGCCACAAGAAAAATTTCTTGCAAACGGTCCCTAAGAAAGTTACAGGACCAGGAGTGAATAAGGGTGCTGGGCAGGCAAGAAGATAAAAAGGAAATGTGAGCGGAAAGTTCGAAAAAACCAGCTTAGTTCGGCCTCTATAAGCTACCTTTTACCCATTTTGCAGCTATACTTCCTTAAAATCCTGTTTACTTCCCCCAGAACCCTTATTCACCGCGGGTCCCTCAGATTTCTTGGGGGTTGCTCCGAATAAATTTGACTTGTTTATATTGCTCTTGTTTATACATTGGGGGTGGTTGTAGGCATGTAGAAGGGGGAGAATTCCCGTGACGAATCCGCGAACCAAGATTTTAATTGTTACCTCATTTTATTTGTTTAAAATATTTTTCAAAAAATGAATTTGAGGTTGCCTTGTTTGTCAGTCTCACATAGAGAGCTACAATATTTTATCATTTAAAAAAGTATGTATGCAACAGTTAATAAGCGATGAAGAGGGTCTGAGTGCAGCAAGTACCTTGTGGTAGAGAATTTTCAAATCTGATGTCTCAATTTCCCATTAAGCTATAATCTTCAATCTTGAACCATAGTAAAATCTATGTAAAATACATTTTTCGGCAACCGTACGTACTTCTCGGACTAGGCCGGGAAGAATCACATCGTTGTTGTCATTGTGAATATGAAAATCTTGGTAGGTATGATTTTGATAAATACAGTTGAACATTACCATAGCAACGAAATAACGACTGACAGCTATCTGAAATGAAATTAGTTGACATTTTAATTTTCGAAAGTTTGCATGGTTTTTGGTCGCAATTGTCTCAATAAACTATGGAAAGCAACAGCGATAGTGAGTTTGAAAATGTGCCTTACGAAATTTCCAATGCAGCAGCTGCTGCTACAGCACAAATATTGACTGAAAAATCAAAGTCCAGGTATGAAAACGTTTATGATTTGTTTACGAGATGGATGGATATGAAGAAATGCAAAACTACTACAAAGGATGTAATTTTAGCTTACTTGGCGCAAAAATGTGAAACTGTCAAATCCTCTACCCTGTGGAGCATGTACTCTATGTTGAAAAGTACCATTTTAGTGAAGAAAAATGTAAACATAGCCACTTTCCCAAAGGTAATCTTAAAAGGAAGAATGTTGGTTATTAAGCAAAGAAATCAGAAGTCTTCAGCAGCGAGCAAATCAACAAATTCATTATAGATGCAGATTATGAAACATATCTAATGCTAAAGGTAATTTTAACAAAATATTACGATTGTAGGATATAAAAATATCAACTTAATTCTCTTCATTTTCAGGTAGCAACAATTATTGGGTTAGCCGGTGCGTGTAGACGGGAAGAACTAACAAAAATGTCAATTGATCTAATAAACGACAAAGAAGACATGTTGCTTGTGAAAATACCAGATTCTAAAACACATGTTGAGAGAACTTTTGTTGTAATTGGACAAGAAAACCTGCTGTTGTATAGGCAATATTTATCTTTACGGCCATTCCATACTTCACATAACAGATTATGCGTGAATTACAAAAAAGGAAAATGTTCGATTCAGCCCGTTGGTATGCACAGTTTTGGGAATCTCGGATTAAGAATTGCAGAATTTTTAAATTTACCCAATCCTAAAAATTACACAGGCCATAGCATGCGTCGAACTTAAGCGACAATATTTGCTGATAATGGTGGAAACATCACAAATTTGAAGGGACACAGTGGCTGGAAGTCCTCCAACGTCGCTGAAGGATATATAGACAATTCACTAACAAACAAAATTAAAATTGCCAATACCATTCAAAAAGTATCAGATGAAAACAATCAATATGAAACGGAAACTTTACCTTCTTGTTCTGACTACAAAAGGCATTTAAATATACCAAGCATTTCAAACAAATTAAATCCTTTCAATATTAGCAATTGCTCGAATTTTAATATAAATTTTAATATAAATAAGAATTTGAATGTTTCTGTTAGTACCTACCTTCTGTTAGAATTTCAATATTTAATACAAATAAGAATTAAAATGTTCGAAATTTTGTTCTACAAAGAAATATAATAAAGAAATGTGTCTCATTGATTTGTTATTATACACGGTTGCCGAAAAAATAGTGTACGCAACACGTCCGAAAACAGTATTTTTGGACTCGCAGACTTCTAGGACTCGCCTACGGCTCGTCCTAGACTTTTATCGACTCGTCCAAAAAAACAGTATTTTCCGGACTTGTAACGTAAATTACTATTTTGGTTGTTTTGTTTGCAAAACCAGTTCGATTCAGTTGATTAAATCAAACCATCCAAGCAATTAGTAAGGAAAAATACCTTCCATATTGATAATTTGGCACGTACATTCTGTTTGTAAGTAATTATTTTTTTTCTGAAAAACTTTTGTAACTAATAATTTGTAACACAATTTTTTAAGCGACTTGCAGTATTTACATATATGTACCAAAGTTTAATTTTCTAGCTCCTTATAAAATAGAAATTTCTTCGAGTAATCGCTTACTAGGACCTCTAAAACCAATCTCCAAGATCCAGTTAAATTTAAAGAATTAGTTTTAATGATATACCTTAGTATTAGTGTAGATTTCTTTTGAAAATTTACTACTATAATGCACTTGCTGCGTCCCGAACTTTTTCTTAAATGAGATACTATAGTTTTTTTTATGTGGCAAATAAAGCCTCTGTGGGTTCTATATTCACCTACAAATTTGTAAGGTTGTGTAAGATGGTTGACTTTCTATTAGATTATAATAACATTTATCTACGACTAATATATAATGTAAGTATTATACTTGTGGTTTTTGCAGTATAATATCATATATTATTCCCTAATGTAATAATGTTGAGGGATTAATAGTCATTATTCCCTCTTGCCCTCCAATTACAAAATTACTCTTAAATAATACTTCTTCTTCTTAAGACGCCGTCCCCCTACGAAGGTTGGCGATCCAACTGGCTATAATGGTGCGTGATACCGCACCTCTGAAAATCTCCACAGATGTCCGTCCGAACCATCGACGCAGATCTTTCAGCCATGAGTTCTGCCGTCTGCCCACATATCGTTTGCCCTCGATCTTTCCTTCCATGAGGAGTCGGAGGAGCTCGTACCGCTCCCCCCTCATAATGTGCCCGATGTATTGGAGCTTCCGTTCTTTGATGGTTGTCAGCAGTTCTTTGCCTTTACCTATTCTCCTTAGCACTTCCTCGTTGGTTATCCTGTCTACCCAGGATATACGCAGTATACGGCGATACAAGTACATATCAAAGGCGTCAATATGGCTCTCCATTGATTGGCAGAATATCCAGCTCTCGGAGCCATAGAGTAGCACTGGGAAGATATAACAGCGCAATATACGTATGCGAAGCTGTAGGTTTAGGTCTCTACTGGTGAAGAGTTTCTTCATGGAGATGAATGTCCTTCTGGCCTGTTCTATCCTTGATCTGATTTCCATTTTAGGGTGACTGTTCTCGTTGACGAGGGCTCCAAGGTATTTAACGGACGGCACCTGTTCCACAACCTGGTTGTTAATTTGAAGGATCGCCCGTCTTGGTGCCCTGGAGAACACAACCACCTTGGTCTTGGCAACGTTTATGTGTAAACCATACCGTGTGCTATGCTCAACGATAAGGTCTATCATATTCTGGAGATGTGGTAGGCTGTCGGCGACCACGACCGTATCGTCGGCGAATCGTATATTATTAATAAGGGTGCCGTTGATTTAACGCCCTCTGTCACATTCTCCAGTGCCTCCCGGAACACCACCTCCGAGTATATGTTGAAGAGTAGAGGGGACAGGACACATCCTTGTCTAACACCCCTTCTGATTTTTGTTTCTTCGGATGTTATGCCCTCTATCCTAATCTCCGCAGTCTGATGCCAGTACAGCTGCGTGATGATGTTCAGATCTCCCGCATCGACTCCGGTATATTTTAGGATCTCAATGAGCTTCTGGTGCGAGAGACAGTCGAAAGCTTTTCGGTAGTCAATAAAGCAGGCGTATATATCAACATTCATGTCTCTGCATCGCTGTGTGAGAACGTTGAGAGAGAAGAGAGCCTCGCGCGTGCCCATTCTGTTCTTAAATCCAAACTGCGTCTCCCCAGCCTGTCCCTCACATCTGGCGTATATGCGAGTGTGAACAATGCGAAGAAACACCTTGAGGACATGAGACATCAGGCTTATCATTCGGTGGTCGTGACATTGAGAAGCGTTCAGTTTTTTTGGCAGAGCGATGAACGTCGACCTCAGTCAGTCCGTTGGTATTTTCCCAGTTTCATATATTGAGTTGAACAACGATGTAAGAAGTTTTAGGCCTCCATCATCTGCACTGACGAGCAATTTCAAGGTTTCCGCGTGAATATTGTCTGGTCCTACAGCCTTGTCATTTTTCTGAAGTTTTATAGCACGTCTCACTTCCTCTGCCGTGATATCAGGGCTGGGTTCGTTGATATCATCATAGTCCCTAGGTGGTTGGTGGGGTCGTGTGTCATTGAAGAGGGCCTCAACATACCCCTTCCATCTTTTAAGCTTTTCCTCAAGTTAAGATCTTGTTGTTAGTGTCCTTCAAAATACCGTAGATCTGCCTGCGTTGTGTGTTTGTGAATTCCTTGATATTTTTGTGGAGATTAAACGAGTCGTGCTTTTTTTCTAGTGTCTCCATTTTACTGCATTTTTCAGCTAGCCATCCTTCCCTTGCTTTTCTGCATTCCGATCTCACCGCCCTGTTCAGCTCCTTGTATCGGTTATTGTCTGTGGCCTTGTATTTGCTTCTCTCGTTCATAAGTTGGAGAATTTCGTCTGTCATCCACCAATAATACTATGGAAACAAAGTAGACAAACTCAAAATTGTCAGTGTCAAACACGTAGTATTTGTGTATTTGTATTGAGATGGATGATAATGAAGAGTCTTTTACTTGTACACCTCTAGAAATTGTGGAATTAGCTGCAGCAACAACATCTACCTTGATACCGGAAACATCAAAATCCATTTATAATAAAACGTACGCAACCTTCAACGAATGGCGTCTTCGAAAGAACGCAAATTCATTTTCTGAACAAGTTCTGCTGGCCTATTTCGCTGAATTAAGTGCAAAATACAGACCATCCTCATTATGGTCATTCTATTCAATAATTAAATCTATGTTAAGAATAAACCATGACGTTGAGGACACGATATAACTGGATTACAGAGTCATGGGGGCTGGAAATCTAGGTAGCTGAAGATTAAATTAATCGGTCTATGAGAAACAAGACAGCAACAGCAGTTACTATTACTAAACAGATAAATAGTAATGAAGCATCTCCTACCTTTACAGCAGCCGAAATTCCAAATATTTCTTTTGAAAAATCTTCCAAAGTTATTGATAGTTCACGACCAATTCAATTTATTAATTGTACTACTACTCATTTTAATATTATTAACAAAAACTCTGGACGCAGCAAGTGCGTTATGGTAGTGAATTTTCAGAAAAATGTTTTAAATAGCAAATATGTATTTTTTTAAAGAAAAGCAGACATCAAATTTGGTTACTAGTACAACCACTATAGTGGGAACAATGTACCACATTTTATCAAAATAACTTTGTTGTTGGAAAAAGGGCAAATATTTTTCGAAAACTAACTTAAAATATTCCAAAAAAACTGGCCCGATTTTCCTGGCCAACGAACTTCTTCAAGGTATTTAGCGACCTACCAAGATATAATTATTTACAAAAAGCTTTTCGAAAAAACTTACAAAAAAATTTGTAAACAACTTTTTTGCGAAAATCCAAAAACATTTTTTTTTTCCAATAACTTATTAAACATTTATTACTAATTACCAAAATTTTACAAAAATTTTACAAACAATGATTTCTACATAAACAAAAAAAGTTCGCTACCATAACGCACTTGCTGCGTCCAGAACTTTTTTCTTACAAACATGCATTATATTTCGATGGAAAATACAAAAATGCAATAACATAAGGCGTGTTTGATTTTTAAAAAAATGTTTTTAATAGCAAGTATGTTTTTTTTAAGAAAGCAGGCATCAAATTTGGTTACCAGTATAACCTATATATTAGAAACAATGTGCCATGTTTCATCAAAATAACTTTATTGTTTGAAAATGTACAAAAATGTCCGAAAGTAAACTTAAATTGTTCCCGAAAAAACTGGTTTTCTGGTCAACCTTATACGTTAATAGCAAATTGATTCAAAATTTGAAGTATTTAATGAAAATTTGCTACCATAACGCACTTGCTGCGTCCAGAATTTCTTTTCTTACAAAGATGTATTATATTTCGATGACAAATGCAAAAATGCAATAACAGAGGGCATGTTGACGTTTTGAGGAAAACCCAAATTTATTTTTATATTTAGTATATTTTGTCTACAATGGTACAATGTGTCGTACAAATAAGCTCTTGCTTGTATATGCAATAAACACAATTTTGTTACAGATATGCCTAATTTATTGCCAAGAGTTCTCAGGAACTGTCACTATAAATTTTCTTAAAATTTCAACTTCATAAGAATATCTCCTTTTCTTTAAATGCCTGTAACTTTTTGTTCTTTAACATACAAAGCTAAATTTTGGTAGGTAACTTACCTATGATGATATGAACCGGTGTTTGGTTGCCCTTACTTTGTTAATTCCGGGGATATAATTTTTTTTCTAATGAAAACTCAAAATTTTCCCGGAAAACCTCGTCCGATTTTTTTGACTAACAAACTTATCCAATCCATTTATAAAAGGAAGGTATGTCCTAAATTTTATCAAAATCGGAGTTATCGGTGTGATATATATATATATATATATATATATATATATATATATATATATATATATATATATATATATATATATATATATATATATATATATATATATATATATATATATATATATATATATATATATATATATATATATATGAACATATAAAAATTGAAACTGACCCCGGATATGGGTTCTAGGGGTCCTAGTTAGCGCTCATTTGCAAAAAAATTTTCAAAATTCAAAAGTCGGGATCTCCCCATTAGTGAATTTTTTCTACGAAAATTCACTAATAAAGTTGTTCGTTAAAAGTTTCAATTTAATGAATTAGTGGTAGATAAAGTAGAGTATACTACTCGCAATAATGCATATTATTACCTCGGAAAGTTACTCCCTCGCCGCTTTCGCGGCTCGTTTCCTAAATATTCCTCGGGAATAATAGCTCATCATTATTGACTCGTGGTATAATCCACTATTAAATATTTAAGGACTTAAGTTGGGCATCATTAATTGCAATGAACTTTCAAAGAATTCTGAGAAATCTGGTAAAACGTATTAAGACAACAAAACACAAAGTAAATAGGCAGCAATCAGATCGCCCCTTCGTCGTCAAGAGTCTTCTAATACTCGTAATCACCAATTCCTATGCGAATTCATTTAAGCTTGCCTCTTGGCATTTCCTCATTCTTTAAATTACGCATACTTCTTTTCTAAGGAGATTCATGAAAGGAAACTATTTGCGTACAAAGATATATTTCATTGCACTTAGCATTTAATGTTCAATTATATTAGTGGATTTTTATTAAGAAAATAGATATACCTAACAAATTTTAATTTTCTAGCTTTGTGGAAAACTGAGTTTTGGGCATTCAAAGTTTTTCTCTCAAAAGAAGATAGAACACAAGATTAGAATATTTTTATGATAATAGAGATATACCGATTGTAACACTTTACAAAAAATTATTCAAATGAGCGCGTGTAAGGACCTCCAACACCAATCTTGAAGGTCTGTCTGAATTTAAAGTATTAATTTTAGTAATATTTCGCAGATACTAGTAGTGTATAACTCTTATGAACATTCACTACTATAACGCACTTGCTGCGTCCCGAACATTTTAGTGAACTTTCTTTTAAAAAAATAACTAATGAGGAGATCCCGTCTTTTGGATTTTGAAAAAAATTCTTTAAATAAGTGCGAACTAGGCCCCCTAGAACCCATATCGGTTTCAATTTTATATGTTTATATATACATATGTATCACACTGATAACTAAAAAAATAATGGGCCGTTTTTGACAAAGTTCGATATCTACGTTCCTTTTGCAAGTGGCTTAGATAGTTTCGTTAGCCAGGAAGATCGGCCCAGGTTTTCTCGGAAAGTTTTGTGTTTTCTTTCGGAAAAATTTATATCTCCGGAAATAGCAAGTAACGGCAACCAAATTTGGTACGCGTATTGCTGTGATAAAGAGTCTGCTATGTACCAAAATTCAGATATCGAAGTTAAAAAACGAAAAAGTGATAGGTGAGCTTCTGATCGAAAAAAGTTAAACGAAATGACTAACAAGCATTTTTTAGATCTGTATCTAAGTCGTTATTTTCCTTCAGTTTGTTAAAATAAGCGGCAAAAAATCCATTGTAAATAAAAATTGTTTGGTATAAATAATAAAAAAATTAGTTTAATAGTGTAAACCTAAGTACCAAATTTGGTTGCCATAGATTTGTTATTTTAGGAGATACAAAAATTTTCCGAAAGAAAACCCCAAATTTTCCAGGAAAACTGGTCCGATTTTCCCAGTTACGAACTTAACCAAGCCACTTGCAAATGGAAGGTACCTACCAAATTTGATCAAAATCGGTCTATTATTTTTGAGTTATCGGTGTGATATATATATATATATATATATATATATATATATATATATATATATATATATATATATATATATATACATATACACAGGGTGATTCTTTGGCGAAAAATAAGGGGTGTCTTTTTTATAAAGTTTTTCTTGAAACCCCTTCTCCTCCAATACAGCCCTTTGAAATTTTGGCAAAAAAAAAGTTTTCATTAAATTTCTCCGTTATGGAATAATTTTAAAAAACGAAATTTTGCAGATGCATAAGGCTAACAAAATGACAGTTTTAAAAGGATTTTATAACCCTATAATGTTATCAAAAGAGGGTGAAAAAACCTACCCTTACATTATTTTTTATCAGTACTTTTTAGTGTGTGTACCATTTTCTATTTTTAAAAAATGATTTAGAAAGAAGGATTCATTTTGCAACTTTTTTATGTCCTGAGATTTTCTCATAAAATTGTTAGTTTCATCACAAAAAAATGTAATATTACTCAGATCGATGTCACATGAATTTACAGTGGTTGTTATTTGCTGCAAAATCAAGCACGTGGTAGGCTGTCAAATAACGTCATAATTACACTAATATTAATTGTTCGGGTTGTTGTCAATCTATCGAGAATTTTTTAAACACTTAGAACAAATAAGTGAATAAAATGGTAAATTATACCGATTCCGAAATGGCAGATATGCATTTTGAATATGGCCGTGCTAATGGCAATGTATTAAGAGCACAGCGCCTCTACACTGAGTTATATCCAAATAGAACTGTACCCCATCACAGCATATTCGCACGCATTCATCAACGTCTGCAAGAAGAAGAAAAATGTTCAAGAAGTGCCGCCGATTGCGGACGTTATAGAGAAGCAAGAACTGTAGCACTTGAAGAGGCTGTCCTCACTTTAAGTAAATTCACTAAAAAAACATGATATTTTGGAGGGCGCTACTTGATGTAAGTCGATTGTCAACTTAGACAAACCAACAAATCGATTTATACTATTATTGTATTTGACAAAGTTGAGAACTTCAGCGAAACTGCAATCATACATACAATATAATAAATAATAGTGTGAATCATTTTGTTTTGTTTATCTAAGTTAAAAAAAAACAGTTTTGAAAATGGCCACTCCCCTGCGACCCCTCCACCATTTGCACTCCTAGCAAGTTGCTTCACAAAAAAAATTTAAAATGCACATATTTGTGTTTACGTATTTGTATGAAAAAGATTTCAGTGCAAAAACGAAATTGATATCTTATTTCGCAGCTCAGAAAATAGAAAAAAAAAATGAAAATTTTAAATATATCTTGTTTTAACCCTTTTAGCACCCTTTGTAAGTCGAAATAAAAAAAGAATAAAAACTGACTTTGAGACGTTTGTATAAAGAATGTTATAGTGCAGAAACAATGTCGACAATTACGCGGTCGACAAAAAATTAAATTTCGAATACACCCCGATTTAACGCATTTTGCTCTCCCTTGCGAATCTAATTCGAAAAACTGCAGAAATCAGTTTTATATTAAGGATATTTAAGGCAAAAGCGAAGTGGATATCTTATTTCACAATCTAGAGAATTTAAAAAAAAATTGTTTGCCGTAAAAACAGGTTTGGTATGGCTTCAAAAGAGTCTATAAGCCACAGGTGAAATTAAAAAAGTCTGGACATAGGAAGTGCTTTATAGTAGTGAATATTCATAAAAATGTTTTTAATAGTTATTTAATAGCTATTTTAATGAGATTTTGTGTATATGATTTCTTGGGAAGGGCCTTATCACATACCAAAATTCAACTTTCTAAGTTTATAGAAAATTGAGTTTTTCAAATTTTGAGTTTTCTTTTGAAACAATTTTTTGTCTCCGGTAATTACAAAGCTATTTCAATGATATTTTGTGGATATGTTGCCTTGGGAAAGACCTTACTACCTTCCAAAATTCAACTGTCCAAGTTTATAGAAAATTCAGTTATCCAAGTTTGAAGCATTTAATAAAAATTCACTACCATAACGCACTTGCTGCGCCCCGAGCTTTTTAATGGAGGCAGGCATCAAGTTTGGTTACCATTATAACCTATGTAGTAAAAACAATGTACAATATTTCGTCAAAATAACTTTATTGTTTGAAAAAGTACAACAGTTTTACGAAAATAAACTTAAAATGTGCCCCAAAAACTGGTCCGATTTTACTGGCCAACGAACCTGTTCAAGCTATTTAACCACCTAGTAAGATTTAAGTACTCACAAAAAGCTTTCGACGAAACTCCAAAAAAAAATATGAAAATTTGAAAACAATTTTTTCACGGAAATCCGAAAATATTTTTTTACAATAACTTATGAAACATTAATTACCAAAATAACACAAAAATCTTACAGACAATGATTTCTAAGGAAACCCAAACAAATTTCTATGAAAATTGACTATCTTTTTTTTACAAAAAATTTACCTAAAGAATACATAAAATTCAAATTATATACCTAATCTCTAACTAAGTTTAAAAAAGTAGGAAAATGCAAAAAATTATTTCCAAAACTAGTCTGTAGATATAGTGAGTTGTTAAATTTGAAAAAATTGAGTTACGACAGTTCGAATTTTTCCTAATTCAGTCACTATTTGAGAGCGCTAGAGCGCTCTGCATACGGCATCCCGATCTTTTCGGCAAATAACATTAAACGAAAACCTCTCTGAATGAGTCACTTTCATGAGACTCCTATCTATTGGTAACTATAATTGAAAACCTCCCGAAATACGTTATTTTCATGGGACTCCGATTTCCATTGGTAAAAACGCGTATCACAATTTTTGATATGTTCCAAAATGTAAAAAGTTGAAAAGAAATTGCAATAACGTGAAAACGATGGGCGATATAAATGTTTTTTCCTTTGAAGCATGCATTAAAATTGGATGGAAAATATAATAATGCTACAATAAATGGGCTGTTCCATTAAAAAAATAAAACTTGTATCACCAACTACTAATAATCTTATAAGATGCAGCTTAAAACACCCTATAAATAACTTTTATAATACTTTCCTGTATCTTGTATAATTACCGATATATTGAGCTTTACAGTAAAAATGCACCACCCTGTATATATCTCAAGATGTAGAAACTGCAATTGAGCTCGGAGGCGCCTAGTTCGCACTCCTTTGAAGAAATATTTTTAAAATTTTGAAGTCGCGGTTTTCTCAATAACGATTTTTTTCAACGAAAATTCGCGAAAAAGTATATACCAATAAACCACAAACTCTAACTGAAACTACTGCCAAACATTAGAGAAAGGGTCTATTTGAAATAAATTCTCTGGGAATATTTTAGTAAAATGAAGGACAATGATGGCTGAAGCCATAAGTTAAGGCTTTGTAAAACACATTAATTATGACGTTTGCTTTACATAGTCCGTATTTGTTTCAGGTTCTCCCTCTAAAAATTGCAAATTTTGACGCAACTTTGACATTTTAAGAAGAAAAACTATAAAATTTTCAAAGTAACTTTTCTGTTATTTCTTGAGGTGTTTGCGCCAAAAAAACCTAATCTTTGTGTGTAAAACACAATGTATATATATATATATATATATATATATATATATATATATATATATATATATATATATATATATATATATATATATAGATTTCCTCCTTAGTGAATTTTTTTAAAGAAAATTCACTAAAATGTCAAATATGCGCCAGTTTAACCCCTTAAAATGAAAAGTTGATAAAGCTTTTTTCGGCACACAGCTCTACACACTTATACGAACATACCCTTAAAACTTAATGATTTTAACTTTAATAGGTTTGGGTGCAATTTTATGAGTCAATGAAGCAGTCAGTCAGTGGGTCAATCAGAACATTTGTGTTTATAAGTACAATTTTGTAGACCCCAATTCATAACAATACCGTTTTTAGACCGGACTATCATTTAGCTAACAGAGTTAGCGTCATCAGGGAGATGAATAAACTAAGCGAATATAAACAGTGTGTTTTTTGTTTCTTTAACGTCAGCCTATTTCCGCGACTATGGCCAATCACCAACGCCAAGGAGCAGTTTCACCTCACTATCCTGAAAATTTTGCCGAACCCCTGCCCTTCTGTAAGAGGGTAGGGATCTTTAACGTGCCCAACATCGCATGAACACGGGACCGACCGCTTTACGCCCCCTCCGAAGGGCGGAACATGCAGACATTCAACTTGCTTAAATACAATGTCAGAACCTCGGTTGATGTTATTCTTACAGTTTGTACTGAAAAAGTGACAGGAGAAACTGGGACCGAACCCAGTACCCTTCTGTTAGAGGCACACGTTTTTACCCCTGAACCAACGAGGTTATCGAATATAAACTAGTACTAATATGTATATGTTAGTTGCCCAGCAGTTGCGAACGGCGTCCTCTAGGAAGGTATACACACAGACCCTTACTGTTGGGTCTTAAATCCCTGTAATTAAAATTTCACACCTGCTTTTGTAATACTGTGTGTCGTTATCAAATATTCCTTCTTAAAAGGATACACTGATTATTAAGATAATAGGTCGAACAATAGACTACATATAACCCGTCCTACTCTATTCATCGGAACATTCTATACTTTTTCTACACAAAAGGTTATAGGTACCTTGTTAAAGTTTTCGTTGTCGTTTTCGGGGTATCACAAAATTGTCCTTTAATTTAAAAAATTGTCTGGACGCGGCAAGTGCGTTATATTGGTGAATTGTCATAAAAATATTTTTAAAAGCAAATATGTATTTTCTTTTAAAGAAAGCAGGCATGAAATTTGCTTACCAGTATAACCTATATAGTAGAAACAATGTACCATATTTCATCAAAATAACTTTATTGTTTGAAAATATTTAAAAAATTTCGAAAATAAACTTAAAATGTTTCCGAAAAAACTGACTCCTGGACAACGAACGTTAGCTTAACAGCAAATTGAGCTTATGAAATTTGAAACATATAATGAAAATTCGCTACCATAACGCACTTGCTGAGTCCCGAGTTTTTTTTCTTACAAACATGCCTTATATTAAACACACTTGGAGAACCCAAATCACCACAACACATTTTGAATTGACGTGACGTGACCTGACCTGACAATTGTTTCACTAATCAAGTTGGCGTCATTAATGGATGAATTATTCAACCTTTGATGACGCCCACTTAGTCAGTGAAACGATCGTCAAGTCTTTTAAAATGTGTTGTGGTGATTTGGGTTCTCCAAGTGTGCTTATCAGTGCTCAACACAGGTTCCAATCTTCACTTCGTGATGCATTATATTTCGGTGGAAAATGCAAAAATGTAATAATATAAGGTGTGTTCGATTTAAAAAAAAACAGAAGATTTGTATCTCCAACAACTTACCTGTGATTGTAAAACTAATTTTATAACATGCAGCTAAAGACCCCCGATAATTAATGAATACATTTTTTCTCGTATCTTGTATAATAACGGATATACTGAGCTTTACCGTCAAAACACATAAAAACGGAAACTAACCCTGGATATGGGTTCTAAGGCGACTAGTTGGCGCTCATTTGAAGAAATCTTTTCAAAATTCAAAAGTGGTCGTCTTCTCACTAACGGATTTCTTCTGCAAAAATTTGCGAACGATTATAAACCATTAAGCGATAAACTCTATAACTGAAACTACTGCCAAAGTATCAGAGATAGTGTCTATTTGAAATCAATTTTCTGCAAATATTTTAGTAAAAAGAACAATTACGGTAGAAGCTGAAACTTAGGGGTTTGCACAGCATTCTTCTTGCTACATTTTTTCTACATAACCCGTACAGGTTTCATGATCTTGGCCTAAATGTTGCCAATTTTGACGTTTCAAATCGCGACTTTGACGTTTTAAGCGGAAAATCACAATTTGTCTTTAAATACCTTTAACTTTTTTGCCTTTAAACTATCTAATAAACAGATCTAGATTTTAATACGTGATTTACTTGTTATGACGCAAACTCGCGTCCTAAATTTAGTTGTGAAAACTTTGTTATTACCGGCGATATTAAACATTTCCGGAAAAACTGGTCAGATTTCCCTGGATAACGAACTTATACTAGCTATTTAGAAAAGAAATTTATCTATTAACTTTTTTCAAAATAGGCCTATACTTTTTGAATTATCGGTGTGTACAATTAATATTAGTAAACTAATAGTAATAATAATAATAATTATATATATATATATATATATATATATATATATATATATATATATATATATATATATATATATATATATATATATATATATATATTAATTGTACAGTGCATTATTTAAGAAATGAATGCAATTTCCTTAGGTTAGATCTAAACATCTACTAGCAAAAACTGAAACCGACCCGAATGGGTTCTAGTGGCCCTAATGGTCCTAGTGCTTATTTAAAGACATTTTTGCAAAATTTTTAAATCGCAATTTGCTGATAGCGAAATTTTTGTGCGAAAATGCGATAAAATGAGAAGAACACTTAGTAAAACTTTATAGGAGCTCAGACACAGTGTTTCGGTCGCATGACCATCCTCGATGCGTATTAGATATAATATAATATTATAAAAGTCTGGACGCAGCAGGTGCGTTATGGTTGTGAATTTTCATAGAAATGATCAGGGACCAAATATTTTTTTAAACTTTTTTTCTTTTAACATAGAAATATAAATGTTTTCCAAGAAAACCCAAAATTTTCCCGGAAAACCTGGTTCGATTCTCCTGCCTAACGAACTTGTTGAAGCCACTTACAAAAGGAAGATACATGCTAATATATATATATATATATATATATATATATATATATATATATATATATATATATATATATATATATATATATATATATATATATAAACATATAAAAATTGAAACTGACCCCGGATATGCATTCTAGGGGTCCTAGTTCGCGCTCATTTGTATAAATTTTTTCGAAATTCAAAAGTCGGGATCTCCCCATTAGTGAATTTTTTCTAAGAAAATTCACTAATAATAAGTTTATATTTAGTGCTTATCGAGAATGATCGTGAGACCGAAACACAGCGTCTGAGCTTCAGCTATAATATAAAATCTCCTGTGAAGTTTTACAAGGTGTTTTTGTTCTTTTGTGCTTGAAATATGCTGTGAACTTATTTTGCAAAAATTTTTAAAAATAAACATTAAGCAGACCCAGTTAAAAATAGTCATCATATAACAAACAAAAATATATTACAAAAATAAGCAGACACATAAGCCTATGAAGTAGAAGCACCCTTCCAAAGGACTCTATGACTCATCTATATGCCATCCGCACAAACCATAAGGATAATCATTTCACTTACCTAATCCTATGCAATATTGGTAATATTTAGGTCAGCATTACTCAAACCATCTGAAGACGCACCCCGCAATATCGACTATAAAACCCATTCCAGTCCTATTAATCGAAATTAATGTTGCTATGTACACTAATAACACTTAGAACCACAAATATACATATAATTATTCACTGTTTGCTCAAAGCACACAAAATACGTAACCCTACCTTTACATCGAATTATTCCCCCATCACCCCCATGATCCCCATCAGGAATTAACAAAACACAATCAAATAAACCGAAACAACAAAAGAACAACAAACGAAAAACGCACCCCTTTTCATTGTTTATTGTCCAAAACACTGTACAAAACGAAATGTTCGCAATATTGTCTAACAACAGATTTTGATTAGCGCGGAAACAAGAGGGTTGACGAGATTAAGGTGCAGAAATGTCACTAAAAGCTCTTACATCTGTGAAAGTTGTAAGGATGTAAAGTGGGTGTCTGTAGTCCTGCGAGTTGTTTTGACGTTGTTAGATTCCGGGAGCTAGATACAGACTAAAATTCATTCATTGACTATAGGAAGACGCCTGCGCTTTGGTCGGCATGGTTCCCGCTGTTGCTCGACACCGAATGCAAGTAGTTTACATGGGCGTCGACTGTGACCGGAATTACGGAAAAGCTCGTTTGTAATGGCAGAATTGAAATCAGACCTAGTTCTTTATGCTTCAGGGATTCACTACCTCAACTGGAAACAACAGTACTACACCGTAATTTCTAGATAAATAATGTTCAGTTTGCAGAATTTGAGACTGTTTATCTTTGTTGGTTGCAGTTTCCCTAACTTGATAAAGCCGTTCCATACTAATGCATTATTAAATGCTATCTCACAAAAGCACTGGCTTCTATAAATTGACTTGTACACTTCTAACGAAGTTTACATCGGTCAAACTTCTAGAAGCTTTAACACCCCATACAAAGAACACGTGTTTACATTTGGAAATAGCCAACAATAAGTACAATTTGGATTACCCAATTCATTACAATACAGTTTTTAGACTTGATAATGGTTTCGCTAACAAAGTTAGCGTCATCAGAGGGATGACTAAACTAAGTGAATAAAGACTAGAACTACTATTTATATATTAGTTGCCAAGCAGTTGCGAAGAGCGTCTTCTAGGAAGGTATATAGAGTGACCCTCCCACTGTTAAGTTTTAAATCCTGTAATTAAAACTACATACCTCCTTTGTAATAATATGCGTCGTTGTCAAATATTCCTTCCAAGAATGACACTCTGGTTATTAAGATAACAGTTCGAACAAAGGACTACATATAACTGGACCTAGTATATTCATCGAAACTATTTTGTTCAAATTTCTAACGAGATATACAGGGTGTTTAAAAAGACGGGGCAATATTTAAGGGGTTGATTTCCCAGGTCATTTTATGGCATAAAGTT
The DNA here is from genome assembly GCA_964006375.1 of Tillus elongatus. Classification (NCBI taxonomy): domain Eukaryota; kingdom Metazoa; phylum Arthropoda; class Insecta; order Coleoptera; family Cleridae; genus Tillus; species Tillus elongatus. The sequence continues at coordinate 234,935,623 of OZ023263.1, forward strand.
CCCATAAACATAGGTGCTAAAATGCATTCTTTCCAAGGTAGAAGATGTTAAATTTTTTGTAAAATAACGATTTTTTTAAAATAATTCATATATCTCCTCACAGATTGTTTTGAAATTTGGCCGCGTTGTTTGTAGTAATAATGCGCTGATTTGACCCTAATTAGATAAAGATTGTTAACTCCATTGGCATTAGGGGAGACACCTCAACAAAAATGATTGTTCGTGTTTGTGATTTTCTGTATGATAAATGGACATGCCATAAGAAGGTTTTTATCGTGTAAACGATTCAAGATACAGAGAAATTTCGAGAGACAAAAAACTTGTAGTTTTAGTTTCTTTATCTCAAAATAATATACAAATCATATTGCAGTCAGTGGCGTACATTTTTATGTCACTAAATTTTGTTGAGGTGACGTTTACACGATAAAAACCTTCTTATGGCATGTCCATTTATCATACAGAAAATCACAAACACGAACAATCATTTTTGTTGAGGTGTCTCCCCTAACGCCAATGGACTTAAAAATCGTTATCTAATTAGGGCCAAATCAGCCCATTAATAATACAAACAACGCTGCCAAATTTCAAAACAATCGGTGAGGAAATATTTGAATTATTTTTTAAAAACCGTTATTTTACAAAAAAAAATTAACACCTTGTATCATAGAAACAATGCATTTTGGCACCTATGTTTATGGGAATTTTTTTCATAAAATGACCTGGGAAATCAACCACTTAAATATTGCCCCACCTTTTTTAAACACCCTGTATATATATATATATATATATATATATATATATATATATATATATATATATATATATATATATATATATATATATATAATTTATTTATTTATTCAACGGATCAACCATTTATAATAATAAGAACATCTAAAACTACATAAGTCTTAAATAACCTATCTCAATATGAGAATTTAACAAAAAAGTAAAACATAACTAGTATGACAATTCAATCAATAACACCTCTCAAAATAGCTCTAATTGAACGGTCAGAATCATTAAACATATCCAAGAGCTCCGAATACTCATTTGCAGCTTTTGCTACACTCGACATTGGACTGAAAAAGCCATAATTGGTTCGATGGAAGGGAACCACGAAAACCTCCCTTGCTCTCGTGCGGTCCGGAATCCTTAGAGAGACTAACTCAAGCAAAGAAGGACTATCAATTTTATTCACTAATAATTTATGCAGAAAACAAAAATCACTGACAATCCTTCTACCACTGAGTGACTGCAAGTGCAGCCGATTCCGCAAATAAGAAAAGTTAAGATCATTTCTCTGCAAGCTTATTCTGTAAGCACAAATTCTCAAGAATCTATTTTGTATAGCCTCAATCTGATTGATATAAATATTGTAATTCGGACTCCAGACTACAGAAGAGCATTCCAACAAAGAGCGAACCAGACCACAATACAGTCTTCTCAAGCTATTGCATGAAAAATTCAGAGTGGATCTATGAATAAATCCTAACATTTTATATGCTTTAGATACTATGTATTCTATGTGATCCTTAAAAGATAACTCCCTGTCCAATACAATGCCCAAGTCTTTAATAATTTCCTTTCTCTGTAAAGCGTTAGAGCCAATGAAGTACACAAAGTCAATGGGAAACTGAGCTCTAGTAAATGTAATGCAGAAACACTTATCAACATTCAGTCAGAAGATTGTCACCACACCACCGAGCAAAACGATTTAAGTCTTCCTGTAAAAGTAAAGCGTCCTGTCTGGAACGAACAATCTTGAAAATTTTGATATCATCAGCAAACATCAAAATCTGACTATGCTTAAGTGAATGTATGACATCATTGATAAAAAGATTAAAGAGGACTGGTCCACAATGTGAACCCTGAGGAACTCCTGAAGAAATAGTTATACTATCAGAAATGAAGTTTCTGATCTTTACACTCTGAGACATACCCGTAAGGAAGCTGTGCACCCAAGACAACAAATTGGCATTAAAACCCAACAATGCAAGTTTTGACAATAATAAGGCGTGATTAACCTTATAAAACGCTTTGGAGAAATCTATATACACCGAATCAACCTGTAACCTATCATATATATATATATATATATATATATATATATATATATATATATATATATATATATATATATATATATATATATATATATATATATATATATATATATATATATATATATATATATATATATATATATATATATATATATATATATATATATATATGTATATATGTATGTATTATTATCCTAAATATGCTGAGCAATACATGATTTGTCAATAGTGCCATATCTCAGTTGCTCTAAATGTTCCTTAAAGCTAGTTTCAATACTTCTTTTGGTTTGCCCAACTTTTTTACAATCCTTACAACCTATTTCATAGATTTCCGACACTTCTGTAGTTTATCTTGAATCTAATACGGGCTATGAAAAGAAAATGTCTCAAGAAGAATGTTTTACAAACCCTGTAGTCTTAGTTTCAACCGTCATTGTCCTTCATTTTAGTAAAATGTTTCCAGAAAATTCATTTTAAATAGACCCTTTCTCTGATGCTTGGCAGTAGTCTTATCTATAGAGTTTATCGTTTAATGGTATACAACTATTGTCGAATTTTCGTAAAAAAAAATCAAAAACCTCAATATATACGTTATTCTACAAGATATGAAAAATAATTGTATACATTAATTATAGGGTGTCTTGAGCTACATCATAAAGATATTTCTACAATCACAGGCTGGGCCATAAGTTGTTGGTGATACAAATAATTTTTTTTATGTCGAAAACGCCTTATGTTTTTGCATTTTCCATCGAAATATAATGCATGTTTGTAAGTAAAGAAATTCTGGACGGAGAAAGTGCGTTATGGTAGCGAATTTTGATTAAATGCGTCATATTTGAAAAGCTCAATTTGCTATTAACCTATAAGGTTGACCAAGAAACGGATTTTTTCGGTTACACTTTAAGTTTACTTTCGGAAATTTTTGTACGTTTTCAAACAATAAAGTTATTTTGATGAAACATGGCACATTGTTTTAACCATATAGGTTATACTGGTAATCAAATTTGATGCCTGCTTTCTAAAAAAAACACATATTTGCTATTAAAAACATTTTAATGAAAACTCACTACCATAACGCACTTGCTGGGTCCCGAACTTTATGTTTATTGACTAGTTTCTCCACTAAGCAGAGTATCCATTATACTTAACTACACCTTTATGTGGATCCCTCCTCTCCGAGGTTCAGTCTGTCTGTCTGATACCTTGATGGGCCCCTAGGCGTTAAAGTGTCCCTATATGAATTGAAAAAAAAAACAAAAAAACAAAAAAAAACAAAAAAAACAAAAAAAACAAAAAAGAAACAAAAAAAACAAACAAGAAAACAAAACAAAAAAAAACAAAAAAACCAAAAAAAAATTAAAAAACGGCAAAAAAAAGAAAAAACAAAAAAAAAAACAAAAAAAGTAATTCTTATTTATAATTAATATGTGTATATATGTAAGTATGTATATATGTGTGTGTAAATATGTGTGTATTTACAAACTTAATGTAAAGGAAAATGTTAAACTTTAAATATTTTAAAATATATACGTGCATTTGTGTGTAGGTATGCGTAAATAAGTGTGTACATGCTGAGATTGTATTTACGTTATTAAAAATAACAAATATAATAAAGGAAAAAAATACAAACCTCAAACGAGAAGTTAAAAAATCTGTGGCTAATGACAATTCTGTCGAGGCCATACCATCTTTTTTACCACCACCACACTTAACTACATTTTTATTTTATTCAAGTTCTCTGTTCTATCTTTCCTTATTTAATTGAAACTGTATTCAGCTATGAACCAGAAAATTCAAACTAGCTGTTTTTTTGTGGAAAACTATGGTGTGAGTCAATAGAATTGTTACTCACAGTAGTGGTTTCCTTTCTGTATGTGTCGAATTCTAAAGTGTCTCTATTTTTAATGACTCATACATCAAGAAAAGATAATCGTTATTAATTTCTATTTCATGCGTGAATTTAATGGAGTCAAATTTACTGTTTAATTTGGCAATAAAATCATCTATTTTGCATACATTTGTATTAAATAATGCAAAAACGTCGCCCATATAACGATACCACACTCTAGGAAAATAGTCATTTTCGTTGGCTAGGTCTGTTTGCTAATGTCTGTTTCAAATCTACTACCTCATAGATTAATACGTTTCCCTTAAATAAGAAAATATAGAGCAGAGATCTTGAATATATTAAAAAGTTCGGGACGCAGCAAATGCGTTATGGTAACGAATTTACGTAAAAATATTTTTAATAGAAAATATGTCTTGTTTTTACAAGAAGAGCATTTGGTTGATAGTATAACCTATATAACACTAACAATGTACCATATTTCATTTAAATGGCTTTGTTGTTTCAAAGAGTACAAACATTTTTCGAAAATAAATGTTAAAAGTTCCAGAAAAACTGGTCCGATTTTCCTACCCAAAGAACCTCTTTAAGCTATTTACACACCTGACAAGATATAATTATTCACAGCTTTAGGACCAAGGATATATATATATATATATATATATATATATATATATATATATATATATATATATATATATATATATCACACCGATAACTCAAAAAATAATAGGTCGATCGTGATAAAATTTGATACGTATCTTCCTCTTGTAAGTGGCTTAGATAAGTTCGTTAGTCGGGACAATATGACCAGTTTTCCGGAAAAATGTTGGGTTTTCTTTCGTAAAAGTTTTGTATCTCTGAAAATAACAGAGTTATCACAACCAAATTTGATAGGTACGTTTCTACTATCAAAGTTATTCCTTGTTTGTTACAATGTTTAAATGTTGCAAGTTCTAGTAAGTAATAAAAAAATGAGGCCCTGTAAAATCGTTATTGCCGATAATTTTATAGTATTGATAATAATAAAAATATAACACTTTATTTGTCAACACATGTGACATAATTTTTTTTCCGAGGCAATTACCGCGACTGTTTTCAAAGCACACGCTATTAACATTGACATTTGGATGAAGTCATTTCGTATTCAATCAATACCAGCAAAAATTTTGAAGAACATTTTTCTCGAAAACGGTTAGTTTTATCGTGATGCAACAAGATGACCTTTTTTTAAGATTTTATAATTCCCTTCAATCGTGTATTGTTAGATTTGAGATAAAGAATCAAGCAAAACAGTTATGAGTCCTTATCTGGTGGTCAAGGGCAGCTTCGGCCTTTAAATTTATATAGATCCATGTCATATTTACAACATAAATACAGAGTAATATTATATACGTGTGCACCAAATTTTAAATGAATCTAATCACGACAAAAAAAGTTATCGACAAAAATTTGAAAAAAAATATTTTTGGCAACCTATAACTCCGTTATTTTCGAGTTTTCGAAAAATTATTATAGAAACTAGGGGCATTAATTATTTGAGTAGAATAACTCCCTGAATTTTTTGCTCACAATTTCCGGACACCCTGTATATATATATATATATATATATATATATATATATATATATATATATATATATATATATATATATATATATATATATATATATATATATATATATATATATATATATATATATATATATATATATATATAAATATATATATATATATATATATATATATATATATATATATTTATATATAATCGATTCACGACAAAAAAAGTTATCGACAAAAATTTGAAAAACCAAATTTTTGACACCCTATAACTCCGTTATTTTCGAGTTTTCGAAAAATTATTATAGAAACTAGGGGGATTAATTATTTGAGTAGAATAACCCCCTGAATTTTTTGCTCACAATTTCCAGACACCCTGTATATATATATATATATATATATATATATATATATATATATATATATATATATATATATATATATATATATATTCAGAAAGATTTCCGCGGTCTTTAATGTGAGACATGCTTGGTTCTCGGGTTAAACCGCGTCCAGAATTTATGGAAACTCGACGTTTCGGCTCCTGTTTTGGAGCCATTTTCAAGAGGTAAAGGAAATATGTAAGGACACTCTAAGCCCTCAATCTGCCTACTCCTTAGAGTGGTGGATAAAGGTGGGTAAAGGAAATATGTAAGGACACTCTAAGGCCTCAATCTGCCTACTCCTTAGAGCGGTGGACAAAGGTGGGTAAAGGAAATATGTAAGGACACTCTAAGGCCTCAATCTGCCTACTCCTTAGAGTGGTGGACAAAGGTGGGTAAAGGAAATATGTAAGGACACTCTAAGGCCTCAATCTGCCTCCTCCTTAGAGCGGTGGATAAAGGTAGGTTGGGTTGTTGTAGCTCGATTACGGTGCCTCAATCTGCCCACTACCCAAATCTCGCTGGAGATTGTCTGTGAGGTCTCAGTGTGTTCAACCCTAGGCCTCATAGAGATCTGGCAGTTCGTTGCAAGTCTTGTCTTATATATGTCGTTCCGTCTACCTGTTGCGTCATCAGTGAAAGTAGTGGGGTCACCGTCAGTTAAGTGGGGGGCTTTGGTCACGGTATTTAGAGGAGGATTAAGAGGGTCACCGGCATTTGTTGAGGCAGATAATAATGCAATAAAATTGTCTGTGGAATTTATTTCCATATATAAAATTGTCTGTGGAACTTATTTCCTTTTTGTGTGTTTGTAAAGAAGATAGACTAGGTTTCCAAGTAGTCGGAAGGCGAAGACCATCAACTCTCTTATTTAAACAATCGGGACGTTTTTCAATCCGCGAAGCAATCGAGATTGAAAAACGTCCCGATTGTTTAAATAAGAGAGATGATGGTCTTCGCCTTCCGACTACTTGGAAACCTATTATATCTTCTTTACAAACACACAAAAAGGAAATAAATTCCACAGACAATTTTATTGCATCATTATCTGCCTCAACAAATGCCGGTGACCCTCTTAATCCTCCTCTAAATACCGTGACCAAAGCCCCCCACTTAACTGACGGTGACCTCACTACTTTCACTGATGACGCAACAGGTAGACGGAACGACATATATAAGACAAGACTTGCAACGAACTGCCAGATCTCTATGAGGCCTAGGGTTGAACACACTGAGACCTCACAAACGATCTCCAGCGAGATTTGGGTAGTGGGCAGATTGAGGCCCCGTAATCGAGCTACAACAACCCAACCTACCTTTATCCACCGCTCTAAGGAGGAGGCAGATTGAGGCCTTAGAGTGTCCTTACATATTTCCTTTACCTACCTTTGTCCACCACTCTAAGGAGTAGGCAGATTGAGGCCTTAGAGTGTCCTTACATATTTCCTTTACCTACCTTTGTCCACCGCTCTAAGGAGTAGGCAGATTGAGGCCTTAGAGTGTCCTTACATATTTCCTTTACCCACCTTTATCCACCACTCTAAGGAGTAGGCAGATTGAGGCCTTAGAGTGTCCTTACATATTTCCTTTACCTCTTGAAAATGGCTCCAAAACAGGAGCCGAAACGTCGAGTTTCCATAAATTCTGGACGCGGTTTAACCCGAGAACCAAGCATGTCTCATATATATATATATATATATATATATATATATATATATATATATATATATATATATATATATATATATATATATATATATATATATATATATATATATATATATATATATATATCATCTTGCTGCTTCATATCTGTAGACTTTGCGTATTTAATATTCTTTGTTAATTAAAATTGTCTTGGGGAAATTCACACCAACTTTACTATGTACTGTACTCTATGAAATATATTTACCGCTATTCGAAAGTTATTGTACAACGCTTCTTGATCTAAATAACTTATAAGTTTCTGATTCTAGTGCCTTTCATAATAATAATTTATTTATGAGTTTTCCAGTTGTTTTACTAACAAATGGCATGCATATGTTCTTATCTATTGAAATATTTATCTAAGATTACTCTGAGGTACCATTTCAACCAGCCTCCTCGAATATCTACCTCGTAGTTTTCCAACTTTAGATTTTATACCGATATTCCTCGACAATTATCGCAGATCTAATTAATTCTAGCAGAAAGGTCCTGACCATTGAAATAGAGAGAAAGAGAGTTTGGTTTAGAGTTTACTTGTCCTGGCGCAGCAGGTGCATTATGGTGGCGAATTGGTATAAAAATCTAACTTATTTTGATTAACATCGTTTAGTTGATAAAGCAACAAGAAAGAAATTATAGCTATTTTAAACTTTCAAGTTATAGTTTGTAAATAGATTTAGGTATAAACAAAGACATTATTTTAAAGAATTGTAACGATTAAGCGATCAAATTAATAACATGTTCGGGACGCAGCAAGTGTATTATAGTAGTGAATTTTCATAAGAATTGTACATTATTAATAAGATATATTATTAAAACAAATTCTTTAAATTTAAATTGACCTTGGAGATCGGTTTTAGAGGTCGCAGTAAGTGATTATTTGAAGAAGTTTATATTTTCTATGGAGCTAGAAAATCATAATTTGGTATAGCTTTATGTAAGTGGGAGCGCGCATGCAGACAGTTTGTGGTATTTTTTTGATATGGTGGTCATAAGTGAATGTTGTCTATTTTGTGTTTGTCTCTGTTTTTTTTTTCGGTTTTATTGATTTGTTTGGTGTTCTTTCTTTTACGAGTTTTTCTATTTCTTTCTTGCTGTATCCATTTTTTTGTGCTATCTATATTATAATGTAAATCTTTTCTCGTTTGTCATTATGGAGTGGCATATTTTGCATTCTGTTTATTAAGTCTCTGTATGCTGCCATTTTTTTGTGTGTGTGAATAAAACCAGAAAACAAATTAAATATAAGAAAACTCCATAGAATCGGTGCACAAATTGAAAGACATAAACATAAACAAAATTCTAGACGCAGCAAGTGCGTTATAGTAGTGAATTTTCATTTAAATGTTTTTAATAGCAAATATGTGGTTTTTTTTCAGAAAGCAGGCATGAAATTTGGTTACCAGTATAACCTATATAGTAAAAACAATGTGCCATGTTTCATAAAAATAACTTTATTGTTTGAAAACGTACACAAGTTTTCGAAAGTAAACTTAAAATGTAACCGAAAAAATCCGTTTCTTGGTCAACTTTATAGGTTAATATCAAATTGAGCTTTTCAAATATGAAGCATTTAATCAAAATTCGCTACCATAACGCACTTGCTGCGTCCAGAATTTCTTAACTTACAAACATGCATTATATTTCGATGGAAAATGCAAAAGCATAAGGCGTTTTCCAATAAAAAAAATAATTATTTGTATCACCAACGACTTATGGGCCATCCTGTGATGGTAGCAATATTTTTTTAAGGTGTGGCTCAAGACAGCGTATAATTAATGTATACAATATTTTTTCATATCTTGTATAATAACGGATATATTGAGCTTTATTGATTTTTTACGAAAATTCTACAAAAATTATATACCATTAAACGATAAATTCTATAGCTAAGGCTACTGCCAAGCATCAGAGAAAGGGTCTATTTGAAATGAATTTTCTGGAAATATTTTACTAAAATGAAGGACGATGACGGTTGAAACTAAGACTTCAGGGTTTGCAAAACATTCTTCTTAAGACATTTTCTTTCCATAGCCCGTATTAGATTCAAGTTCTTTGCCTAAATGTTGCGAATCTTGATGTTTTAAATTGTCACTTTGACGTTTTGAGGAAACCCCCAATTTATTTTTCTTTAAATGACCATAACTTTTTTGTCTTTTGACCTACAGAGCTAAATTTTGGTAGGCACCTCACCTATAATGACATAAACCAGCGATACCGATATAAAACGATGTACCAAATTTGGTTGCCCTTACTTTGTTAATTGCGGAGATATAATTTTTTTTTGAAGGAAAACCCAAAATTTTCCGGGAAAAACTAGGCCGATTTTCCTGAATAACGAACTTATCCAAGCCATTTTCAAAAGGAAGGTATTCACCAAATTTAATCAAAATCGGCCCATTATTTTTTGAGTTATCTGTGTGATACATACATATATATATATATATATATATATATATATATATATATATATATATATATATATATATATATATATATATATATATAAACATATAAAACTTGAAACTGACCCCGGATATGTGTTCTGGGGGGCCTAATTAGCGCTCATTTGAAGAAATTTTTTCAAAATTCAAAAGTCGGGATCTCCTCATTAGTGAATTTTTTTAAGAAAATTCACTAAAAACACAAGACTTGCCTCATTTGACATAACAAATATGTGCACCAATGTACCAAGTAACGAAACCACAGATATAATCGAATATAAAATGCAAAATAACAGCAAAAAACAACAAATCAACGAAATATTAAACATCATATTGAAACAAAATTGTTTTGAATTCAACGGAGAATACTTCATCCATGAAGACGGACTCCCAATGGGATCACCACTGTCAACCATGATGGCAGAAATAAACATACAGAAGTTAGAAGATAAAATCAACACCATCATAAAAGAAACAGGCCCAAACATCAACTGGATAAGATATGTCGATGGTATATGACAATCAAAAAACCAACATAGACAATATCCTCGAAAAAATAAACCAAATCGACAACAACATAAAATTCGCAATAAAAAAGGAATCAAACAGCACCATAAACTTCCAAGACTTAACACTAAAGAAAAGAAAACCAGATTGAATGCAAAATATACAGAAAACCTACACAAATAGACGGCATTATACCTAGATACTCAACACACCCACATGCACAAAAAAATGGCCGCACGGAGGTACTTAATAAACGGAATGCTAAATATGCCACTCTATAATGACGAACGAAAAAAGAAATACAACATCATAATACAGATAACAGAAAGAAATGGGTACAGCAAGAAAACAATAGAAAACCTAGTAAAAGAAGTCAAAAACAAACAAATCGACAAAACCGAAAACAAAACAACAAAGACTAACACAAAATACACAACATTCACTTAGAACCACCACATCAAAAAAAAACCACAAACACGAATTGTGCTGAAGAAATGTCGAAATTGGTGTATATTACGAAGTCTTAAGTTTCAGATTCAACCATCATTGTCCTTCATTTCGCTAAAATATTATCGGAAAATTTATTTAAAATAGGCCCCCTTTCTGATGCTTTGACAGTCGTTTCAGCTATAGAGTTTATGGCGTAATAGTCTATATTTTAGCAAATTTTCGTAGACTTGTGAATTTTGAAAAAATTTCCTCAAATGAGCGCGAACTAGAACCACTAAAACACATATAGAGGGTGACGCATTTCTATGATAAAACTCAATATTTTTGTTTATATAAAAGATACGAGCAAAAATTGTATACATTAATTACAGGGTGTTTTGAGCTGCATCTTATAAAATTATTTTGATAATCACAGGATGGCCCAGAAGTCGTTGGTGTTTTTAATTGAACACTCCTGATGTTATTGCATGTTTGCATTTTCCATTGAATTATAATGCATGTTTGTAAGAAAAAGAAATGATATCATTCGTCGTGTTTGAGTTATTTTAATGGTTTTGCCACTTTTCACGTTTTCGACACATTGCACAAACACATATTACAATTGTAAAAAAGAGTTTGCACCAATAGATAGCTGAGCCCTATGGAAATAACGCATTCAGGGAGCTTTTTGTTTGTGCTACTCGTCTAAACAATCGAGCTGCCCTATACAGACACTCTCAAGTAGTAGCTGAATTTGAAAAGTTTTCGCAGAAACGTTTTTAGTGTTGCCGTAGAAATTATTTTTTGTAACATTTTTGTGAAATGTTGGTAATTCATAATAAATGTTTAGTAAGAGACTGTAAATCAACGTTGTCGTATTTTTGTGAAAAATATAATACAGTGTAACATTACTAAAGGCAATTTTGTCCAAAAAAATGGTGAATTTTTGTAAAAGACATTTTTGCAAAATTTCATATATTTTTTTTACTTGGGTCATAAAGCTGTTTGTCAGTAATTATATCTTGGCAGGTGTGTAAATAGCTTAAAGAGGTTCATTGGCCAGGAACTCGGACCAGTTTTTTCCGGAACTTTTGAGGTTTATTTTCGGAAAATGTTTGTACTTTTTGAAACAACAAAGCTATTTTAATGAAATATGGTACATTGTTACTACTATATAGGTTATACTGCCAACCAAATGTCCTTTCAAAAACAATACATATTGGACATTAAAAACATTTTAACGAAAATAAATTCGCTGCCATAACGCACTTGCTGCGTCCAGACTTTTATTTTTAATTTTTAATTAGCCAGTCATTAATAGTTGTAAAAGTAAGTCACACAGCCATGTAAATTGTTTGACAATATCACGAACTAGGTGTGACTGGTATATGTGAAATAAAAAGTCTAGACGCAGCAAGTGCGTTATGGTAGTGAATTTTCATTAAAATGTTTTTAATAGCAAATAAATGTGTGTTTTTTTAAGAAAGAAGCATCAAATTTGGTTACCTGTATAACCTATATAGTAAAAACAATGTGCCATGTTTCATAAAAATAACTTTATTGTTTGAAAATGTACAGAAATTTCCAAAGTAAACTTAAAGTGTTCCCGGAAAAACTCGTTTCTTGGTGAACCTTATAGGTTAATAGCAAATTGAGGTATTCAAATATGCAGCATTTGATTAAAATTCGCTACCATAACGCACTTTCCGCGTCCCGAATGTCTTTTCTTACAAACATGAGTATATTTTGATGGAAAATGTAAAAATGCAATAACATAAGGCGTGTTGGAATAAAAAAAAGAAAATTTGTATCACCAACGACTTATGGGCCAGCCTGTGATTGTATAAATATTTTTTTAAGATGTAGCTCAAAACACCCTATAATTAATGTATACAATTTTTTTCATATCTTGTATAATAATGGATATATTGAGATTTATTGATTTTTTACGAAAATTCGACAAAAATTATATACCATTAAACTATAAACTCTATAGCTAAGACTACTGCCAAGCATCAGAAAAAGAGTCTATTTTAAATGAATTTTCTGGAAATATTTTAGTAAAATGAAGGACATTTACGGTTGAAACTAAGACTTCAGGGTTTGTAAAACATTCTTCTTGAGACATTTTCTTTCCATATCCCGTATTAGATTCAAGTTCTTTGCCTAAATGTTGCCAATTTTGACGTTTTAAATCGCAAATTTGACGTTTTGAGGAAAACTCCAATGAGTTTTTGTTCAAATGCCTATAACTTTTTTATCTTCTGACCCGTAGAGCTAAATTTTGGTAGGTTTTCAAAAGAAAACACAAATTTTTTTGAGAAAACCTGGACCGATTTTCCTGGCTAACGAACTTATCCAAGCCATTTGCGAAGTGAAGGTAGACACCAAATTTAATCAAAATCGGCCCATTATTTTTTGAGTTATCGGTGTGATACATAAATATATATATATATATATATATATATATATATATATATATATATATATATATATATATATATATATATATATATATATATATATATATATATATATATATATATATATATATATATATATATATATATATATATAAACATATAAAAATTGAAACTGACCCCGGATATGTGCTCGGGGGGGACTAATTAGCTCTCATTTGAAGAATTTTTTTCAAAATTCAAAAGTCTGGATCTCCTCATTAGTGAATTTTTTTAAGAAAATTCACTAAAAGTGTATATCTATCTATGGATTATTTTACTCTTAACAGAAATGAGACTGTCGAATAAATGAAAGATATCAATCAGTTATTTAACCTTAACTTTAAGACAGTGTTCGGTGTTCAGTAGAGGTAACAGCTGGGGTTACAACAATAAATTGATGTAAAGTACACATCAAAGCCAATTTCAAATACACCCGTTGTGAAACTTCCAACTGGAGTATGAGCTGCCCTCGCAATATCAGTAACGATGCTGTTTTACTACATCACCTTTTGAAAGGCTCTTCGTTCGGTCACAAAGGTCACACAGTCATCCGAGGATTGTGGGTGCATATTCATCTTCTTCAGAATACATTAAAAAGGTAGAATGCAGCAAGTGCGTTCTGGTAGCCAATTTTCAAAAATATTTCTGTAATATAATAATCTAATAATGTTTCTTTAACCTTATCATTTAAAAATTGGTGTATTAACTACAACAACTCTTTCTAAATCATTAATCTGCTCTTTATTGAGTTCTGTTAGTAAATTTAGTTATTTACTAGGTTTACCTATTAATTAAATTATAACAATTTTTTAGGATAATGTAATGTAAAATATCATTTGTTATAATGGGCCGATTCATTGGTGTGCTCAAAGTTCCTTTTTTTATCGTAAATCATTACGGAAAATTATGTTAAAAGTAGAAGTCCATTGTTATACACCATGGCCTTCTGCTTTTTGAAAACTTTTTTTGTCATTTGTTTTCTGGTATTGGATTTCATAGCCTATTATCCTCAAAACGGTTTTTCTCAAAATTGTCAGTGCAATTACAATATTTCTCAAAGATGTTGTACATCATTAAAAATCTCTTTTCACAGGCTATCACATGTGCAAAAAATCCAATACGGCTGACATAATAAAAACAAACGTTGATACATGTAGCTCAGAAACAAATGACAATCCAAAGTTGAGAATAGCACAAAAAGATTACTCTGTAAAAAGTGTCCTGATAATGTGCAAGTTTTAGACATGTCAGATCAACGCCTACTTAGATACTGAAGAAAAAAGAAATAGACAAATTTTGTTTTTTTTTTTCAAAATAACTCGAAAATGTAGGCGCAAAATACAAGTCATATTTGGAAAGAGCATGGAATTCTACAACACATTGCTGATCCAACCGTCTCCCTATCCCTAATAATAACGGAGATAGCAATACATTCCCATCCAGTTTGGGACACTGTATATATATATATATATATATATATATATATATATATATATATATATATATATATATATATATATATATATATATATATATAGATATATTAAATCGAGCACCTCTTATGTTATTGCATTTTTGCATTTTTGCATTTTCCATTGAATCGTAATACAAGCTTGTAAGGAAAAAAATTGAAAGCGTTCATAGTTTTTTGAGTTATTTTAATGTTTTTGTAAGTTCTAGCACATATTAAGAATTATAATACGGCGTTTTTACCAATAGTCCGGAGTCCCATGAAAATGACGCGTTCAGATAGGTTTTTGTTTATATTGTCAGTCAAAAAAATCGAGATGCCTTATACAGGCGACCTCAAATAGTGACTTAATTTGTAAAAATTCAAGCTGTCGTAACTCAATTTTTTCAAATCGAACAGCTTGTATTTTGTATTTCAGAAATGAACGGTATACTTGCTTGTTCAAGTTTTTTATACAGACTTTAGTTTTGGCTATATTTACATATATAATCGCATACCATGAATTATATATATATATATATATATATATATATATATATATATATATATATATATATATATATATATATATATATATAGGTATTATTTTTATTATGATTCTTTTACGACAGTCAACTATATATAATTCACTGTTTTATGATTACTAGTTGAAGAAATTATTTAAATGTCTTAGTCATAATAAGCGTCGTCATAAGCGAATTTTTTATGCAAATTCATTAGAAAAAAATTCTGACAACTTGCTAAAAAATAGCACTTCTAGAAAAATTGGTTAAAAATTTTACGTAAGAAGTTCTATAAAATATTTTTCACAAAAATTTCCCCAAAATTCATTACCTAAGACATTACTTTTCACGAATTTTGTAAAAAAAAATGTTTCATCAAACTTTTGCCTAAATAGCTTTCACACAAAAATTCGAAACCAATTTTTCTTCCAAGAAATTTACAAACAATTTTTTTTCCAAAGAAATTTCGTTAAAAATTTAAGAAAGTTTGCTATTTCAAGAACATCTTGTACATGAAAATTCGCTAATGAAATAAATTAAAATTTATACAATCTGATCAAAACACAGATGCTGTAAAAAGCGAAAGCGCCTACAGAGAAGAGAACAAGCACTTATGAAGCCACAAGAACAGTTTGTAGGCTGTATTCAGTATGGAATGGTTTAACCAAGTTAGAGCAACGAAAACAACCTGATCTATTTGGAACAATCCAATCTATCAGCAGAATACCCATAGGCGGCGGAGCGAGATTCATCCATTTTTTCTTATTACCATATTTAGCTATATATATATATATATATATATATATATATATATATATATATATATATATATATATATATATATATATATATATATATATACTTTCGAATGCGTTTAGCTATCCTGGTTGTCTAACTTTTTTTTTTCGATCCCAGGGTACTCCTTTCACTTTTTCAGTACATACTGTAACATTCACATCACCCGAGGTTCTGGCATTGTATTTGAACAAGTTGAATATCTGCACGTTCCGCCTTTCGGAGGGGGCGTAAAGCCGTCGGTCCCGTGTCCATGCGATGTTGGGCACGTTAAAGATCCCTACCCTCCTTACAGAAAGACAGGAGTTCTGCAAAATTTCCAGGATAGTGAGGTGGAACTGCTCCCTGGCGTCGGTGATTGGCCATAGTTGCAGAAATAGGCCTACGTTAAAGAAACAAAACACACACACACACACACACACACACTAACATTTTTTATGACTTTTATATTCTCCTCATTAACGTGGTGATTATTATCCCAAATGTGTCGGGCAACGGAAGATCTATCTATAGTGCCGTATTTTAATTGTGCTAAATGTTCTTTGAATCTAATTCCAATAGATTTTTTTGTTTGTCCGACGTATTTAAGATCACAATCTCGCTCCGCCACCTATGAGTAGTCTCCTGGTAGATTACTTTATAAAATAAATACCGGCAGAATCACGTGCGATAGATCATAAAAGAATACAGACATTTCTGCCAAACGAAATCTGTTAATTTTGGTCGTTGAACCTCCCTAAATCGTTAGTGACCGACAACCTGCAGAAGAATATAAAAAAACTCGGGACGCAGCAAGTGCGTTATGGTAGTGAATTTTTATTAAATGCTTCAAATTTAAATAACTCAATTTTCTATAAACTTAGAGAGTTTAATTTCAATACGTAGTAAGGTTTTTCCTAAGGCAAGATATCCACAAAATTTCATTAAAATAACTTTGTAATTTTCGGAGAAAAAAATTTTTTTCGAAAGAAAATTTAAAATTTGAATAACTCAATTTTCTCTAAACTTAGAAAGTTGAATTTTGGTACGTAGTAAGGTTGAGGCAACATATATAGTAAATTTCATTAAAACAGCTTTGTTACTTTCGGAGAAAAAAAAATTTTTCTGAAGAAAACTCAAAATTTTTCCGGAAAACCCCGTCTGATTTTTCTGGATAACTAACTCATCCAAGCCATTAATAAAAGACAGGCACTTGCCAAGTTTCATCGAAATCGGTTAATTATTTTTTGAGTTATCATATATATATATATATATATATATATATATATATATATATATATATATATATATATATATATATATATATATATATATATATATATATATATATATATATATATATATATAAATTAAACCTATTTACAAATGAACTTTAATAAGATATTATGCTGTGACAATACCTCTCTCAAGCACCCTAAAATATAATCAAAATGTGCACAGTTATATATGTTTTATTTCTTTTTCCCTTGTCTTAATACACTACATATTTTATGACAATCGATTTAATTTACTTATTTGATTTCATAAATAATCGGTTAATAGTGACTTGGAATGAAGTAGACACCACATCTTCAAACATATTAAGAGAATATGAGTAAATCAACAGCAACTGGGAATGAATTCGGTCAGTCCCCCAGCCACGTGGTTAAAAAACACTGTTTGTATGAGTGGTTACAACTCTACCTCTAAATAAAAGGACTGTAACAGCGGCAGAAGCAGAAGACAATGGAAGGTGTGTGTATTCGCAAAGAAACTATTGACTATTAATAACAACAATTGACTAAAAACGCTGCGAGTTGTAAGAAAAAAAATAATTATACTACAGAGGTGATAAATGATAATAAATTACAATAGGGTTATATATAATCGTAAATGCTTCCAATGATTAACAATCAGTGAATTCAGTATTATTGACATTTCTCTAAAAGTTAAAAATGAATTTCATGAGTCAATGACAATAACAGAAGCATTGACTAACCAACAGCAACCACATACTTATGATTTAAACATAAATGTTTCAAATTTGAATAGCTCAATTTTCTGTAACCCTAGAAAGCTGAATTTTGGCACATAGTTAGGTATTTCCCAAAGCAATATGTAGACCAAATTTTATCGAAATTTTCGAAAAAAAAAAATTTTTTTGAAAGAAAACTCAAAATTTTCCCGGAAAACCCCGTCCGATTTTCCTGGCCAACGAACTCATCCAAGCCATTAATAAAAGAAAGGCACTTGCCGAGTTTCATCTAAATCGGTTAATTATTTTTTGAGTTATCAGACGGATACATATATATATATATATATATATATATATATATATATATATATATATATATATATATATATATATATATATATATATATATATATATATATATATATATATATATATATATACATAAACATATAAACATTCAAACTGACCCCGGATATGGGTTCTAGGGGTCCTAATTCGCGCTCATTTAAAGAATTTTTGCAAAGTCTCACCATGGATACCTCTCTATTAGTGACTTTTTTAAATAAAAATTCACTAATAGAGTTGTGGATGTAAAATATTTAGAATTGTGCATCCTCTGATGACGCTAACTTGATTAGTGAAACGACAGTCAGGTTTTTTTAATGTGTGATTTGGGTTCTCCAAGTGTGCTTATAAGTGCTCATCGCAGGTTCCAATCTTCACTGAAAGTAATTTAATACTTTAGTGATAGAACTTTTTCAGTAGCATGCACCGTCGTAGGTGTATTCATTTCTCACCCACCTGATATTTTTGTTGGTAGACTTAAGGGCATTGGCTTACAACCTCATTGTATCGATTTAGTCGGTCTCTTTCATTCATACCCTGCTCAAATTCATTTGATGTCTCACTTAGTTGAATAATAACAACTTTACAAAGAGTAATATTCTGCCAGGACGACGACCAATAGCATCTGCTATCGCATGCAGGAATAATCGTGACGCTTCAGGGAGTAATGAAAACTACTACATCACCCCACAGGTCTAGCTGTCATAGTTACACTCAAGGGGTGATACACGTATCCCATCTCTCTCTGTGACAGACAACATAAATACCACCCGTCCCTTTTGTTCTCGTTTCTAGACTGCATAAACTTCACTGGACGACCCCTTCAATATTAACTATAACGTGCCCTTTCAGCAGTGGTGCAGGTTTTTTGTACTGTTGACGGGTAAACCCACTTGTGGCATGGATTTTGTACGGAGTGATTGCGTAAGAAAATACAGTAGTTTTTACTCATAAAAGATTTCCCCACAGTTATACTATATTCTTAAGATCATACTGCTCCTTCCTATCCTTTTCTTAATGAAAATTCATTAATAAAGACGTAACAGTGGTGACTTTCGTAAAAAAAATGAGCGCGAATTAGGACCGCTAGAACCCATATCGAGGGTCCGCTTGAATTTTTATATGTTTATATATATATATATATATATATATATATATATATATATATATATATATATATATATATATATATAAAAGTCTAGGGATATTCTTTAAAATGCACGTATTTTTTCTTGATATTACTTAAGAAGAAAACAAAAAATGTATGGTATAAGTAAGTGTTTAATATTACATAAAATGAAATGTTTTATTCAAGAAACCTTGAAGATTATTTAAATATATATATATATATATATATATATATATATATATATATATATATATATATATATATATATATATATATATATCTGTGACAGACAACATAAATACCACCCGTCCCTTTTGTTCTCGTTTCTAGACTGCATAAACTTCACTGGACGACCCCTTCAATATTAACTATAATGTGCCCTTTCAGCAGTGGTGCAGGTTTTTTGTACTGTTGACGGGTGAACCCACTTGTGGCGTGGATTTTGTACGGAGTGATTGCGTAAGAAAATACAGTAGTTTTTACACACAAAAGATTTCCCCACAGTTATACTATATTCTTAAGATCATACTGCTCCTTCCTATCCTTTTCTAAATGAAAATTCACTAATAGAGACGTAACAGTGGTGACTTTCGTAAAAAAAATTAAATGAGCGCGAATTAGGATCGCTAGAACCCATATCGAATATCCGTTTGAATTTATATATATATATATATATATATATATATATATATATATATATATATATATATATATATATATATATATATATATATATATATAGGGTGGCGCATTGAAAACGAAACAGACTGATTTGCCTCCAGAGATTTTTTTTTAAGAAACGCTAATTTTAATATTGAGGTGGACATGTTTTGACATAAAACTCAACTTTGTCACATCAACCCCTTAAAGGTGGTGATAACAACCCTTATATTTTAAATAGGAAAATAGCTCTTTCTTTTCTGAATTCAGCACACTAATTTTTTTGGAAGTTTTATCAACTCGTTTAAAAATTATTCACAGTTGAAGATGAAAAAACGCATTTCACTCATTCCGATAAGAAATGTGCTGATAGTCAATGTTTTGTTGGTTTGTAAACAAAAAGTTAACTATCAGAACATTTCTTATCGGAATGAGGGAAATGCGGTTTATTGTTTCAGTTTATCGGTTGGTTTGATACTTGATAGTACTACCGAAAATTAATTTCACAATGATGTATTCTGTAGAAGAAAGTTGAAATAATTACTCTTTTTTCAAAAACGATGACTGTGCCAACCGTACCAATTTGTTTAATGAACGACATCCGAACAGACATGTTTACAGAAAACACATTTTGGAGTTAGTTGCAAAGTTTCGACAAACTGGTTCAGTAGCCAACAAAAACGGGATCCTGAAAGTGAATTTCCGGTTAGAAATGAGACTACTGAGATTGAAGTTTTAGGACCAATTGCTGCAGACCCAACTTTGAGCACGAGAAAATTGGCCACTGTTTCAAATATCAAAAGAATAACTATTTATCGAATATTGGAGCATCATAAATTTCACCCATATAAAAAGTGATCGGCGGCTGGAGTTTTGTAAAGTTATGACTGCACGAATAGCTGATAACGGGAACTTTCTGTTCAATATCTGTTTTTCAGACGAGTTTAATCGGACCAATTTTTCTTGATGGCAATTTGAGTGGCGAAACGTATATATTATATTATTATATGTTTATATATTTATATATATATATATATATATATATATATATATATATATATATATATATATATATATATATATATATATATATATATATATATATATATATATATGTATCCGCCTGATAACTCAAAAAATAGTTAACCGATTTCAATGAAACTCGGCAAGTGCCTTTCTTTTATTAATAGCTTGGATGAGTTCGTTAGCCAGGAAAATCGGACGGGGTTTTTTTCTCCGAAAATAACAAAGCTATTTTAATGCAATTTACTATGTATGTTGCCTTACTAAGAGAGACCTTACTAAGTGCCAAAATTCAACTTTCTAAGTTTATAGAAAATTGAGTTATTCAAATTTTAAATTTTCTTTCGAAAAAATTTTTTTCCTCCAAAAATTACAAAGTTGTTTTAATGAAATTTCGTGGATATCTTGCCCTAGGAAAGACCTTACTACGTACCAAAACTAAACTTTCTAAGTTTATAGAAAGCTGAGTTATTCAAATTTGAAGCATTTAATAAAAATTCACTACCATAACGCACTTGCTGCGTCCACAGTTTTTTAGAGTTACTCGAATATATCGTTTACCCTCTACTAATCGACATTGAAAATAATGATCGCTATCAAGAAAATCAATTAGTGTTTCAACAAGATGGAGCCCCTCTGCCTTTTTTACAACATGTTTTGAACAAAGAGTTTCCAGGACAATGGATTGGGCGTAGAGGTGCTATTGAGTGGCCCCCTAGATCACCGGATTTAACTCCTTTAGACTTATTTCTATGGGGCCATTTAAAGAGTAGACTTTACGCATCAGAACCGGAGTCGTTGGAATAATTCCGACGACGCATTGTTGAAGAATGCCGTCTAATAACTCCACAAATGCTCCAGAATATCAGAGCTCGTTTTGAACAAAATTTGTACTTTTGTATGGAAGCTGGTGGTCTTAACTGAATGATTTTTGAACGTTTGGTTTTGTTTTCTTTTTTTTTAACGAAAAATTGATTGCATTTCTGATCACAATGAATGAAATACGTTCTTGCAACTCCAACTGTGAATAATTTTTAAACGAGTTGATAAAACTTTGAATTTAGAAAAGGAGGGGCTTTCAATTGATGTAACATTCGACCGATGTTTCATATTTAAAATATAAGGGTTGTTATCACCGCCTTTAAGGGGTTGATGTGACAAAGTTGAGTTTTATGTCAAAACATGTACCCCTCAATATTAAAATTGACGTGTTTCAGCGTTTCTTAAAAAAAATTCTCTTGACGCAAATCGGTCTGTTTCGTTTTCAAGCCGCCACCCTGTATATATATATATATATATATATATATATATATATATATATATATATATATATATATATATATATATATATATATATATATATATATATATATATATACACACACACACATATCATATATATATATATATATATATATATATATTTGTATGTATGTATGTATCTGCAAAAAATAATCAACTGATTTGAACGAAACTTCGCGCATGCCTTCATTTCGTTACAATCGCGGACGAGTTCGTTAATCAACTATAACGGACATATTTTCCCCAAAACATATAAAAAAATATTTGTGTATACGCTATATTTTTAAAAGTATTAAAGCAACTGGAATGAGACTTTGCATGTAGCTAAAAATGAAGTCAATAAACCTTGGTTATACATTTTAAGTAAATTGATTAACAAAATTTTGGGTTTTTTTCAAATTAAAAATAAAATCTGAAAGACATGAATTGAAACAACTTAAGTGACACGGTGAATCCCAGATTGTCGCTCTAGACATATCCAAAGCATTCGACCAGGTCTGGCACGCAGCGCTGCTTAATAAACTCCCGGCCTATGGCCTACCACCAAAACTCTGTACCTGGACAGCAAATTTCCTCTCCAACCGAAGCATTTCAGTTGTCGTGGATGGCCATTCCTCTAAAATGTATCCAATTAATGCAGGAGTTCCTCAAGGTTCAGTTTTAGCCCCTACTTTGTTTCTGCTCCACATCAATGACCTCCTCTCTAGCACATCCAACCCAGTTCACAGTTACGCGGACGACAGCACCCTCCACTCAAATATACAATATTCTAAGCCTATCTCTTTAGCCCAACTAGATAGGGATCGCAGACTTATGGAGGGTTCTGTATCCGTGGATCTCCAAAGAATATTAGACTGGGGAAGTAGTAATCTTGTACAATTCAACCCCACCAAAACTCAGTCTTGCTTTCTTTCTCATAATAGATACACCAGCCCTAGACCCATCACAATGAACAACCAAGTTATTCAAAGTAATGAGTCCTTTTCACTTGTTGGCATTTCTGTTGATCGAAATCTCAATTGTCACCAACATGTCACTTCAATTGCAGAAGCGGCTACTAAGAAATTAGGTTTCCTCTTCCGGGCTCGCAAATAGTTTTCACCAGCTAATCTCTATACCTTATATACTTCACAAATAAGGCCAAACCTCGAATACTGCTCCCACATCTGGGGTGCCGCTGCCGCCTCTACACTCACTATCCTGGACTCCATTCAGAAGAGAGCTATACGCCTCATCGGTGGCCCTACACTCACCCAAAGGCTGCCATCCCTTGCTCACCGACGTGCTGTTGGTGACCTCTCTCTCTCTCTCTCTCTCTCTCTTTTATAGATATCTGCACGGGCACTGCTCAGAGGAGCTTTCTTCCATAGTTCCTCTACCTGCTGCCCCCAACAGATCTACCAGGGGAACAGAGCGAATGCACCCTTTTACTGTCCAGGTCACCAGACATAGAACATCTTGTTATGTCCGCTCTTTTGTCCCGAGGACTTCCAAGTTGTGGAATAATAAAAAACTAGAATTACAAAACTTATAGAAAATAGATCAACCTCCGTCCAGGAACAAAAGCATCTTCCCAAACTGGTACACATAAAAGACTCATCATCTCAAAACAAGGACAAGAATCATTCTCCTGGTACTTCTAAATGGGATATAAACTACGATAGACGATACCTACACGTTTCTAATGTGCCTCCTTATTTCAAACCACAGTCGATTGTCGGCCTTATAAAGAACAAATTAGGCATTAGTGATTATGTTCACATATCAAGAGGTCAGAAAGAGGAGCTGTCGAATAGCTCTCCTACATTACATACAAGATAGGATTAAAACCTGCATATGCAGAGAAATTGCTAGACGCTGCATTCTGGCCTCAGTGCATATTTGGTCGCTAGTTCGAGGAGATACAACGTGCTTCACTCTTAGCGCAATCAAAGACATCTGATTTGCCCCATAATAAAGGTGACAAGGAACTAAACGCTGTTTTCGTGACTCATCATACACCGGCTTCGCCTACAACTAGTTGCACTGAACAGACTAACCTTCAGGATGCACATCAGACACATGCAGGAACAAACGAGAGACAACGTGTTGCAACCAAAAAACATTCTGCAGCTGTCAGCCCAGCGGTCAACAACATGGACTCCAGCGACAAAGTATCTATACAAAGTACAGCTCAATTCCCACTCAAACCAGTGACATTCGTTAAGGGGGATACTCTCAATCCTACTGTAGACAAAAGACCTAATTAGCCAAATATACCAACCCCCTTCATGGATCCGCTAAGGCCACCCTGCGTGAACCAAACAAAGTTATCAGCAGAAGGGGTTGGGAGATACTTACTGGCCCGACTAAGACAACCGGAATTGTTTAAAACTATCCGCCTTTATCTGGCATACCTGCATGACCAGCCACATAAAACGTATGTGCAGGGTGAAACAAAAAAACAGTATACGACTACTATTGGCTACAGAAGGTCTTCACTGCAACCACAAAGAGCTCAAGATATACTACACTAAGTTTTTTGAAGACTATAGTCTAGGGCTATCAGAGGCTGAAACTGACCTCAAAGCATACAAATCTTACAAACAAAACGAACGTACGAGCTATCTGCAACGGTCTCAAGAACTCTCAAGATTGTATTACGACCTATGTCACTTTCAAAACAGGGTTTTTAAGTGGGATGACGCGCAGTGAGGAGCAAGTACTTCCGCAACAGCAAAACATATACGTATGTCCTAGACAACCTGGCAACTCAGATCAGACCCAAATCACGCTCTTACACCAGAACATGCAGTGTCTGCATTCCAAAATTGATCAGCTGGAGATGGTTGTGCAAGACGAAGATCCCGAAATACTCCTAATATCTGAAAACTGGAAATCCAGGGAACAACTTGAAGCATTACCCATAAGTGATTATACATTGACATCTCACTTTTGCCGAGACCTAAATCAACATGGAGATGTTGCAATCTACGCAAGACGGGGCGTACAGGCTACACCCGTAAAGACACTGAGCAAGCTGAGTATCAAAAATCTCTGTGAATACTGCGCTGTGGACCTTTTCTCTGGTCTTTTAGTTATGTGCATATACCACCCCCCAGGTAATAACATAGAAATAGCTGAACGGTTTTTGAGTGCACTAGATAATATCCTCAAAACAATAAAGTAATTTTGCCTGGGTGCATTCCTGTTGTCGGAACATCTTTGTTGTTGTTTCTTCTCTCTGTTGTGTCTTGCCACGTTGATATCTTTTTTTTTTTTTCGGGAACTCATTCATTCTTTCAAATGTGGATATATCCTGCATTGTCACTGCATTTTCTATTTCATGTGTGAAATCAGACGGCACTCTCAAATTGTAATCGGACGTGACTTTAATACTAATGTGTTTGTGGATAGTACTTCTCATAGACTATTTCGCGACATCCTCGGCAGTTATGGCATGAAAATCATCATACATGAACCTACACGTGTGACGCCCACATCATCTACATGCACTGACAATTTCCTTGTGAGTGAAAAGCCTTTCCTAAATGCTCAGTCAACACTTGGAAAGCATTTATTGGTGACCATCATGGAGTATTCATACGGGTCCCCAGTGTCAAGTGCAGTGCGGACGGATCAACAGTCACTAAACGATTAATTAGTGTTGCTAATATAGTCACTTTTATCGGATTGCCTGAACACAAAACATGGACAAACGTACTCCAAGAGACCTCCCCTGAAGATGCTTATAACAATTTCCTGGCAACGTTCAGCAACCATTTCAATTCATGTTTTCCAATTAGAAAAATTAGAATAGGTAAGAAACGTAGAGCTCCTGCAACGACAGAAATTAAGAATATGAAACATGTCGTCGCACTATATGGTGAGTTTGCCTAACTTTTTTCAGTATTTAAGCCTATGTTCAACAGTAAATGCACAATATAAACAACTGAACTGGATAAAGCTATTAGCAGCAGCAACAACAAGAGCAAAACTATGTGGAAGGCCATTAACGAACAGGGAGAAACCTCAAATATCAAACTGAATGCCCTGCCATAAATGCCAACCTTCCAGGCCAGTTTGGCAATTTTTTCTCATCTGCTGCTCAAAATACAAGTGCTCATCTGCTTGTCGCGGTAGACATAGCATTTGTTGAGGAGATAACACCGCAGGTGAACACCCAATTTAAATTCTCACCTGTTACATAAAAGGATGTTCTGAACATAATAAATATCCTCAAATTATCTAGTTCTGCAGGGCTCGATGAGGTGTCAAGTATATTGTTTAAGCGCTGCAAGTTTGTTGTTTCTTTACCACTGTCGCACATATATAGCGTGTCATTGGCAAGGGTATTGTCTCATCGAAAATGAAAGAAGCACATATAAAACCGACATACAAAAAAGGCAATCCCACAAATTCTACGAGCTACAGACAAATCAGCCTAACACCTACTTTTGCAAAAACCTTCGAAAAAATAGTCAATAACAAACTGACAACTTATCTTACCGATAGTAAGCTTCTTTCGCCCTATCAACATGGCTTTGGGCAAACACGAAGCACTGAAACTGCAATTGTTGAATTTATGGGGCAAATTGTTGAACACATTGACAAAAAAGAGATAGCTTTGGGGGTTTTTGTGGACAAAGCCTTTGCTTGTTTAAATGATGAGTTCACTATTAAAGTATGAAGTTACTGGCACTGCATTGAACTGGTTTATCTTACAGACAGAACACAAAGAGTTGTAATATCTACCTCTACTAGTACCTACTCATCTAGGACTTTCGAAGTGACGGTTGAGGTGGCACAAGGAACAGTTCTTGGACATAAGCTGTACATTATTTATGCCAACAGCCTACTTCAGTACATAGCGCATCAATCTAGAGACAACATCAATCCAGACAACAAAATGACGATCACCTCTTATGCTGATGATACCAACTTTCTGATGGGTGGACATAATGTTCAGGACCTTGTGGCTGACGCTGACAGCACTTTTAAAAGGTTTACCAATTGTGCTGATAAAAACAAGCTTGCGCTCAATAAGAGTAAGACAGCATGCGTGCTTTTTAAGCCCTCTAAATCAAAAAAGATATTGGACAAGATGTCGAACCTGATGGCCACACCATAACTTTGCAGACCTCTGCGAAATTGCTCGGATTTCATATCGATAGTGAGTTAAAGTGTAATGTCGACATCGATGAACTCTGCTCGCGAATATCATCCATTTCGTATGCAATAAGAACACTAACACAAAGATCAAGTACCTCTACTGTGCTGTCACTGTATTATGCGTGCTTCTGCTCACAACTAAGGTTTGGTATTATACACTGAGGATTAGCAAGTGAAGCAAATCGAGTTTTTAAACAACAAAAACAAGTAATGAGGATCATATTCAATACCCCGCATAGACACACTTGCAGAAACATTTTTAAGGAACAGGGTATCCTTACACTCCCCAGCATCTACATCCTGGAAGTGCTAGCCCATGTTTTTCAAAACAAGACCAAAAACACACGCAATGCAGTTGAACATGACTATACCACAAGAGGTAAATATAACCTGCAAACTGACAAACATCGCACAGGTCTGTACCAAAAGTTACTGTTCTACAATGGCTGAAAGTTGTTTAATGCATTGCCAGACGATGTACGGAATGTAGACACTTTACCAGTTTTGAAGAGGAGAGTGAAAACAATTCTCCTAAACAAGACGTGCTACTCTGTGGACGATTTTTACATATACCTAAACTACCACTAGACTACCTTAACCTTATGCACCTGGTGTTTCTAAATAACAATATTGGATTTAGATCTGTATTCTGCAACTTTTCTTTTGAACGTTATTGTGTGTTTTATCATTCTTTTTATTTTGTTTTTATGTGTTATTTAAAGAAAATTTTCGTGTTTGTTGTATGATTGTATGCGCTATCTTATTTTTATTGTTAACCCGTAGACATACATGGCATTTAGGTGACATTGACCTGTTTCATTGTTAATATATACATTATACATTAAGATACCTATAAGAATAAATATGGCAACAGGACTTGAAGGCGCCTTTGAGGAGGATTATTTTTAATTTGTAGTTGCCATGGAAATAAGGGCAACCGTCCAACAGTATCTGGACATAACATCAAAAAGAAATTACTTATGTTTCCCCTAAGAAGTTCGTGTGGAAGAGAAGGTACGTATATTATATAATATTGTATGGATGTTGTAATTTCAAGTGTTTTTACCTAAGTATTATAAGATAATTAAATCATATTTCCGTCTTTGTGAATACTTGTCAGTAAAGTCGTTTACTCATTAGATTATTGATGATGCGAGATTAAATTATATTTTCCAAATTTTTCAAATTGCTTCTGAGAAGGTTGTGATCTAAGAGAGTTTATTTTTAGTTCTTTCCTTTCACTTGTATCCCGACAAAGAAGGTTCGTAAAGCCATGCAATTTTTTAAGGTAAAATAGCATCCATGATGTTGCAATGTCAACTAGTAATCATCGACGTACGTCGCCCAGCCCACAATTAATTTCAATTTTCGATATTTCTTTTTTTTTTCAACAACACACCACGAGGGCTTACAGCCTAAATACTATCGTACCGTGGGTGTCGACAAGGAGGAAAGAAGCAACTTGTTAATTCTGGACTTGAAGGTTTGGAGGTTCGAGGGAGAAGGAAAAACATGTGCCGGCAAGGAGTTCCACAACTTGGAAGTCCTCAGGACAAAAAAGCGGGCATAACATGATGTTCTATGTCTGGTGACCTGGACAGTAAGAGGGTGCATTCGCTCTGTTCCCCTGGTAGATCTGTTGGAGGCAGCAGGTGGATGAACTATGGAAGAAAGCTTATCTGAGCAGTGTCCGTGCAGATATCTATAAAAGAGAGAGAGAGGTCACCAACGGCACGTCGGTGGGCAAGGGATGGCAGCCTTTGGGTGAGGGTATTGTCACCGATGAGACGTATAGCTCTCTTCTGAATGGAGTCCAGGATAGCGAGTGTAGAAGCGGCAGCAGCACCCCAGATGTGGGAGCACTATTCGAGGTTTGGTCTTATTTGTGAAGTATATAAAGTATAGAGATTAGCTGGTGAAAAGTATTTGCAAGCCCGGAAGAAGAAACCTAATTTCTTAGCAGCCGCTTCTGCAATTGATGTGACATGTTGGTGCCAATTGAGATTTCGATCCACAGAGATGCCAACAAGTGAAAAGGACTCATTACTTTGAATAACTTGGTTGTTTATTGTGATGGGTCTAGGGCTAGTGGATCTCTTATGAGAAAGAAAGCAAGACTGTGATTTGGTGGGGTTGAATTGTACAAGATTTGTACTTCCCCAGTCTAATATTTTTGGAGATCCGCGGAGATAAAACCCTCCATGAGTCTGCGATCCTCATCTAGTTGGGTTAAAGAGACAGGCTTAGAATATTGTATATTGGAGTGGAGGGTGCTGTCGTCCGCGTAACTGTGAACTGGGTTGGATGTGCTAGAGAGGAGGTCATTGATGTGCAGAAGAAACAAAGTAGGGGCTAAAGCTGAACCTTGAGGAATTCCTGCATTAATTGGATACAGTTTAGAGGAATGTCCATCCACGACAACAGAAATGCTTCGGTTAGAGAGGAAATTTGCTGTCCACGTACAGAGTTTTGGTGGTAGGCCATAGGCCGGTAGTTTATTAAGCAGCGCTGCGTACCAGACCTGGTCGAGTGCTTTGGATATGTCTAGAGCGACAATCTGGGATTCACCGTGTAGTTCCATAGACTTGTTCCAAGAATGGGTGACAAAGGAAAGGAGGTCGGCAGTTGATCTGCGCTGACGGAATCCATACTGCCTGTCGTGGATTAGACTGTGGTTTTCAAGAAATTTTAGTAATTCGGTGTTTATATACTTTCCCATCACTTTAGAGATGACTGAAAGGAGAGAAATAGGCCTGTAGTTGCTAGGAAGCGCTTTCGATCCTTTCTTGGGGACGGGTTGTACTCGAGCAGTTTTCCAATTACTAGGGAATATGCCTCTATTGTAAGATGTCTAAAACGGACGAGTCAGGGCAGGAGAAAGTTTTGGTGTGCATTTTTTGAGAACAATTGCTGGGATCTCGTCAAGGCCAGAGCCTTTTCTGGTATTTAGAGAAGAGAGCATCTTTCGTACTTTTTTAGTTTTGAAAATGATATCCGTCATTTTATACGTGACATTGGGGACTGTTGGTGGTTGAACATTTGGAGGTGGGTTGAGAGTAGAATTGCCGGCGAACAACGAGGCAAAAAGTTCAGCCTTGCCCAGGGCGGTAGAAACAATTTCATCCCCTGAGATAAGAGGTGGGAACGTGCTCTTGCAGAAATTATTCCCAATAGATTTAGCAAGAGTCCAGAAGGGTTTACTGCCGCTGGAGCTTGAGAGGACTTTGTTTTTAATGTGGTTATTAAAGGAGTTTTTTGCCTCAGAAAGAGTGCGGATATAGCGGTTTATTGCGTTTCTTGCTTGACGGTTTTCTTGACTGGGATTGTGTAGAAGCTTTTTGTGAGCTTTGACCTTTTCAAGTCTGGCCTTGTCACAGGATTTAGAGAACCAGGGCTTTTGAGTGGCTGCAGAGATTTTCTGTGTACGTGGAATAAATAATTCCATGCCACCTTGGATAATTTCGGTGACATTTTGTGAGATATCAGAGGGGTCAGGGTGAGAGAAGCAGACAGATGCCCATGGAAATGAGGAAAAGTAATCTCGCATTTCGTCCCAATTCGCGGAGTTGTAGTGCCAAACGATACGTGGGTGTGATGACTGTGTGACCTCGGGTTGCATTGCGCAGGAAGCAGTGACCATGCCCTGGTCAGTGCGACCGAGGGGGGCGGTGACTGATATCTTATAGCATTCAGGTTGTGTAGTAAGAAGGAGATCCAAAGGATTTGAGCTGTGTGTTGGTAAGTAGGTTGCTGAACCATGTTGGCTAAAGAATTGCTGACAGCAAAGGCATTCGCTGCTCTCCCTTGTGGATCAGTTTTTGAAGATTCTAGCCATTCCTTATTATGGACGTTGATCTCACCAAGAATAGTGACCTCGGAGGAAGGATATTCAGAAATCAGATGGTCGGTTTTTTCAGAAAGGTAGTCAAAGACCGGGACAAAGTTGTTGTCAGAAGGTGACCGGTAAATGCAACAGATGAATTTAGTTGCAGCCCTGAGAGAGAGTTTTATCCATAGTATGTCTTTTCTTCCAGCTTCTAAATTGGGGAGTCTGGTGCAGTGTAGATTGCTACGGACGTATGCGCACACGCCTCCATACAATCTAAAGGAAGTAAGGAGCTCATACCCCGGGAAATTAAGGTGATTAGTGGCTGTTTTGGCACTGATTTGGGTTTCGGTGAGGAAGAGGAGTTGGGGCCTATTAGCCTGGAGGAAATGGTGGACGGAGTTCAGGTTAGAATTTAGGCCACATATATTCGAGAAGGATATGTTGAATTTTGATGTTGGCTCCCCCTGTACACACCTCTCCCGGAGATCCAAATTTTACCTCCGGAATGTTTTGCACAAGGAGGAGCCATCATCATCTTTGCTTATCAGGGAAACCGACTCATACACCAGAACCGGAGCCGTCCGTTGGGACTTCACCGGCCCCCTTGATGCATGGGGTGGTACCTCCTCGGGCGTGGAAATTTCCACTGCCACCTGCGAAGAGAGGGAGCGAGACTTTAGTAGACCATCAGCCCTGGGCGTTATTCCCATAGCCGACAGTCACGCCAGGGGTGGCACGAGGAGCCAGCCTCTAGGAGTCCGGTAGCTAAATCATGCGTCGGTCAATCAAGAGAACGACCAGCGCACGACCAGGCTAAGGGACCACACCCCCCATCTATAAAAAAAATGTTCAGGAAAGCTGAAGCTGCACATATTTGCAGACTTCAATAAATCCCCGCTAATTTAACATCCTACGGGGTGTTGCAAATTTCATAAAAAAAAGATCTTCAATCATACACCCTGTATATGATCAAAACTGAAATTTGAAAACAAATCCTGGGACATCGTTTTTACTGATGAAACAAAAGCTACAGTTTGAAAAAATATTATATTATAGCGGTACGAGGAAATGAACTTTCAAATTACGATAACTGTTTAGTGGTGCGTTACTTTTGACGCGAAGTGTATGTATTAAAAAGTCAAGTTAAATCTAAAACGTAAACCACTTCCCAATTCGATATTGAACCCAAATATTAAATTGTTTACATTTCAACCAAACAATATCTGCTACAGTGCTGCCGCTAGCTATACGTATATATGGACAAATAACAGAAAATGCACTGTAAATGATGTTATTTCGCGGCCAACCAGTTTTTCTTCGGCCACGGTTATTTTCAAAGAAATATACTTTTGCACTTTCCAAGCAGAAAGGGACCCAAGTAGCACAATAATTGTACAATGGCGGCAGCACTGTCTGCTTTATGACCCTCCATCTAACAATGGGGAGTAGAACTAATGGCGTTTAAACCATTGATGTGTACAATTTAGGAGTTCAAGCATATTATGTTTCAATGGTTTAAAAGTTAAGAACAAAAACCAGGAGCACTAAATGAAGAAGTAACTGTTCTCTCTCCCTCAATCAGTAACAAGCCCTCGAATTATTAAATGTAGGCATACTTCAAAACGTAATACTAACAGAAATAGAGCAAAAAACTGCTTATCTAACACCATTTTACCATGCCTTTTTACTGTTTACCATTATATTCTGGATCTATATGTACAGCAACTTAAATGATGTTAAAAACTGATATTCGGAAATAAATTAACTCCATTTAATAGGTCCTGCTGATATTTAGCTTACACTCAACGTTTGCCGGCTTCTCAAAGGGGATTTAATTTTTCCTTAGAATATAAAAGAACAGGAAGGCGCATTTCCATAAATATCGTGCGACGTGTCAGCCGTCAACCTCATATTTGTTCATTCATCTTTAGCAGTTTGTGCCGGGCAGTGAACATCTTACGTTTGTGTTTGTTGGGAAATTAGTGTGAAACAGTGCTATTATTGTGATTTATCTTATATACTGGGTGATTATTTTGTTAATTTAATTTTTGACAACGAACACCTCTGTCTTATTTTAACAGCTGCAGGGACCTTTCAGGGTCTAACTATTTTTTATAATGCTCAATATGCTCTTTCTTGATGTTTTATATTTTCAGAGCTCACGGTAATGCTGAAGCATGCGCAGTTAAGTAGTCACGCACAGTTCTGAATTTGTTTGTTTTGTTAGTTTTTGCGGATATTCTATGTTCTATGTGTTTCTGGATTCATGGAAAGTTGTTCGAAACATTCTGAATCAGATATGAGAATAATTTGGATTGTAAATTGATATTACTTCATCGCTTCGTCGTAATAATCTTTATTGCTCGTTGATTATTAGTTCTTCCAGGAAGCCATATATCCAGTATATCCATTGACCCGAACATTGTCAGATGTACGACAGGTCAGGTCAGGTCATCTCGGTGCAGAACAAGGTAGTATGTTGCCACGAGAACTCTAATTAACACAAAATGTTATAATTAGAGACTGTGTACAACCAACAGACAATGTTTGTAGTTAGCCCTGGACCATTTTCCCTAAAAGGGACAATGTATGTAAGGCTAGATGTGTTCTCACCATAATGTAAAACACGGACTGGTTTCTATCTAATTAGAGCTCGTCAGTGCATTATACTTGTTACAGGGAGGACACACCTATAAAATAATACAGCTATAAGGCAGCCAGCATACTAAAACCTTGTGAGATGTACGCCAGAGTCGCCATCTCGGTACGGAACCAGGTAGTATGTTGCCACGACAGCTCCACTTAACACAAAATATTAAAAATAGGGACTGTTTACAACCAACCGACAACACATAAATATTAATTGGCAAAAAAAAAAAGGGAATCATAAGTCATGTGTAATCGTAAATTTTAAGGCATTTTTGGTATTAATATTCATTGGATTTAGATTGTCACTTGTGTTTCGTGTTAAAGATTACCGAAACATTTTTAATTTTTTAATACTATAGTTTCAGCTTGCTATTTAATTTTCTTAATCTTGGAATCATAGACAGATTTTTATAGAGACTTTTTATTTTTAAAATAAAGGAGGTATCTATGAAGTATCTATTAATTATACCAAATACTATATAGTCATTATATAGTATTTGCTCATGATATAATGACTCTTGTATCATGGTATTTGCTTATATATAATCAGACATTGATTATTAATTAATGAGTTTATGGTAAAGCAAACCAAATATTGACTTATTAAAGAGCTGCAGTATTACTAATGTAGTTTATAGGTTCAGTGCAATCTCTAAAAAAAAATTGTTTAGATACGTTTAACTGAGTGGGGTTAAAAATGCCTCATTTATTAAATCTTAAATTGTTTATTTGCAAACGTTAGTCGAATAAATGTCATTACATCGATCAAAATCTTATTTTTTACTCCGAATTTTAAAATTGGTCATATGGCGCCAATATTGCACATTTCTTGTCCATCTGATTGACAAATATAAATTCCCTAGGAACAACACAGTCAAGAACGTCAATGTCAATTGTTAGCTTCTGCTTGTGTGTGGCGTTTTAACCTTTAGATTAAATATTCGGCATTATAATTGTTTATTTATTAATAATCAAAGTAGCCAATGGAATAAGTTGTGTGAAAGCGCTTAGCATTTAATAAATTCTAGTTTTTGAGTGAGTAATAAAATATTCAGACATGTATAGAACCGACAAACAGTTCATGAGAAATCCGGCAACTGCCGCTCAAAGAATTTACATCGGTGCTTTGCCGAAAACAGTTGTCGCTGCGGATTTAGAAGAAAAGTTTGGTGCTCATGGCAAGATCGTGGGACTTTCCGTACAAACCGGATTCGCATTTATTCAATTTGATACAGATCAACAAGCTCAAAGTGCTATAAAAGCGGAACATGGCGCTTTGTTGCACGGCAAGAAAATTGTTGTTAGACAAGCCTTAGGCAGAACGAACGGTCCAGCGCAGCAGCAGCAGCAGCAACAACCACCACAACAGAAGTTTCAGCAGAACAGGAGTTTTCCACAACAAAATCAACAAGGAAGAGGTCCTCCAGGCAGAGGACTTCTAGGTGATGGTCCAGCAAAATCTTCATCTCGTAACGAAGAAGATGATAACATGAATATCGATGATCCGTTTGATAAGGATGCAGACATGGAAGGTAAAGCATCGGAGGGCTCTGCTAGACAGGACGAAGGAGATGGAATGGCCAATAAACCAGAAGGTCCCATCAGATCTAGGTTCGAACCTCCACCAGGCAGGGATGATGAAGAAGATTTGAGATTTGAAGAGCCACCTTCAAAGTATGATGAACCTCCATCTAGATATGATGAGCCACCTTCAAAATATGATGAGCCACCTTCTAAGTATGACGAACCTCCTTCAAGATTTGATGACCCTCCTTCTAAATATGATGAACCTCCATCAAGGTATTATGCACTAACTTTTATTGTGTTAACAGTAATAGTAACTTACATAGGACAATAATATTTTAAATTAACCAATAGGGATAGATTTTGCCGCACACAAATAAGGTGTATTTTAAATTAACCAATAAGGATAGATTTTCCATTTCACAAATAGTGTGTATATAAGCTAGATGCATTCTCACAACAATTAGAACCGTAGAGAGAATGCATCTAGCCTTACATACTTTGTCCCTATATTACGGTAGAAATTGGGACAATCCTGTATTGTAGACACCTCTTTAGTAAACAAACAATTCGGGTGAAATCGGAACGTGAAGTGGATGCTGTACGATATGCACTGTTGCCAGATGAGTATTAGCAAGAGTCATTTTAAATATAGAAGGATATCGAGGGGTG
Source organism: Tillus elongatus (assembly GCA_964006375.1). Lineage (NCBI taxonomy): Eukaryota > Metazoa > Arthropoda > Insecta > Coleoptera > Cleridae > Tillus > Tillus elongatus. Next base: position 234,972,039 of record OZ023263.1, read on the forward strand.
AACAAATGTGTTTATAATGTAAATAAATTAAAATATGGCGTCATCTACATAAATCGATATTTGACATATTTTGCGGAAAGCAGTAGGAAAACGGAAATGTAAACAGTTAATTTTCAGCAATGGTGATCCAGGGGGAAAAACGTGATATAGAAGGAATTCAAGGGGTGAACAAATGTTTTTTTAAAGTATTAAGGCAAGTTAATGTCTCAGAATGTGTGTATATGCCTGCATGCATACTGCTTTGTAACTCTTAAGATATCTTTCGTATTTAGCCAGGCGAAAATGCAAAATGCATCCCTTCATCTGAAACAAAATAAAACATTTTGAAGGGAAGCCCATTTCGAGCCATCTTCTCGGCAGTTGTCAGTAGAAATTGCTTCATTACCATGAAACACTGCGATTTTTCAAAATAATATACTGGTTACCGTTTGATATTTGCATATACAGTTGTATTTATCATCTGCAATTCGCAACGGAAATTGTTTCATTGACTTTTCTTACTCATTTAAGGTTGGAAACTAAAATATAAACAAACACTTCGAAGGGAAGTCCATTTTGAGCCATTTTCTCGGTTATGTTTATCATCCACAGTTGTCAGTAGAAATTGCTTCATTACCATGAAACATTGAGACTTTTCAAAATAATATACTGGTTACCGTTTGCTATTAGCATATACAGTTGTATTTATCACCGGCAATTCGCAACGGTAATTGCTTCATTGCCCTTACTAAAGTGTCATTAATTCACCTCACTGTCCGGGAAATTTGGGTCTTTAACGTGCCCAATATCGCATGGGCACGGGACCGACGGCTTTACACCCCCTGGGAAGGGTGGAATGTGTCACAATGGCACAACCTCTATTGATGTTACTGATGTACCAAAAAGGGAGGAGAGGCACACGTTTTTCCCCCTGGACCACCACGGCTGAAAATTAACTTTACATTTCCGTTTTCCTACTGCTTTCCGCAAAATATCTCAAATATAGATTCATGTAGATGACGCCATATTTTAATTTATTAACATTATAAAAACATTTGTTCACCCCTTGATTTCCTTATATATCACGTTTTTCCCCCTGGACTACCATTGCCGAAAATTAACTGTTTACATTTCCGTTTTTCTACTGCTTTCCCCAAAATATCTCAAATATCGATTCATGTAGATGACGCCATATTTTAATTTTCATACATTATAAAAACATTTGTTCACCCCTTGATATCCTTCTATATTTAAAATGACCCTTGCTAATACTCATCTGGCAACAGTGCACATCGTACAGCGTCCACTTCACGTTCCGATTTCACCCGAATTGTTTGTTTACTAAAGAGGTGTCTACAACACAGGATTACCGAAATTGGGCCAGGGCTGACAATTTATTAAATTGTTAGGTGGTTGTATACAGTTTCTGTTTTTTAACACTTTGTGTTATTTGGAGCTGGCGTGACAACATACTACTTGGTTCCGCAACTAGGTGGCCACACGCTCACCACTCACTTAGTGTGTATATGAACCTAGCTTTAAACATTCTTTAGTGTTGGAGGCAAGAGTTATCATCATGACCAACCTCCCCAAGTCCGAAAGGTCCATTTTCGGCATCAAAACTGTGTGCGACCTCCGCGTCAAGGTGGAGTCGCTACACAAAAAGAACCTTCCGAACCAGTGCCATCGCTGCCAAAGGTTTGGTCACTCCCAACAGTCTTGTAGGGGAGCCCCCCGCTGCGTAAAATGCAGCAGCCCCCATTTGTCTGTGGAGTGTAAAAAGCCCCTATCCGTCGACCCAACTTGCTGTAACTGCGAGAAGAGTCACACCGCCAACTAAGGTTGCCCGAAATTCCCCAAACCCAACAAACAGACCTCCCAATGAAAGCCGCAAATTTCCTATGCTGCTGTCACTGAATCTTATCGCCCCGCCCAACCCTCAACAACCCCGAAACCGGCTACACCCAAACCGAACCCAGCTCCCCCTGCAAAAGCAGCTTCCACTGCAAAGGCAGCTCCCGTCATAGACCTGTCCAGTGCATTCTCCCTTATTACCACGATCAAGCTCACACAGCTGAAGTTGGTCACGGGGAAAGTCCTGAACATTCTCCAAACTTCCCCTGATCTGCTGACGCTGATCACTTCTGCCATCCCGCTAATCCCCGAAATCGTGTCAATCTTCAAGAAGTAAATGATTTCTCGAATAAAGCCACAATCCCTGCAAGTTGCATCATGGAATGCAAACGGACTATCCTGCAAAAGAAATGAGCTCCAAGAATTCTCCCAACGCTTAAAACTGGACGTTATTCTAGTCCAGGAAACCAAAATGCGTCTTCCAACCAATCCGAAACTCCCCAACTATACACTGCACCGCAATGACCGCACCACTTCCAGAGGTGGCGGCATGGCAGTGTATGTTAAGACAAATATTGACCACCACCCTCTCAGTACGCCAGCCCTGCAAAATATCCAGGCTACGCAAACCGTAGTCAACACTTCTTCTTAGACCTCCTAGACTTCTTATTCGATACCAACCAGCTGATAATAATTGCTGGCGATTTAAATTCCAAACACCCCAATTGGCATTCTCGTAATGCCAACGCGTGGAGAATCCTCCATGCCTATGTCGAAAACCATGCAAACTGCACAGTTGACGCTCCCCAAATACCCACACACTTCGGCAGTGCGGATAGACCTGATGTGCTCGACATAGTAATCATGTCGAACACCACCCTTCTCCATGAAATATCAACCCAAAACGACCTCTTGTCGGACCATAACCCAGTCATATTGCAGCTCGGCGACGTCAGCGACGAACCCGCCCTGATAAGGAAAAAGGTACTGTGGCCAGTTTTCACAGATCACCTTAAAAACACCCTTGGCAATATTCCGGTTATCCGCAGCATCCCCGAACTCGAGGGTTTAGTGTATAATCTACAGTCCAAAATTCAATGTTCTATCGAACATGCATTAAGGACTTACCCCGCCCAGAGCAATCTGCCACCATTTCCGTCCAGTATCAGAGAAATGATACTCGAAAAAAACCGCGTGCGTAGACTAGCTCAACACACCGGAAACCCCACCGACAAACGAGACGCAAACAGACTCATCAAACAAGTACGATCCGCCCTACAAGAACTCCGCAACAATCGTTGGGAGCGTTGTTTACCCAAGACAATTCCATCTGGCAAATGGCTACAGCCCTTCGCTCCCAAAAACTTCCGATATCCCTAGGTCACGGCCGAAACTGTGTCGTATACACGGATTCAGAGAAAGCTACTGCATTCGCAAATCATCTGGAGTTGCATTTCAGTCCGAATTATAAACAACGTTGATCTGTCGCATGTAGCAAGAACGCACCGCTATGTCAGGAGTGCGCTTCGCGCCACCCCACAAAGCCGTTGTATTCCTAGTTACGATTATGAATGCCATGCTGCGATTTCAAGATTTTCCTTCCATGTGGAAACTTGCCGACATTATCAACATCCCGAAACCCAGCAAAGATCCGCTGTTCCCTCAGAACTACAGGCCCATTAGCCTGCTACCAGTCATCGGCAAAATCTACGAAAAACTTGATTCAGAAAAGGCTAGCTTCTTTCACCTCAGAAAATCATATCCTCCCGGATGAGCAATTCGGTTTCAGACACCAGCACTCCACCACAGACCAACTCCTTCTAGTGGTGGAAAACATCACTGAGGGATTTAATAAAAACAAGTCAACTGGTGCAATATTTCTTGACATTGCTCAAGCCTTCAATAGGGTTTGGCATGCGGGCCTCCTAAACAAACTTCTATCATTTAATTATCCTCTCCCTCTGATTCTGCTAATCAGGTCACACCTGCAACAGAGAAAGTACCAGGTCAAACATCTGGGAGCCAAATCTAGAATGTACCCAGCCATGGTTGGTCTCCCGCAGGGTTCTACTATCTCCCCTCTGCTGTACAATATATTTGTCGCTGACATTCTGACAGCCCCCCTAAACGTGGCATACGCACCGTACGCAGACGACACTACCATCCTCCGCAGCTCCACTTAGCTGAGGATAATTACCGAACAACTTCAGACCGCTGTAGTCAAGCTGCAAGCATGGTATAGGAAATCCCTTGTAGCCATAAACCCCGATAAATGTTCAGCTGTCCTATTTTCCAAGAGGAGACGCACACCTCACGAACACGTATCATTAGACAACCGTCTAATTCCCTGGCAAGATTCCGCCAAATACCTAGGGGTTTTCCTCGACAAACACTTAACATGGCACCCCCATGTCGATCACGCCCGAAAAAAAGCCTCCATGTTCATCTCGAAGCTGTTCCCACTTCTAAATAGAAATTCCAAACTGTCCATGAACAAGTTGCTCATGTTCAAAGTCATCATCTGGCCAGCCTTGACCTATGCATCACCTGCATGGGCCACCGCGGCCACAACACACATCAAGAGCCTTCAAATCATCCAGAACAAAATTCTGAGAATAGTTACCGGAGCACCATGGTTTGTCAGAAACAGTCAGATTCGCTCTGATCTGGAAATGCCTTCGATACTTGAGTTCATAACTCAACTATCCACAACTCATTTTGCAAAAGCCGCTTCTCACCCAAATGCTCTTCTCCGTAGTGCCACCGACTACGACAAGCAACTTCCGCATAAGCATAAGCGTCCAAAGCTTATACTTACCCGCTAACGCCCCCGCGGCAAACAGAATGGAAACATTCATACCCAAAAAGTCATTGTGTAAAATCTTTCCGACGGAGGTATGGGCTAAGGTCCGGTACTCCCAGGGAGGGGGTTTTAGTGAGTACAGTCTCACAGTACCTCGATATCCCACGGCACCTACGGAGCCGTGAATGGGGTCTGCATGAGCATTTCCTCCTGTATCAAAAAAAAAAAAAACAGGCAAGAGTTATTTCAACAGAGGTAACATTTTTCAGAGCCTAACATCGTTGCAACAGCTCCCTGTGCCTAACCAAAGCATTTTATATTTGTCAAAATGTTATTTGATTGCTGCAAGACTGGACTGTATTAGATGTGTTAAATTTGACCACAGTTAAATGCAAATAACCTTTAAATAACAAAATTAGGGTAAATTTTAGGTGTATTGATCACTTTGGCAGGTCGAAATACTTTTAAAAAGCCTAATTTTCAATATGCCATTTATTTATCAGTGCTAAAACACTAAGTGAGTGGTGGACGTGCCGCCACCTAGTTGCGGAACCAAGTAGTATGTTGTCATGCCAGCTCCAAATAACACAAAGTGTTAAAAAATAGAGACTGTATACAACTAACTAACAATTTAGAAAATTGTCAGCCCTGGCCCATTTCTACCCTAATATAGGGACAAAGTATGTAAGGCTAGATGCATTCTCGCAACAATTAGAACCGCAGACCGGTTTCGCTCTCATTAGAGCTCTTCAGTACGGCATACTAATTGTAGCAAAAATGCATCTAAAGTAATACGACTATAGTATAGCTAGCCTCTCAACACTAAGTGGGTGGTGGACGTGCCGCCACCTAGTTGCGGAACCAAGTAGTATGTTGTCACATACTTTGTCCCTACATTGGGGTAGAAATGGGCCAGGGCTGACAATTTTATAAATTGTTAGTTAGTTGTATACAGTCTCTATTTTTTAACGCTTTGTGTTATTTGGAGCTGGCGTGACAACATACTACTTGGTTCCGCAACTAGGTGGCGGCACGTCCACCACTCAGTGTTGAGAGGCTGGCTATACTATAGCCGTATTACTTTAGGTGCGTTTTGGCTACAATTAGTATGCCGTACTGAAGAGCTCTAATGAGAGTGAAATCGGTCTACGGTTCTAATTGTTGCGAGAATGCATCTAGCCTTAAATGCTAAAACAATTGTAATATGTATGTTAATTGAGCTGGGTAAACATGCCAATTGTTAATGAGATAAGTCAGAATTTTTTTTTTAATAGGATACATGTACTTCCCACTTTAATATCTGTTTGTTTCTTTAATTCATTTTAAAAGGTTCGTTTATTTTTTAATAATTAAGTGACTTACTAAATAATAGATAAATGTACTGCTTAAAGATTTTAAAATTTGTAAGTATGTCTTGGGTAAGTAAATACTTATTACTTTGTATTACAGGTATGATGAACCTCCTCCGCCACGATTTGATGAACCTCCTTCTCGATTTGATGATCCTCCATCTCGATTTGATGAACGGGACAGACCAAGGTTTGATGATCCTCCGCCCAGAGGTGAACCGCGATTTCAGCGTGGGGGAAGAAGACGTGGACGTGGTGGTAGAGATATGCCAGGTGGTCGAGATATGCCAGGTGGTCGAGATATGCCAAGTGGCCGAGATATGCCAGGTGGCCGAGATATGCAAGGTGGTCGAGATATGTCAGGTGGCCGAGATATGTCAGGTGGCCGAGATATGCCAATTGGTCGGGATATGCCACTTGGTCGAGATATGCCAATTGGTCGAGATATGCCAATTGGTCGAGATATGCCAATTGGTCGAGATATGCCGGGTGATAGATTCCAACCACCTCTACGTCATGATAAGTTCAGAGATCAGCCTTTTTATGACAGGGAAGAACCATTCGCTCCACCACCATACAATCCACCACCGCCTGTTGAAAGACCTGAGAGGAATGACTGTGAAATCATTGTCGTAGCCAAGGCACTAACGTGAGTATAATATATATTTATTTATTTATTAACCACTACAATAACAGTTACAAAGATTATATAATCCACGCAACTCCCACAGAGATAAACATAGTTATCTGTTAGTGGGACTGGTTACGAAGTAAAAACAATTTGATTCCAATTGTTATTACATAACTTCAGGTGTCCCTCAGGGACCTAACCTAGGACCTTTACTCTTCTTGCTTTTCATCAACGACCTGATCTTTATTTTGCAAGCCAAACACCTTTTTTTTTTGGTGACAATCTTAATCTAATGACAGTGCCTTGAGAAATATTAATAAGGAAGAAAGATTAAATTATATGTTAAAAATTAAAGAGGCAAAAACTGCCTATTATCAAAACGGTTAATAATTCATTGAATAAACCGAGGGAGCTCTGGAAGATAATAAACTCAAAGCTCAACAGGCACACCAAGAGGAGTGAAGCTTCCCACCTTAAAATTGAGGGCACAACTGTAAGCTGTCCTTTGGAAATAGCCAATGAGTTTGGTCGTTACTTCTCGAATGCTGCTCAGATGGCTGTTTCAGATTATTTTGGCGAGAACCTTTCACTTCCAGCAACATGTTCGAAATATTCTTCCAACTCTTTGTATTTTCATCCAGTGACTGAGGCACAACTACTTGATGTAGTTGGCTCTTTGAACAGTAAGCCCTCGACCGGTATGGATGATATCCAGTCCTCTCTGGTGAAGCAACTAACTGGTTGTTTACTGTCACCTTTGCTTCATATAGTTAATTTGTCATTTAAGAGTGGTTGCTTTCCAGAACATCTAAAGGTATCTAGGGTTATTGGTTTATTTAAGCAGGGAGATGAAAGTGATCTAAATAATTATCGTCAAATCCACCAACTGAGTGTCTTCTCAAAAATTTTAGAAAAGGTGGCACACAGCAGAATAATGAATTTTGTCAAGGCAAATAACCTCTTGACAACTTGTCAGCATGGTTTCCAGGAGAAAAGATCTACAGAAACTGCTTGTTTTAGAATGGTGAATTGCGTGTATGAAAACATCGATCGGGGAAACTTTGTGGTCACTGTGTTCTTTGACCTCACCAAGGCTTTTGACACTGTGGATGTCAACATATTGAGTGAGAAATTAATTGCTTTGGGAATTCGTGGAACATTCTTGGAGTGGATTAGGTCATTTATGAGTGGCACGTCACTGAAAGTAAACTTTAAGAATAATATCTCTAATGAGTATGACATAGGCTTAGGTGTTCCACGAGGTTCAGTGCTGGGCCACTGATATTCATACTATTTATCAATGATATGGCATTGTATGTGCTTGGGGGGTGGGGGTCTGGTAACTGTGTTTGTTGATGACACTTGTGTTACTGTCTAAGCTGATACTAGAGAGGGGCTTCTTCATGATGTTGGCGCTGTGATAGACCAGTTCCGGGCTTGGTGTGATAGAAACAGACTTATCGTGAATACTGGAAAAACTGCATATGTAGAGTTCATAAACAGGAAGTCCTTGAATAATATCGGCATGACTCTGGTAGACACTGTAAAGTATTTAGCTGTACATTTAGATGCCAGTCTATCATGGCAGAATCAGATTGATATAGTTTGCAAGAGCCTGAATAAAGCATATTTTGCAATACTACAGATGAAAAACACTGTTAACTTAAAGAGCATAATAAACATGTATTACTCCTTGGCATACCCTCACATAAGTTATGGTATTATATTCTGGGGTGGGGCGGTGACTGTGAGCAGAGTTTGTGTATCTCAAAAGTGATTACTGAGGTTAATGTTTAATCTAAGGCCAACAGAAACATGCAGAAATGTATTTCGAGATCACAGCTTGCTTATGGTTCAATGTATTTACATCTTAAAATGTGTCTGTTTTGCAAAGAATAGTTTGGAACTGTTTACCTGTAACTCCTCCTATCATGATTATGAGACGTGTCACCAGGCTTCATTAAGAATACCGCTTCACAGAACAACAAAATATAAATATGGCCCCTATTACAACTGTATTATGTCTTTCAATGCTTTACCAGCTGAGTGTAGAAAAATAAGAACTTTTTATACATTTAAGAGGGAAGTTAAACGATTTTTTGTTGAGGAAGCATTTTACAGCCACGAAGATTTCCTGAATTTCGCTAGTCGGTGATTCGGAGTTCATTATTTGTGGGGTTCATCATTTGGCGTTGATTGTCTGTTTTGTTTTGTTTCTTTTTTTTTTGCTTTGTTTCTTCTTTTTTTTGCTTTGTTTGTGGGTTTTCATATTTTGTCTGCTGGCGTGTTTGTATCTTGATTTGTTTGTGTGAATTTTATCGTTGTTTATAGTAAATCATTTGTTTGTATATTTTATTTAGTGACATATTTGTCAATTTTTGAGTACGTATATCTTCTTTATATTTATATATATTTAGGTTCTTAACATGCTGTTCTTTATTTATACGTATGTTTTCTTTTTTGTTTGTACATGTTTAAGACTTTAACTTATTCTGTCTTTGTTTACAGACATTTAACTTTTAATTAGTCTTTGTTTTTGTTTTATTTGATCACTTGTGCTGGACTATATTTTTGTTCATGTATACATATGACCTGTCACATGTACTGCTTGTACCCAAGGTGGCCAATAAAAATTATTATTATTATTATTATTATATTTGATACTGCTTCAGGTGTGTGGCGTTGATAGTAATGAGTCTCGCAGAAAAGTCGCTTCAATAAGGTCCCTTTATAAGCATTTAAATAATTTGTTAGATTCCACAGAACTGTTTGGACAGATTAACTTTCTTGTACCTAGAATAAATGCTGGGAGCTGTGATACTTTTTATCTTCCAACTAGGAGAACAAATCTACTTATAAGATCACCTATTCATACCACTGTTGGCAATTATAACTCCATAAGTAACATATATGTGACATTAATTACGTATGTATGAATGAGGTCATTAGAGTCGCACTAGTTTTTGTTTGTAGTCCTTTAAGTTTTGAAAATAACTGTTAATCCCTAATGACAAGGGAGCTCCTGCTTTTGTATGTGGTGATTATAATTTAAATTTTTTAGATAAATACAGTGCAGATGTTGTGAGGTTGCAAAATTTAATGACTTTTTACGGTTTCTTTGCCTATTTTAGTCAGATTTCGCGAAGGCAGGATGCCTCGGCATCTTGTATTGATAACATATTTTGCAATGTACGCTCGGCTGATGTTGAGACTAAAACATTGACAAATATAATAGGAGATCATAACACGCAGTTATTATCGTATAGTATCCCGGGTATTGATCAGACTCCTGTTGAATATGTGTATAAAAGGTCATTCAGTCAGGAGAATATATCCCATTTTGTGTATCTTTTGAAAAGTGCATCCTGGGACCTGGTCTATCGGGAGCCAGTGGCGGCAAAAACATTTGATGTTTTTTTCTCTGAGTTTGATGCCTTGTTTCAGATTGCGTTTCCGGTTGTCAGAAAAAGATCCATGCCCGGCAAGATTCCTCCTAAACCATGGATATCAGCGGAACTTGTAAGAGAGGGCTGTTTGCTTCGAGATTTTCCACTTCTACTGGATACGGTCACAGATCCGCCGTTTACTGAGTTGTATAATAGTCTAAAGAAACAGCACGGTGCTAGGTTAAAAGAAGCCAAGAAAAAATACTATGAAAATAAAATCTCTAAGGGCTTCAAACCGAAGTAAAGCTATGTGGGAAGCAATTATAGAAAATGTCAACGTGGGGCAGATGAACAGCAAGGCGGAAAATCTGAGTATTCTGTCTGGTGACAAAGCCGTTATGACAGATCCTAATATGATGGCTGACCGTCTCAATGCGCACTTTGTCGACTTTGTTAAGAGTCTGACAAAGAACTGTGACATAAATTGTGCATTGAAAAATAGCTCTAATCCCTATCTATGTTTTTATATCCTGTCTCAGAGGATGATGTATTAGAGATCATAAAATTAGTTTCAGCTAAAAATTCATCAGGAATAGATGAAATATCATGTAGTCTTCTTGGCGGGGTTGCTCATTATGTGGTGGCTCCACTAACTTACCTTATAAATGTGTCGTTTGAAATCGGTTGTTTTCCTGAGCGTCTGAAGGCGGCCATTGTCGTCTCGCTCTTTAAGAAGGGAGATCCACGTCTTTTGGACAACTACAGGGTGATTGCGCTGCTTTCAGTTTTTTCTAATATCTTTGAGAAGGCATTTCTGCTAAGACTCAGGTCCTTTCTGGAGAGATACAATTTGCTGTCTCCGTGTCAATTTGGCTTTCGTGGGCAGCTGTCAACTCAGGATGCCGTGCTTAGCACTTACCTGACAGTCTTGGATTACATAAATAGTGGGTCCAAGTCCGCCGGGCTGTTCTTCAATATTTCGAAAGCGTTTGATGCTGTCAACCATTCCCTTTTATTGCAAAAATTTGAGCATTATGGCATAAGAGGAAATGCATATTTATGGTTAAAAAGCTACCTGTCTGGGAGAAGTCAGGCTGTCAGGAGACGACTGATAGGTAAGAACTATATGTCTGGCTTTTCAGCCGTGTTGAGCGGCGTGCCGCAGGGCAGCATATTGGGCCCTGTTTTGTTTACAATTTATCTTAAGGATATTGTTTATGATCTCCAGCAATACCACTTAACTTTGTACGCAGATGACACCACTGCTGCAATCTCAGGGGAAAGTTTTGAAGAGCTTGGTGCTGCAGCTGTGTGTGTGTCTCAGGTGTCAGCCTAGTGTTCGTGAAATGGTCTGGTTCTTAACACGCGGAAAACTGAAATGCTTCTTTTTTCTCCGGTGGGTGTGCATCCGAATCTGAGCCTATATGTGAGATCTAATAACGGTTCAATAAGACAGGGCACATCTGTAAAGTTTTTGGGGATCCATCTGGATTCTAACTTATCATGGGACGTCCATGTTGACCATGTGGTGGCCTCTCTTGCATCTGGGAATTACGCGTTGCTGCACCTGAGGGATTCCTTGAGTACTCAGGCGTTGTTGACATGCTACTATGGTAATGTCAACTGTCTCCTGGCATATGGTTTGCTTTGTTGGGGCGGCTGTGTGCATCTGGGGAGGGTTTTGTTGATGCAGAAGAGAATTGTCCGCACCATGTTTGGCCTGCCATCTTCCGCATCTTGTAGACCATTATTTAAACGGTATGGCATTTTAACAGTGACGTGCCTATATATGCTCGAGGCACTTTGTTATGTCAGAAAAAATATTGCAATTTTTAGTACCTGCGGTAATATTACAGCGTATGAAACAAGACAGGCTAAAGATTTGTATGTTCCCCCTTATAGGATCGAACAGATTAATCGCGCACCTCGCAACACTGCAACACGCTTATTGTGTTGCAGTATATGGACGAATATTTTAATTTTAAATTTTAGCGTTGATAAGCTGTTTTTGTGTTTTGACTATTTCCGTTATCTTGTAGATCTATGGAACAGTGCTACTAAATAAATAAATGCATACTTAAATTTCTTTGTCCTTTAATTGGGTGTGAACCTGTTGAAAAATAAAGCGATAAATAAATAAAATATAATATACAACATTTAATTTTCTAGGGAATATGCAGAGTACATTGAACAAAGATTAAAAGGTCTTGGTCTGATTGTTGATTTGCTCTTTCCAAATGAAGATGTGCCGATTGGTCGTGTCTTGGCAAACATTTCCAGCAGAGGTTGCCTGTATGCTATCCTGATTATGCCGCAAAATGAAGAACACAGGAGTCTTACGTTAAATGTTCTACATGGTCTTCCTCAAGGTAAAAATATATATAGCGTTGAAATTTAAAATCAGGCTTATTAAATTAATATTTCAAATTTAGAGCACCGAAACATGCCAATAGAGGATGCATTAATTTTGATCACCCGAAATTTTGAAGCTTATATGCGTGGAAATCCTGTTGGTCCAGAAGCTTCAAGCGGTTTGGCAATGACACTAGCAGATCGTCATCCGATGTCTGTCCAGGTAAGATTATTCACCATGTTCTACGCATTGTTTTTCTTTCTTCAAGTATGTAGGTCATACTACTAGATAACACTTTGAGCCTGTGACTCTTGCTGATCTGAATAAGTATGTAAACATGATGAAAAAAGGTAGCATTACAGAGATCCTCAGCACAGAGTTTTTGAGAGTAACCTTTGGAGTGATTGGTCATGTAATTTTGAATTTTATTAATGTCTCCCTTAAATATTGTGCTTTTCCGGAGGCCCTTAGGTGCAGTACAATTATACCAATTTCAAAGGGAGAGAAAGATGTTCGCCGTGTGAATACTCTGCCGAGTGTTGAGAAGCTGTTGGAACATTTTGTATATTGTATGTTAATGAATTATTTTCAGAAAAACAAACTGTTTGTTGGTTATCAGTCTGGGTTTAGAAAGCATCATTCTTGTGAGACTGTTTTGCAGCTGACGATTTCTAAGTGGAAAGAAGCAATTGATCAAGGGAAATATGTACTAGTTGTGTTTGTTGATCTTTTCAAAACAATCGACAGGAATATTCTTCTGCAGAAGCTGGCATATTATGGTATTGGTGGAAATGTGTTAGAATGGCTGACGCAATACTTGATGGGCAGGACACAGGGGGCCAGATTAGAGAAAGAAATATCAGATGAGGTGGTAAGCTGCATTGGAGTTCCTCGGGGGAGTATACTTGGACCCCTACTTTTTATCATCTCTATGAATGATATTAATTTTAGTGGAGATTTTGAATATATAAGTTTGTTTGCTGATGACACATTGATTGCTTGTGCTGGAGACAATGTTGCAAATATGGTTACAAGGATGAATAAAGATCTTGATAGGTTTGCTGCATGCCTGCATGTGAACAGACTGGGGTTGAATACGAACAAAACGAAAGCTATGTTATTGGGTAGTAAGTATAGGCTGAAGAAGATAGAAATAATATAACTTTGAGGATTGAAAACAAGAGGATCACTCTGAGTACATAAGCAAGAAAATAAAGAAAAAATTGTTTTTGTTCAGCAGACTCAGTCACAATTTGTCAGTGTTTGCTAGTATCACAGTGTATTGCACACTGTTGCAACCTCATTTTGATTACTGTTCTACCTTGCTTCACGTGATGGATCTGAACTCTGAATATAGATAGATAGATAGATAGATAGATAGGTGCTTTATTGTCCAAAGATAAAAATCTTATTGACAAGCAAAGTGTTAACATATAAAAGTAAAAGTTGTCAAAAGATAAAAACACAAAAATATAAGTTCACAACAAATAGTAATATAAGTGCCTATGTAACTAGTTTAACTATATATAAATAACAATATAAAAAACAATATAAACATAAATACACAGCTGACTAACAATATAATAAAAACACACAATATATAGAAAGCAGCTCAAATGAAAACAACCAATCAAAACTGTCACAGTAGTGTATCATTAAAAAATTCATCTATTGAATAATAACATTTTTTCAATTAAAAATTCCTTAAGCTCTTTCCTAAAAATTTCAATGTCACCAATCCTCCTCAAGTTTAGTGGTATCTGGTTAAATATCTTTTTACTATTATATATCAATGACCTCTTTAATAATGATGTGGACGGTATAGGAAGAGGAATGCAGTTCTTTTGTCTTGTATCACGAGAAGACACTGACCTGATTTCATCTTTATATTTTCCATGCATAAGGCATGCAGTCTCCAAAACACACAGAAACTGCAGAACGAATTGTCTTAAAAGTGAGCAGATATACACTTATAAAATTGATGCTCACGACTTTGAACTGGCAATGTGTTGCAGATAGACTGTACTATTTAACGATGATATTTGTTTTCAAACTCAGCGAAGAATCTGTTGCCAGCCTATTTCGATTCATTTCTGGTTTTTAACAGAGACAATCACCAATTTAATACATAGGGGTGCTGATGGTCTACACATATATAGAACCTATACAAGTGGAGCAATGAAGTCAGTGTTTTTTAGAGGTATCAGCGAGTTTAACAGCTTACCTAATGTTTTAGGAAATTGTGGTACATTGGGTTTATTTAGAAGAACTGTTGATTTGTTTGTATGTATTAGGATTTCCTATATTGAAATAAACGTTTTATATTATTATATATAATAGAGGTGTGCGAAATTCCGAACCCAAACCGAACATTCGGTCCCAAGAATTGTTCGCCTTAGGCGATGTTAAGTAGTTCGAAATACGTAATTCACCAAAATAGTTTGAAGTTCACTGCTCAAGAATACTTCGAAATTGAACTTTACAAGCATTCTATGCTGCCAAAGGTAGCGTAGTTGTAACTTTTTAGCAGCCCCGTTAACCCGGTAGCGGCACTTTAAACTCGGTATCAGTCCCATTGTGTAGGTAACCTAATTTCAGGTGATTTCACTCATCCATATTTTTGACAGTTTGTGGGATACAGACATGACAGAGCCATTTAACAATCACAAAATTCATTCAATACTGAGAAAGATACCCTCGAAGTACCCATAGCAATCAGCCGCCAACGCAGTCCATCGATGACCACTCATAGTTTATAGTTCGGTTCAAAAAAACATGGGTTCATACACCTCTACTAGATAATGGTAAAAAATTAAGATCAGGTCAGGTCAGGGGGTGCTTTAAACTCTGTATTAGCCCCATCAAGACTGCAGTATAATTTAAGGAGATTTCAAATGGTCATTATATACCTATATCAAGTTAGAAATAAAACCAAACAAGAGCTGAGACAAAAATATAGCTACAAATAATTCTAACTGGCGATAATAAAGTTGTGGTTTTGTTTTGAATTTAACAGTATAAATATTGAGGAGAATGGCAGATAAATGTTTTGAAAATGTGCGAATGGTACATATACCTATCGTGCTCAACTTTAATCCCCTCAGTCTAAAAGACTGTTAAAACTGCCTGGATAATACCAAACAACAAAAAGTATATATTTTTACGTTCTATGGGGTTCTGGATTTGTTGACTAACAAAACACAGCTTTTCAAACGACTATTTTATTATAACCAACTATTTTCCAACACCTGTATCAACTACAATATTTCTCTCGCTTACTAAATGTCCATAGAACTATATTCCACTATTCGCCTTCTACGATCCCTTCTTATATACCAACTCTTACTGCTGACTTGCTTAATACTCTATGATCACTTATCTACACCACACTAATTCATTACTGAACTAACTTACTCTGTGTATCGCTCGCCTATGTATACTGTCCATGGTGATTAGAGACCTTCTACACTGTTCTACACCTGTCACTTCTGGTCCCTTCTAGAAATATCATTCCAGAGTGTTCGCTATTACCAACATACTACAACTGACCATAAAAGTAACAAAGTCCATAAACTTAATTCTCATAGACAAATGTGACACTGCCCCCCTCTTATATTCGATCGTCCCAGTTGAATTCTGACAATTCTTGGTATGGTGTAAGTCTGTGCATATGGACCATCTTCATCTGTTCTTCTAGTTTGTCCAATCGTTGCACAACCTTGGATAAGTCTGGTTTATTTTCCTCTTCTGGGACTTTGAGACTGCGAACCCTCACATTGCCTTTGGAGGCTTGCTTGGCAGCTTCAAATTCTAACTAATGTGCCAAAGCATCGTTTAAGTTTTTATGTCTCGCCATCCTCAGCGCCTGTTGAGTGTCGGTATCCCTGATGCCGTCAATGAATGTTTGCAGCGACAGCGGGTTAAAAAATTTCGCCGGAACTGTGGGGTAAGCTGATCGTGTTAGTCTGGCAACGTCGGCTGCAAATTGTTGCAGAGTTTCACCCGATTTCTGACAGCGACTTTTCAACTGAGTTTTATACAGCTGTTGTAAATGCTGGTCGCCAAATCTCATTTCTAGGTAATATCTAATTTATTTTTTTTAAATATATTTCAACAAGACACCACGAGGGGTTACAGCCTAAATACTATTGTACCATGGGTGTCGACAAGGAGGAAAGAGGCAACTTGTTAATTCTGGACTTGAAGGTTTGGAGGTTCGGAAGAGAAGGAAAAACATGTGCCGGCAAGGAATTCCACAACTTGGAATCCTAGGGACAAAAGAGCGGGCATAACAAGATGTTCTATGTCTGGTGACCTGGATAGTAAAAGGGTGCATTCGCTCTGTTCCCCTGGTAGATCTGTTGGGGGCAGCAGGTGGAGGAACTATGGAAGAAAGCTCCTCTGAGCAGTGCCCGTGCAGATATCTATAAAAGAGAGAGAGAGAGGTTACCAACGCCACGTCGCTGGGCAAGGGATGGCAGCCTTTGGGTGAGGGTAGGGTCACCGATGAGACGTATAGCTCTCTTCTGAATGGAGTCCAGTATAGCGAGTGTAGAAGCGGCACCCCAGATGTGGAAGCAGTATTCGAGGTTTGGCCTTATTTGTGAAGTATATAAGGTATAGAGATTAGCTGGTGAGAAGTATTTACAAGCCCGGAAGAGGAAACCTAATTTCTTAGCAGACGCTTCTGCAATTAATGTAACATGTGCCAATTGAGATTTCGATCCACAGAAAAGCCAACAAGTGAAAAGGACTCATTACTTTGAATAACTTGGGTGTTCATTATGATGGGTCTAGGGCTGGTGTATCTCTTATGAGAAAGAAAGCAAGGCTGAGATTTGGTGGGGTTGAATTGTACAATATTTCTACTTTCCCAGTCTAATATTTTTTGGAGATCCACAGAGACAGAACCCTCCATGAGTCTGCGATCCTCATCTAATTGGGTTAAAGAGACAGGCTTAGCATATTGTATATTTGAGTGGAGGGTGCTGTCATCCGCGTAACTGTGATAATGCTGTCGAAACTGCCCTGTTCTTCGCTGGGAATACCTTGGAGCACATCTAGAGCATCTCCTCTGAGAGCCACAATTAGCGAAGTCGCTTTCTCTCTCTCAGCCCAACCATTTGCTGTAGCAGTGGCTTCAAACTGGCGTAGATAAATACCCCACGGTACTGAGCCATCAAATGTGGGGACCTTAATTCTTACGACTGGGCTCTCTTCGAGCCTGATGTTTCCCTTGGTTAGGGTATCACACCTCTTTTCTAGTTATTCCATTTTCTGCTGAACTTCTTCTCGTATACTCGTCACTTTGTGATGTACATCGTCGCTGATACCCCTTACTCGGCTTTCTACTTGCTGCAAGATGTCGTCTTTTACCTGCTTCATACGTTCGTCCACACATAAAGTATCTCAATTCTGCTGGCTTGTTCTTGCAGAATTTTCTTTGTTTCTTCGCCTCTTCATCTCTTTTTCTCATTTCTTCTTTGGCTTCTTCGTCTGTTTTTCTTACCTTTTCATCTCCTTTTCTGGCCTCTCCATCTCTTTTTCTCATTTTTTTTATTATTTTTTTTGTTCCCTCAGGGCTCGTCCGCGGCCTTGCCGCCCCGATAGCACCGCAACCCTTGGTTGATTGTGCATACCCTTAGTCTTACTCCACCTATTCCAAGATCACTGTGCCTTGAACTAGTCTGCACAGCGATGCTTCTTTGTCTCTTTTTCTCATTTCTTCTTTGGCTTCTTCATCTCTTTTGCTCAGCTCTTATTTTGTCTCTTCATCTCTTTTTCTACCTTCTTCTTTCATTTCGGCTGGTGCGCTACGTGTCTTAGGCTTAGATGTACTTAAAGCTGGTACACAGTTTATTCTGTTGCAAAAACACACCCAGTTATGAATTACTGCTGACACTGATCTTCCAGAGATTCTAGAAATTTTCACATTCAACGAATTTTCTGGAAAATATTTCTGCTAGCAGCTTGAAAATCCCACTTCTGACACCAGTTGTTATGTTCTATGGTGTTCTGGATTTGTTGACTAACAAAACACAGCTTTTCAAACTACTATCTTATTATAACCAAATATTTTCCAACACCAGTATCAACTAAAATATTTCTCTATATTACTAAATGTCCATAGAACTATATTCCACTATTCGCCGTCTATGATAGCATACTCTATGATCACTTATCTATACCACACTAATTTAATACTGAACTAACTTGCTTTGTATACTGCTCGCCTATTTATACTGTCCATAGAGATTCTAGACCTTCTACACTGTTCTACACCTGTCACTTCTGGTCCCTTCTAGAAATATCATTCCAGGGTGTTCGCTGTTACCAACATATTACAACTGACCATAGAAGTAACACAGTCCATAAACTTAATTCTCATAGACAAATGTGACAATATAATTGAGTTTAGCTATAGATGTAGAAATCTAAAAAAGTTTTCAATATACCTTTTTGTTTTTTTGATTCAATGCGACTCATGTCCACAACTAACATCAGCATTTGAAGGCATTTTAACACAATCAACCTGCAAATTTTGTTGAAACTTTGCTTTGTGCAAAAGTAATAGATATTTTTTATGTACTGAATATTGTATGCTACAATATACCTAAATTTTGTATTTTGGAAATGATATATTAACATTGAAGAATTTTGGTTGGTTCAATGTTCGATTTTGAATTTTAAAGAAGTTCGAGTGTACCTTAGGCATACTATTTCCGAGGTTGGAAACAACATATTTGCTTGATTTGTTAATTGTATCATTGGATACTGTCAGATGTGTTTACTGTTCTATTGTTAGAAGTGTACTCGAGTATACATCGGTAGTGTGGTCTCCTTATTATGCCAGCTACGCAGGGGCTGTTGAAAGTGTGCAGCATGCCTTTCTGCGGCACTGCTCTTATAGACTTGGTTATTCCATACCTGATCATGACTATGGGGAGATACAAAGTTTAACGCTGAGCTCCCTTGAAGTCTGCAGAACAGTGGCCGGAGTCTGTTTTATATTCAAAATTGTGAATGGTTTTGTGGACTCCAATGAGATTCTTGTCAGAATCGGCCTGAATGTACCTAACAGTGTTAAGGTCATATAACTTGTTTTTTGTCCCATTCCACCGCACTAGTTACGGACTTAATTCACCTATTGATAGATATCTACATATTATGAATAAGATCACTGAGGTGGACAATTTTGTGTTTCACTGTCTGCTTTCAGAAGGCATATGGTTGCGTCTGTTGTTGCAGTAGACTGCTGAACTGACTGTGTATCTTTTGTGTCGCAGTCCTGCTGTGATTCTTTGTAGATTTATGTGTGCATATTTTATTTGTTTTGTACTTTTACTTGTATTGTAGCACTTAGTGGGGTTTCCCCATATAAATTAAATTATTATTATTATTATTATTATATTTTCAGATGTTGCTAAATCTCTTGGCAGAAAACAGGCAAATGACAAGTGGGCAGTATGATAAGGTCATAAAGTATCTGCAAGAGAAACGTGAATTGCAACTCCAATATGAAATAACGGAAGGCATAGATGGTGCCACAGAAGGTTCCACCAAGCAGGCGGAACTTCAGAGTCGAATACTGAACATTCTCAATAAGTCAAATGATGGATCTTCTTCAAATCCACCTGCACCAGTTCCTCCAGCTGCAGGTAGTGGAGTCACTCCGAGTCCTTTGTTGAAAGACCCAACAGTACAAAAAGCACTGGACAGTTTAATGCTGGGTGAAATGTTCAAAACAATGGGGACTGCGTCATAAGTTGAATAAGTTATTTAAGGTTCAGTCGGTAGCTTCAAGATTGTCTATGTCATTTGGCATATATAAAAAAGCATGTTTACAGTAAAAGTATATTTTTAAGAGTGAAAAAATTGCATGTTTGGGAAATAGCAATGGACAGAACTCAGGGAAAAATAGCTCAAAAGGGGTTTTTTGTTTCTAATAACTTCTATGAGGTTAAAAGATTTTTGTATAGATATGAGGCATATTCAAGTAACAGCCTATTTGTCATTAAAAAAAAAAAAAATCTCGTGAGAAAACGTTTTTATTGACAGTTTTAGTTTACCACATATCTACTTCATTTTTCGACATAATCGCCATTCCGGTCTAAGCACTTGTCGTAATGCGACACCAGTTCCTTTAACCCGTCTGGATAAAAGGTTGCCGCCTGGGAATGGAACTAGTTGGTAATGGCAGCCTTGAGTTCCTTATACTTTTCCACCGAGGCACCGTTTCAAATGCAAGAAGAGAAGTTAGTCGCTATGTGCAAGGTCGGTACTATATGTAGGGTGGTTAATAAGTTCCCAATGAAAATCTTGAATCTTCTTGGTTACGACAGCGAAGTGAGGACCCGCATTGTCATGAAGGAGGATTACGCTATACGAGAGTTTCCCGTGTCGTCGGTATTGGATCGCACATCTCAGTTTGGTGAGCATTTCGCAGTACATATCAGCTGTAATTGTTGACCCACGTTCCATGAAATTCACCAAAATGATGCCCTTTTGTCCCAAAAAGCGGTATCCATGAAATTTCAACTTGAATACGGAGATTACTTAAAAATTTTCGATTTTGGTGAACTTGAATGATGCAGCTTCTTGACTGTTGTTTTGATACTGCATTGGTGTAGGATATCCACGTTTTGTCGCCTGTAACATGTGGGAAAGCAAATCATCTTCATCTTGTCGATAACGTTGCAAGAACACTCGTCAACTGCATATTCTTTGCCCTTTGTGCTGGTCGGTGAGCTTTTCGGTACCCAGCTTACACCCAATTTGTGATATCCGAGCTTTTCTGTGATACGTGGTGCGTCCAACTTATGAAAATCCATCATCCGAAGCACTGATCGTCAATCGCCAATCACTTCGCAGTTTTCAGTCTGCTTGTTCAACGATTTCATGCACATTTGTGCAGCCATTTTTAAAGTCGCGACACCACTTTCTAACCTTTCCTTCACTCATTACTGTAGATACGTACAGTGGCGGCGTAGCATAGGTTGGCACCCGGGGCGGTTTTCTATTGAGCACCCCCAAAATAAAACCACAAATTAAATACTAGACGTGCTTGCGTGACTTTATTTTGCTAAAATATTCGATCACATTATCAAAATTTACTTTCCTGTCCTTTTCAATGGACAATATGGAAAGATTGGTAAGTCACGCTTGGCTCATTATGCACCTTAAGTAAGATTTTATCAATTTTAATTTTGAGAAATTTCTTTCACAAGAAGTCACAGAAACACAAATAGTTAACAAAATCTTAGACACAGCGGTGGACTCGGAACAGGCTCAGAATAGTCCCATTGTATAATAAATTTCAGAAGCTCGAAGGTAGTCCATCGGACCGCTTCTTGGAAAGAAATGCTGGCGGCTTCTACGTTGCGCCTCAGTCGTAAAATCTCCAAAATAATGTCCTCTGCAGAAAATTCATCGTAGATTTTTGTCAGATTTGGAACTATACCACAAAGTTGTTCTTCTGTTGGCATAAGCAGAGTTTTGGGCTGAACAACACCAAATATTATGAGAATGTCATCCATTGCCTTGTAACGATGGTCTAGTTCTCCGTAAAATCTATCAAGACATTCCAACATAGCTCTTTGCAGCTCTTCCGGCAATTTTAGTCCAGCATCTTGGGCCATTTCTTCTGACATAAGTTTTCGAAATCTCCTTCCTCTTCTTTCAATTGAAATATCCAAGTCTTCAAAGTTCGACAGCAGTCTTTCCAGCTATAATAGAAAGAAACCTAGAATTATTTTCTTTACTTCAACTTGATCGTCTTCAATATGAATATATCTGATTACACAACTCATCTGATCAACATGTGATATGTCGGGAGTGCTATTGAAAAGAATTTCGAAATGTTTTGCTTTTCCTATGTCGCCCAAAATGTTATTTTTCACCTATTTCCCCGAAAGGCTAATAAACTCATTTTGAAAGTCTTTGGACAAATAAGAATCTACCCGTTTCCTTTTTGTACAGGCGATAGCATGTTCAATTCTTAGCATGTGCTCTTTTAGCACTGGGTCATATTTCGACAATAGATTAACTAATTCTAAAAAATTCCCTCTATTGTCTGATGAAACCCCCTCTCTATGCCCTCTAAGAGGAAGATTTTGGAGTGCCAGGAAAATAATGAGATCTAAAAGGCGACTCAAAATGTCACGCCACTTCTTGTTTTCTTGATCTAAAACCATTTGATGTTTATGGTCGATAGTTTTTTGCAGCTTCAATCCATTTTCCAAGATTTTCATTTATCAAATCAGGACAGATGGGTCTCCGAATTCTATGTTCTGACACTTTAGAATTTAGTTTCTCCACCATGAATTAAATCCGTTGGGAAAACTCTGATGTTTTGTTTCATGGTGTGTAAACAGTTTGCAACAAAAACAGTATAAACTGTTTTCTGTTGGTGAGTATACCATCCTTTTTCTGAGTGTTTTTTCTCCGTTTGGTTACGCTTCATAAAACCATTCTGAATTGAAATGTCGGCTCTTTCCTTTTATTTTATCTCCAGACAGTATCTAAAAATGGGCCATCTCTATTTTGATGGGGTTCACTTCCCGTTTTAACAATTTCAATTCTCAGATCATCATGCATTGGTGTTGGCCAAGTAGCAACATTGAAACGAGTTGTGTCATGTAACTCTTCTTCATCGTTTTCAATTTGGTGGAGGGAGGGGCCAAAATCACTTGCCCATTCCGTCCGCGCCTCCTCATGTGGATGCATCAGTGGGTGACTAATAAGCTACGCGACTGAGTTGTCACCCCTTGGTGCTTGGCAACAGGAGGCGGGCCGCCACTGGGTCCGTACACACGACAAAAACTCCAGATGAATTTCAGCAGGTGAAGATCGTTTCGCACACAAAAATGAAATTACAGTGTGCACTTCACAACTGGTGGGAGAAACGATTGTCATGGACATTGCTGTGGATTCACTGACAGGCAAACACCTACTACCAACCAAATAACTGCAGTTACTTCATAGATGGCCATGCATGTGTGAAACTGTGTTCGGACCCGCTAACATTTAAATATATGCCGACGGCACTTACTTTATGAGTATGCCTCGTAAAATGGAAACCATTGGTTGGTGATATTAAAGAAAAAATGGAAAAGCTTCTGTTCATCGTTAAATTATCAATGCTTAAATTGATTTAGCTGATACTTGACAATCTTTCACAATTGGTTGAGTAACACACATGGTTGGATTTTCATTTATTCAGTCTGACTATAGTTTTGCTATTACAATAGCTTCATCAGAGACTACTGGATAAAATTGAGATGCAACAGAAACTTATATACATAGCACATTTAAAAGCTGATCCTTATACGTAAATAACATTTTTATTTATTTTTTATTTTATTCAA
Organism: Tillus elongatus; assembly: GCA_964006375.1. NCBI lineage: Eukaryota > Metazoa > Arthropoda > Insecta > Coleoptera > Cleridae > Tillus > Tillus elongatus. The sequence goes on from OZ023263.1 coordinate 234,995,760, forward strand.
AAATCCAAGACAGGCCAAAGGCCCAATTACATGGATAAATCTACATCTAACACTAAATAATACAAAATCTAGAAAAATTTAAGAGAGAGTTAACTCTTTAAGCTGCTTTTCGAAGGCTCTTGTACTACCAAAATCCATAAAGACGTCAAGGGGTATTTTATTGTAGTTATAACACATAAAATAAACTGGAGATTTTACTAGAATATTAGTTCTGGGCGTAGGAAGGGAGAAGGTGTCCGTACAACGGGTATGGTGAGGAAATTGGGGTGCCCGGAAAGGTAACAAAGAAAGAAGCTCCGGAGAGTCAACAAACCCATGAATCAGTTTGTACAAGAATGAGAGTCCCATGATAATTCTTCTTTTATCAAGAGACATAAGGTTGAATCTACTAAGGAGAATTTCTTGGGAGATGCCACGTGGAGGATACTGTCTTTCTTCGAAGTAGACCAGATATTTCAGAAATCTTCGCTGAATAGATTCTAACAAATGCAGTTGACACTCATAAAGTGGAAACCAGCATAAACTTGCAAATTCAAGTCTAGAACGTAATAAAGAATTGTACAGTATAATTAGTGTGTCACTAGTTGAGAACTGTTTGGTGTTTCTGATAATAAAGCCCAAGATTTTCATTGATACTGACAAAACATAAGCAACATGGAGATTAAAACGAAGGTGGGGGTCATAAATTACACCAAGGTCTCTAATATTTAAAACACGCTCAAGATGGTGGTTACCAGTGACATAACCAAACAGAATAGGGTTAACTTTATTAGTGAAAGACATGACCTTACATTTTGAGGTATTCAAGAATAACTTATTAGAGATGCACCAATGAAGAATAGCATCAATATTCTTTTGAATCATGGTACAATCTGAAATGGATGATATAGAAAGAAAAATCTTAAGGTCATCAGCGTAGAAAAGTCTAGGAATAGTTAGGACATCATCCATATCGTTGATAAAAATGTTGAAAAGGAGAGGCCCAAGAACAGAACCCTGAGGAACACCAGATCTAACAGGGAACTCCACTGAAGAACATCCAGAATACCAAACAAAATGAGACCTCTCAGACAAGTATGATGCAAAGAACGAAACCAGAGTATCAGAAAACCCAAATAAATGGAGTTTCTTAAGAAGCAGACCATGATGAACGCAGTCAAATGCTTTCCTGAAGTCTAAATAAATAGTATCAACCTGTCCATTCTTATCCAGGACATTTGACACATATTGTGTAAGACAACAAAGGTTAGTAGTAGTTGAACGATTTCGAACAAACCCATGCTGACTCTGTGACAAGTAAAGCAAAACATGTGGAGAAATTTGAGCAAAAACAGCATATTCGAAAACCTTAGCAAAGTTAGACATTATCGCAACCTGTCTGTAATTTTCAATCAGGCTCATATCACCGTCTTTATGAACAGGGCAGACTTTCGATGATTTCCAGATCTTGGGAAACTTACATGTCTTAAGAGAAAGGTTAAAGATAAGTAATAAAGGTTCAATAAAGGTTGGAGAACAGTCTCTAATAAGAAAGCTAGGTATATTGTCAGGTCCCTGAGATAGTTTAGGTTTAAGTTTTTTAATGGCCTCTTGAATATCAGACAGCTCAAACTTGGAAAGCTGAAACAGAACATTATTAGAAACAGAAGACCAACCATGAAAGACATCAGTATAATCATTATCATTAGTATAAGAGCTACTAAAAAAGTCAGCAAAACAGTTGACAATATCCTGGGGAGAGGTGTAGCACGAGTCATTATAACACATACAGCAAGGAATGCGTGTATTATTTCTTTTAGAATGGATATACGACCAGAAAGATTTAGGATCTCTACGTATCAAAGATTCAGTGCTGCTCAGATATTTTTTATATGCTGACGTTGTGGCAGTTTTTACTCTTGACCTGCACTCAGAGAAGACAGCATAGTCTACTGCAGAGCAGGATACTCTGTATTTTGAGTGCAAAATACGTTTGACTTTAAGTTGTTGAATAATGTTACGATCATACCACACAGGATACCTAGACCCAGAAATCTTCTTTTTCGGGACAAATCTGTCAAGAATGCTATAAAGTCTATTATAAAACAGAGCGCAAACTTCATCAACGCCATCCCCATTATACAAGAAAGACCAGTCAACTAAACTCAGTTCGTTATAAAGACCAGAGAAATCAGCCTTCTTCAAATTATAAAGAGGGGGACAATCAAGATAATTGAATCTGATTACCCTCTCTGAAGGTATCGAAAGTGTTATGCATAATGCGGGATGAAAAGGATCTACACGGAGAATAGGAGGCTCAGGTAAAACTTCACAAGATATGTTAGAAATTACAAGATCCAAAAGCTTACCTTGATGATTCAAAACTGAGTTAAACTGTTTAGCATCAAAAAAGTTAAGAGAACATATAAAAAGACAGCATCTACAGTTGACTTTATGACAGGGAAAAGAATGGAGTACCAATTCAGCGATGTTGAAGTCACCAATTATTGTAAAACTATGGTTCTGCAAGAAATCAAGGTTTTCAAGATATTCAAAAAATATGAGGTAATCAGAAAAGGATACAGGAACAATGGGGGATGAAGGGATGTAAACAGAAAAAATGAAAACAGTTGAACTATGAAAGAAAATCTTACAGCAGGATACATCAAACCGGGGTAAAATATCATGAATTTTGTCAGAAAGTTTAATCTCTATTGGATTGAGTTCTCTACGAACAGCAAGTAAAGAGCCACCTCCCCCATTAGCAATATTAGAGAGACGATCAGATCTACATTAAGGTTATACAAAAAATAGTGATAATGTGGTACTTAAGTCTATAGAAGTAAAATTATAATATAATAGAATTCTCTGAAAGAAAAGTAACAGTACATGTTGTTACTAAATACTTCTTCAAAGAGACATTCATTCTTAAGGTAACAATTCGAACAATGAACTACACAGGACCAGACATGCTTTGTTCATTGAAACATGTTTCTTCAAATTTCTAACGATAATGTATCGTATTTTCGTAATTATCTAACTGTCGTAATTGCCTCACATTTTTTATTAACCTGAGGATACACACAGAAGAATTACACAGTCACTAAGTAGATATGTTTAATAAAGGAGAGCTATTGATGTCTAGCTGGGCGTTTAGTAATAAATTGGAAATTAACAAATGTAGGCAATCAGGATGATTACTAAACGACTACCTAGATATCAATAGCTCGCCTTTATTAACCCATATAACCGTGAGATATGGTTTTTGTCTTAATTAACCTGAAACTGTTTTTGGTAGCTCACTGTGCCTCAAAAATATAAAAAATAAAAATAAAAAATAGTTGAATATTATTGGAGATAATGGGCGTCTTTTAAAAGGACAGTAGCTTTGACATCGATCAATGGGTACTTTGGTAACCTGTTAACCCTAATTGTTTCCAGTCACTCTAATTTTTCGGAAAGTCAATTCTTTCATTAGTGACAATGGTGTAAGAAATTGTCGAAGAATATGTGAAAGTTACTGTATCCAGTTGATGGCAAGACATCAGCATACTGTAAAACTACAGATGCATCCAGACCCAAGTCTTTGTACTCTTCAGACAACATGCTAGTAGAGCCCCGATAAGGTTCAAAATATACTACGTATCCCAACCGAGTAGCTCCAACCCAGAACTTGAAACCCCATCGTATTAGTTTTCCTTTGATGAACTGTTTGCAGCCATGGCGCCCAAAATAAGGCACCATGGCTACATCAACAGAATGGTTTCCTCCCATTGGTGCAAATTCAAGAAATGTTTTAGTTTTTTTAGGTTAGGTTAGATTGTGAGTGGTCCATATCGGTCCCTCCACCGCGACCATAAGGTCTATTGTGGCTCACGCCTAATGTCTATATTTTGCCCAACAAATCCAGCCTCCTACAGAGGTCGATAACCTTTGCGGGCGAAAGTTGATCCAGATCCTCTGGAGCAAGCTTTACCTTGCCAAAGAGCAGGTGTCTAGTCCTATCCGCTGCCGGACAGGAACACAGCACGTGCTCTGCTGTTTCGTCATTCTCCATACACAGCCGGCACTCGGTCTCCTGACCGATCCCAATATGGTGCATGTGATGCCGCAAGCGACAGTGTCCTGTATACAGGCCGACTAGAGTACTCAGTTGTTGTCTGTTCAACTCTAGAAGTTTCTTAGCCCTTGACTCAGACAGGCCATTTATGAAGGCCTTAGAGTGAGCTAATCCTGGAAGATTTTGCCAATATTGAATTGTCCTTCTATCTGTCCAGGTCTTTAAGGTGCGTTTTGCTGTGCAAGATGTTATTCCCAGCACCGGTTCTGGTCCGACAAAGTCACACTGGGCACCACTCCTGACAAGCGTGTCTGCCGCAACGTTGCCATCATGGTCCGAGTGACCCGGTATCCAGACCAGCGACACCTCATTACAGCTGCCCAATTCGTTAAGGACAGATTTACAACTCCATATCGTCTTTGAATTGCACCAGTAGGAACCAAGAGCCTTTATTGCAGCTTGGCTATCTGCATATATCTTTATCGATTTGTTTGTGCATAGGTCTTTTAAGCTTTCCCTTGCACACATCTTGATGGCATAAACTTCTGCCTGGTGTATGGTTGCGTACTTGCCGAGGCTAGCTGATAGTCTACCATCGGTGCTGCCCCCATATGCGCCGGCTCCTACTCCCATATTGGTTTTGGAGCCGTCAGAGTACCAGCAGATGTCCGCTCTCAACAGGGTCGATTGGTTCCGGTCCCAGTCCTCCCTTTCCGGGAGGACGGTCTTGAAAGACAGATCTCTGCTGATTTTTGTAGGCATCAAGTCCGAGACCATTCCCAGAATCCTGTGACAATCACTGTCATCAAGGAGTCCGGACCCCCTCAGACTGACTTCCCTCGGCATGTTATCTGCCGTTTGTATTAGTCTGTACGTTGTCCACCTCGCCACCCTCTCCAACCATATGTGAAGTGGGGGAATATTGAGGAGGACCTCCAGAGCGACTGAGGTGCGGTGCTTATCGCTCCCGTTATCATCAGACATGCTTGTCTCTGTAGATGTAATGTTTTAGTTAGTGCCCGAAAAAGTGGTCTTACTTTGGCAAATCGGTCATCTTTTTCCAAATTCTGGTTTCCAACACAGTGGAAATTGCGCATTACATATTGAAAACTGTCTCTTGAAATAGAAGAAGAAATAAGCATGTTGTTAGTATCTGATGAATTTTGCCAATACATTTTTTTTTTCTAGGCACAGAAGAGTAGCCACTTAAAAGGAGTACACCAATAAAACCATATATGTCATCACCGGTTACATCTGCTGGTTGGTTTTTTTTTTTTTGAGGGGCATATAGATTTGTACAGCGAATAATTTCCTCAATTAGATCTTTGTCAAAAAACATTTTAAAAGGCTCGCTCGCAGGTGACTGTTTGTTTTTTGTGTGAGAAACAGAAATCCATGTAGGTAAATCAGTTTTAAGTCTGTCTCGAGTGAATAGTTAAACTCTTTAAGTTTTTTCATTTTTATTTTCATAAACATCGATAATGGCAAGTCGTCATCGCTGTCCCACTCTTCTACCAAAGTCTTTTCTTTCGTTGCATCTACTAGAGTTTTCCTTGAAACATATTCTGCATTTTCGTCCATAGAAACTTCTACATTACCCCGCGACTGAGATCCTGATAAATTATTCAGAACTATGTCATTTTCGTCCCCGGAATCTTCATCTGTGTTCGAGTCGTTGGCATTTTCTGGAGGAAACAAAATAATTTCTTCAGGAATATCCGCAATCCGAATATCTTCTAGTTCTTGAAGCAGTTCGTTCAAGTAAGAAGTCTTTTCCAGTACCTAAAACGAAATCGCTCGTAATTTACGATATTTATAAAGTTAACTATAACAAAAAACATATAGTATTACATAAACCTACCGTACTTTTAAAAGGACCATGCGGTTTGAGTATACATTAAAAAAATCTAACCATATTTTTGCTTTCATCGTGAGGTATTAGGACAAAACAACATTTAAATTCAACATAAATTATTAAAAAAACTATTATAAATGTAATATTGTTGAAATATGCTTACCTGTTTTTATGGGATTCAATAATTTTCACAACGTTAAAATATTTCTCAACTTCAAAATCGTGTCCAAGTAACAAAACTTGCCAAACATAACCTAAAATGACACAAACATAGAACAAACCGAAAGTAAAATCAAAAGACAAGAAATGTATTTAGTAAGTAAACACACACTGCCTATGCGTGTCTACTGAGGTCTTCCACCGAATAAGTTTTTTCAAAGAACTCCTCGACATCATAGAAACACCTTTCTAGTAGGAACACTTTAAGGTACTTTTTTAGTTTATTTATATTTAGTTCAAAAATATTTGGTGGCAAATGGTTACATATCTTGATAATTTTTGCCTTTACACTTTGTTGTACTAAAGATAATCTTGCCGCCACAGATATTTGCTTCTAGTATTATAATGGTAATGTTCTGTGTGCTGATTCTCAAAGAACTCTGGGTATTTTTTCCTGAAAACCACACATTCTAACAGGTAGATTGATGTCAAAGTTAATATACCATACTCTCTGAATGCCGGTCTTCTACATGACTCGTACCCCAGACGAAATAAAGTCCTGATGCATCTTTTCTGCAATATCTTGATTCTTTGAATATCAGTGGAATCTCCCCAGAAAAATATGCCATATTTTATAATTGATTGTACATAGACATTGTATGCTAAAATGGCGGTCTCTATGCCAACTTCATGTTTCAGTGTACGCAGCTGGAAGCAAAGAGCACTCAACTTTGATGCCAGGCAACTTACTTGTTGCTTCCAGGTAAGCCTTGAGTCCAACCAAGCCCCAACAAATCTTGCTGATTCAGTGCTTCTGAGCGATACGTTATTGAACAATGTAATTTCCACATTCTCACCAATGTATGATGCATGAAATAAGGTGACTTCTGTTTTATTTATATTAAGAAAAAGGGAATTTTCATCAAACCACTTTTTTAGTGTGGATATACCATTTTTAATTTCACACTTCAGACCTTCCAAGCATTCTGATCGGACTGCCACTGATGTATCATCTGCATAGCACGTTATACCAGTTCTAATCTGTGGCAGGTCATTCACAAAGAGTATGAACAATACAGGTCCTAAGATAGACCCCTGTGGTACCCCTCGCTTGATGGGAAGATAGCCAGAGGTACGTACTTTTTTGTTTCCCAACTGAACTTTTTGTATTCTATTGTTTGGGTATGATGTTAGCAAGTTATGTGAGTTTCCCCTAATTCCTAATTTGTAAAATTTTGTCCAATAAGTTTAAGTGTTCTATGGTGTCAAATTCCCTATATAGGTCTAAAAATAAGTGAAATTATTTGTGGAGTATATTTCTAATTGCAATGTACCTATCGCCATCTATGTTCAAATAGCTAAAACTCATGCATTTGATGCAGCATACTTTCCTCGTCCTTTTAAAAGGACCATAAGTTCAAATGGGTTAAACATATCTACTTAATGACTCCGTGTAATTCTTTTGTGTGTATCCTGACATGTACTGTTACTTTCCTTGGAGAGAATTCTATTGTATTAAAATTTTACTTCTATAGACTTAAGTACCACATTATCACTATTCTTTGTATAACCTTAATGTTATTTTAAGAAATACGTATAACGATTTGAATGTGCTATCTATATAAGTTTCTGTTGCATCTCAATTTTATCCAGTAGTCTCTGATGAAGCTATTGTAATAGCAAAACTATAGTCAGACTAAATAAAGTTTTTTAGTGAAAATCTAACCATGTGTGTTACTCAACCAATGATTAAATTACCAATGATCGTAGTTTTAATTGTACATTCTTTGAATATAATTTTACTGGCGACGTGATTTTTTTAATGTATTTTATGACTTGGACAAACTTACTGTTGCTGTATACTTTATAACTGTTAATCTGTAATGCTAGGAACAATGTATGTTTTTTGATTGGTGGTGTTTGTATTTCTGTAAGAAATTAAGCTTCATAAAATTTTATGTTTCTGTTTCTATAGATGACACAGCACATTAATGTTACGTGAAACAAATGTAGTATTGTTTATTAGCAGATAATTCCATACTTTTTCAAATTTGTGACATTTATTGTAATAGAATTCTATAATTATGTATTAATATAATTGTATCTCTATAAGTTTACAATATATAATATAAATAATAGAGTTGAATGTTTGTTTTAAAGTTTTTTTTTAAATATTATTTCAACAACACCCCACAAGGGCTCACAGCCTAAATACTATTCTACCGTGGGTGTCGACAAGGAGGAAAGAGGCAACTTGTTAATTCTGAACTTAAAGGTTCGGAGGAGAAGGAAAAACATGTGCTGGCAAGGAATTCCACAACTTGGAAGTCCTCGGGACAAAAGAGCGGACATAACAAGATGTTCTATGTCTGGTGACCTGGACAGTAAAAGGGTGCATTCGATCTATTCCCCTGGTAGATCTGTTGGGGGCAGCAGGTGGAGGAACTATGGAAAAAAGCTTATATCTATAAAAGAGAGAAAGGTCACCAATGGCACATCAGTGGGCAAGAGATGGCAGCCTTTGGGTGAGGGTAGGGTTACCGATGAGGTGTATAGCTCTCTTCTGAATTGAGTCCAGGATAGCGAGTGTAGAAGCGGCAGCGGCAGCGGCACCCCAGATGTGGGAGCAGTTTTCGAGGTTTGGCCTTATTTGTGAAGAATATAAGGTATAGATTAGCTGGTGAAAAGTATTTGCGAGTCCGGAAGAGGAAACCTAATTTCTTAGCAGCCGCTTCTGCAATTGATGTGACATGTTGGTGCCAATTGAGATTTCGATCCACAGAAATGCCAACAAGTGAAAAGGACTCATTACTTTGAATAACTTGGTTGTTCATTGTGATGGGTGGTGTATCTCTTATGAGATAGAAAGCAAGACTGAGATTTGGTGGAGTTGAATTGTACAAGATTTCTACTTCCCCAGTTTAATATTTGTTTGGAGATCCACGGAGACAGAACCCTCCATGACTCTGCGATCCTCATCTAATGGGGCTAAAGAGACAGGCTTAGAATATTGTATATTTGAGTGAAGGATGCTGTCATCCGCATAACTGTGAACTGGGTTGGATGTGCTAGAGAGGAGGTCATTGATGTGGAGAAGAAACAAAGTAGGGGCTAAAGCTGAACCTTGAGGGACTCCTGCATTAATTGGATACAGTTTAGAGGAATGGCCATCCACGACAATAGAAATGCTGTTGGAGAAATAATTTGCTGTCCAGGTACAGAGTTTTGGTGGTAGGCCATAGGCTGGAAGTTTATTAAGCAGCGCTGCATGCCAGACCTGGTCGAATGCTTTGGATATGTCTAGAGCAACAATCTGGGATTCACTGTGTAGTTCCGTAGACTTGCTCCAAGAATTGGCGACAAAGGAAAGGAGGTCGGCAGTTGATCTGCGCTGACGGAATCCATACTGCCTGTCGTGGATTAGACTGTGTTTTTCAAGAAATTTTAGTAATTCGTTGTTTATATACTTTTCCATCACTTGAGAGACGACTGAAAGGAGAGACATAGGCCTGTAGTTGCTAGGATTATATGCCAAATTATAAATGTAATAGTTATTTTTTCTTATTAATCGCCAGAATGATTTCCATTTATCCAACCTACTCAAACCGGTTTTTTCAATATCAACAATAACAAAATGTCTGCTGAAAATTATAATTTCAGACTCAAAGGTGACAAAGTTATTCACACGTTTTAAACAAAAATGAGATCTGGTTCAAAACGTATGAATTTTGTTCAATATTGTTGCTCCAAATGTGAAAGTAAACAGAAAAAAAACATACATTCACCGAGCTGGAATCGATCACGTGACCTTCTATGTATAAGACAAGCACGCTACCACTGAGCTATCTTAGGATTCGTTACCTAACGTTTTGTTTACATGATATTTGACACCGGCTTCATGCCCAGGATATTATATTAAAAGTATACAAAATTAGAATTGCCATAGAAACACATTCAAAGATGTGTTTCGGTCGTATATGACGTCTTATGCTTAACTTTGAAGATAAAATTTAGAATCATTTTTAGAAAATTGACTTGATTTTGTTTACATTTCTACTATATTATGCTACATTTTCAGTCTAAAACCACAGCATAATACAGGGCTTTCATTAATTCCCGAACCCCACGTGACCGGATTCCGTCTCTCTCTTAGTGGAATATGATTTTATGAGTTGGCAATCAAAAAGTAACCAAAAAAACCACTAGACTAGGGACCCTAAAGTTACTTTGACAATTGACAGTTCAGTCCATTGGCGCTCATTTCCCTTTTGACGGTTATTTTGTCTGTATATTGTGCATTTTCCAAGTTTGACCAGTGTTTACCATCTTCAAATAATTTTCTATCTGTTGGACAATAAAAATAAACAGTTTTTATCAAAACAGCAATTTCATTGCGTTTTTACGTAAGTTAAAAGTGTAGGTATGTTAAGGTTATGTTGTTGACGATATTCGACATCGCATGGAACGAAGCCCTACCAATTCTATTCGTCGGTAATCTGCCCAAACAGGTACATATTTGTTACATGTTACACAATACACATTCCTAAAACCGTAAATTAGAAGTTTAAATAATCGGACCTCAATTTGTTTACGTAGATTACAAAATTTTGATATCTATACAAAATAAAAGTAATATTTTATTGTTTTCATTTATTTTTTTAACAATCAATAACAGTAAACCATACATGAACAGACTTGCTGTTAAAAATACTAAATTATAAATACATTTACTGTTTCAACTAATTATAATTTTTATATTTTTTATAAAACCCCAAAGGAAATATGAGACACTGGCATCTTAGGGATTTCATTAATTCAGGTTGTACAACCGTGTATGCCGGGTTGCCTAACTTAAGCGGTCACGTGGAGTTCAGGAATTAATGAAAGCCCTGTATATCTATGCTGTGCTAAAACTGTATTTGTGGCCTTTCATCAAGCTACAAATACACTATATTTTAAAAATTGGTTGAATCCCCCAATTAAATAACAATCACTTGGCACATTTTTAATTTCATGCCGTCTGTCATGTGCTATATTTGTGCCCGAGATTTCACGATTGTTGGTTCTAGTAGTATGTTTTATGTGTTATTTACTTAGTTTGGTTACCGTTGATATATGGTTTATACCTGTTGTCTGAATCAATCTACACGTGGCAATTAACTACTCTGTCTGTCACTTTAACCACTAAGTTGTTTCAACGCATGTCTTTCAGGTTTTATTAAGAAGAAATTTAAAAATAGGTCAACAATCAGTATTGGAGAAGATACAGATGAAGCAAATACAGCACAGTTCTTGGGAAATGAACCAAAAATTTGGCTGTTTATATCAAGAGTAAATAAAAATGTAACATCGGACATTATACAGCAATATTTGCAGGCAAAGGATATTGCAAAAGGAAAGGACTTTATAGTTGAAGAACTCAAACTTAAGCGTGCAGATAGTAAGGGCTTTAAAATTGGAGCTGATGTGACCCTAAAAGAAGAAATATATAAACCCACATTTTGGCCTAGGGGTGTAGCTTTCTCCAAGTTTACATTTCCCAGAACTACACAATCGAAAGGAAATTTTTCTGTGGGTCAAGTTCCACAGATAATCATCTAACATCTTATACAAATAAACAACATGCTCCTCTGTTTGCTGTACTTAACTTGAATGTTCAGTCAATCAGTAGGAAAGTGGATGAATTAGAGCTATTCTTGAAAAAGCGTAGTGACATTCAGGTTGTCTGTTTGACGGAACACTGGTTGGTCAAGACTGCACTGAAGCATGTAACTTTTGAAGACTTTGAAATTGGCAGTTACTTTACCCGCAGTACATTTGAGCATGGCGGAGTGCTTACAATGGTAAGGAAGAATGTACAGTTTCAAAACATAGATAATTACTTAGAAACTTCATTGGAGAAGCACTATGAAATATGTGGTATTTATATCAAAATGATGAACTGTATAATCCTTACAGTATACAGGTCGCCAATTGGTGATATTGACATCTTAATAGAAAAACTAGAGAGTACACTGTTAAAGCTGACTAAAGTCTTTAAGGCAAACATAATCATCGCAGGTGATTGGAATCAAGATTTTGGACACACGGATAATTCATCATCAAAAAAGAAACTCCTCAAAATGCTTCAGTCTTTTAATATTTCTCATTTATTTGAAGAACCAACACATTTTACAAGTACTAGTTCCAAATGCTTGGATAATATATTTACAGATATCTCAAAGCAGCACATAAAAACTGAAACACTAAATTTACACATCTCTGACCATCTTGGACAGGTGCTTACCTACAAAAAACAGGTTATCAGACAAAGTTTTACAGAAACACACAAAAGATACTTTACTGAAGAAAACTTAAAACGGTTTGCGTGTCATATGTGTTCTGTTGACTGGGAGGCCTACTTGGTCAACAGTGATCTGCAGACAAATTTCTCCAGATTTCATGAGTTCTTCCTTATGTGCTACAACGAATATGTTCCCGAAAGAAAATCTAGGATAAAAACGCAAACACTAAAGGTAAACTGGTATACCAATGAATTGAAATGTCATAAAAACGGGCTGGATGCACTCTACACAATATGGTTGGTGAAAAGAGATAACGAGTTATTAATGGCATACCAAACCTACCGAGACTGATATCGCGACAAAGTTCGAGCGGCAAAGGCTGAAGGGGTTGCCATGGCTATTCAGCAAGCGGAAGACAAGCAAAAAGCTGCATGGAAGATTATAAAGGGTGAAACACAAGAAAAACGTAAACAGTTACCTTCATTAACACCAGAAGCATGTAATAGTTATTTTGCTAATATAAGTAAAAATATTTTTCAACAAATAAACGGAAATAATATAGTACCACGAACATATATTAAGACCAAAGTTATTAATACAATGAATTAATTTTATCTGCGGGAGGTGACGTCGCTGGAGGTTTGGAGAGTGGTATGTGCCTTGAAAGCCAAAATAACGCAAGACTGTTATGGAATAAATGTAAAAATTTTAAAAACAGTTATTTACAGCATACTAGATCCAATAACAGCTTTAGTAAATAAATGTTTGAAGGCTGGCCTGTTTCCAGAGGAACTTAAGAAAGCAGACGTAAGTATGGCATATAAGGGTGGCAATGTTGCCTCTTTGGATAGCTTTAGACCTATTTCCATTTCGCCAGCACTTTCAAAAATATTTGAGTACGTAATAAAGCAACAGCTTGAAGAATATTTAGAAGCAAAAGGTTTTCTCAGTGAGGAGCTTCATGGCTTTCGAGGAGGTAAATCAACAGTCACTGCGCTGGTAAACACAACAAATAAATTAAGTGAGGCGCAGGACTCTGCCAATATGGCACAATGCATATATTGTGATTTACATAAGGTATTTGACACAGTATCACATGAGATATTACTAACCAAATTGGAACACTATGGCATTAGGGGTTTGCCACTGAGGCTCTTTAAGTCATACCTTACCAACTGATACCAAAGAGTGAAGCTAAATGAACAGTACTCGAGTTGGCAGACACAAACATGCGGTATACCTCAGGGTTCGCTGCTAGGGCCTCTCCTATTCATTATATACACAAATGATCTTCCAGAGAACGTTTCGTCTGATGCAGTTTCTCTCTATGCAGACGATACCTCATTTGTTAACATTGGCAGAAATGAAGCTGAACTTAATGAGAGAAGAAATATCACAATGTCGGAAGCAGGAGAATGGTTTAGAAATAATAAACTGAAACTCAATGTAAACAAAATAAAAGTCTTGAATATCAGCTCCCACCAAACGCAACCAAGACAAAAACAATCTGTGAAATTTCTTGGTGTATATATACAATCAGATTTTCGCTGGTCAATGCACATTGAAAAGCGCCAAGGCACATTGGCGTCGTGTCTGTATCTGTTGAGGCGTCTGATGAACATCAGTAATTACCAGACAGTGTTGACAGCTTATCATGCATGTTTCCAAAGTAGGGCTACCTATGGTATCCTAATATGGGGGAGTAGCCCTGGAGTGTCTGAAATATTTCTGCAACAGAAAGCTGCAGTAAGAATAATCTGTTCTGTAGACAGCCGTACAAGTTGTAGAACCTTATTCACGAAGACAGGCATACTTACCATCTTTTCAGCATATATTTTGGAAAGTGTCTTATATACTTACCAACATCAAGAGGACTACAACCAAAACGGTGATTACCACGAATATGGTACCCGAGGCAGACAGAACATATCCATTCCTTATCATAGAATAAAAAGAGCTGAAACCGGGGTGAATTGCTGGGGTGTCAAGCTCTTCAATAAAATCCCCCAGAATATAAGATCAAAACATAAGCGAGAATTTAGGAGAAATGTGAAAAACACTCTTATGAAGTATGCATTTTATTCTTTAAGTGAATACCTCAATATGGACATTGAGTGGATAGAGCCACTACAGACAACATAAGATGCCATTTTTTATGTGTGTAAATTTGTTTCTTTTGTCTTTTGTATTTTTGTTTGTTTTTGATGTTTATTTCACAATTTTAGTTCTATAATCTTATATTTGGTATTTGTTTGACAAGGCTGTGTAATTTTTGCCAGAATAAATATTATTATTATTATTTTTAATTTGGAAAAAACTCTAAATATTGTGTACCAAATTACTTAAAATCCACAACACAGGTTTATTTACATCATGTCTAGCCACATCTAAGGTCTCATTCCAGTTACTCTGATACTTACAAAAATATAGCATTTTCAAAAATATTATTGTATATTTTTCGGGGAAAATGTCTGTTATAGCTGATCTACAAACTCGTCCGCATTCTTAACACAATGAAGATATGTGCCAAGTTTCATTCAAATCAGTTGAATGAACATTTTCACTGACCATGAAAATGGGTTCCAGAGGCTCTAATTCGCGCTCATTTGAAGAAATTTTCCGAAAGTCTCACCATCGATACCTCTCTATTAGTGAATTTTCTTAATGAAAACCCACTAAAATGTTTCGTGTCATCAGTTATAATTAATTAAAATGTACTTAAATAATCCAATGATTTGGATAAGATTATATATACGAACATGTTCCAAAAGAGATGACTTTGACTATTCATTACCTGTAGGAACATATAAAGATTTGATTTCAATAAAATCCAATCAAATTCTTTTAGTTTTCTTTTTAATTACGTTTTTATTAAATGTGCAATCAATAAGTATGCTAGGGCTGCCTGAGGCAAATTCAGCGAAAGTGTAACTGTATTGTCACTGCGCTGAGAGATGACAACTTTGGCAATTGTATAATAGGCGGGGTCAGCATCGGATACAAATAACTGACTACCTCAGACATAAGTGTTGTCAGTGTTATTTATAAAATACTCACTGAAATTGAATACTCCGATAACCATAAGCTTTTGACAATGTAAAAGAAATAAGGTAGTTTAATCAAAATTAATTTGCGTTCATTTGAAGAAATGTTTTGAGAGTTGGAAGCCGTGATTCCCCTAATCAAATTTGTTTTATGAAAATTTGCTGGAACACAGTGATTGTGTATAAGATTAGGCCGGACTTTCATAATGTGAATTTATTGTCCGTCCTGAATGCTGCATAGCCGCCCTGTTCGGTCGACAGCTTACAAAGTTATTGTTAAAGGCAAAAATATTGTCTGTCCCAAGTTCAACTAAAGGCATAGGTACAATAGAATTCGTATTTTCGCCATCTCTCTCCGCCCTTTACCTTCCCACTTTCATAAGTTTGGTATATAAACAAAAGAGTAGACAAATGACAACGTCGCACTTCTCGGCAAGCAAAACTATTACAACGTTCCTACAAAATCCAAGCCGAATAAGACGGTACCTTCTGTAAAGTAGTTCAACTTAGGAAGGTTTTCGATAGAACCATAGTTTTCAAGAAAATCCATAGTTGAAGATTGTATGCAGCACATGTCAGGATAATATTTTTTATCTTTCGGAGGTACTTCTTCATCTAGAGTATCCCACCCTTAAGATAACTGAAAAGGATGAACAAAATACAATTAAAAAGTAATAAGTATATTATTACAAATATACAAGTGTCCGAATAACAATAAACAAGTCTTAGTTTAGGCTATAATTAAAAATCAATTTCCGGAAAGTAAATATACATTAAAACATAATATCAAATAGTTCTTCTACTTTTATACACAAAAACAAAGCTAAAAAGTTTAAAAAAATATAGAATAATAATATCTAACTAACATCTTTACTCAGGAACTATCTTAATCCAAGCCTCTTCTTCTTCACCATTATCATTTGGTATCCTAACTTTTACCAACTGAATTGGCCCATCAGGAGTATCAATAATCTGAGTCTCCCCGTTAAGGAAAGCATCAGCCGAAAGTATTTCTTCATCTTCTTCAGCAGCGTCCTCTTCTGCAAGTCCTATCTGTTCCGCATCTATAATTATATGTTCTGAGGCATCCATCTGGTCATCACAATCGTTCTCTGAAATAGTAGCTGTACCTTCCACAAGAACATGATCAACAATCTCCATTTCACCATCTGCATTTACCGTAACAATTTGATCATCGTCGGTAGTAAGTCTTGGCTGGTTGACAACAATGGTGTCATTCAGGTGGTTCAGGTCCTGCATGTGCTTATAGAGAAGAGGTTTGCGCATAAAGCCTGCTCCGCAAACCAAACATTCATAAGGTTTCTTATCGGAATGAACAAAACGATGAGCATTTCGATTGTCTCTACTATTGAATGCCTTACCACAAACCTGCAAAAACACATCAGTAAGTTTATTTTTTCAAGACAATAAACCAATAAAAATATTTCCATCATATACAGTGGGTGCAGTGGCGGTTTTTGCTTAAGAGCTGCAGAACACATTGTTTAAATACTAATAATAATAATAGGTAACCAAATTTGAAACAAAATGCGTTCTTATTAGAGGTGTGCGAAGCTTCGAAATTTCGAACTGAACCTGAACTCGAACCAAACCTTCGGTTCGAAAAAGTGTTCGCACTAGCGATGTTGAAGTAGTTTGAAGTTCAAAATATGTAATTCTCCAAAATAGTTCGAAGTTCGTTGCTCAAAAATACTTCGAAATTTAACTTTATACGCATTAAATGCTGCCAAAGGTAGCGAAGTTGTGGCCCCGTTAACTCGGTAGCGGCGCTTTAAACTCGTTATGGGTCACATTGAGTCGATAGTGTAATTTTAGATTTCACTCATGCATATTTTTGACAGTTGGTGGGACACATTGAGACACGACGGAGCCATTTAGCAATCACAGAATTATTTTTCTTATATATCCTAGCCTCCCAACACCTTTTTCAGTAACAACCTTATGAGGCGGCATTCGAAGGCAATCGGTAACGTAAATTTTCAAAATTTATGAGGATAATTGCAGATTGTCTTTGGAAAACACTGGTTTCAACATGCTTTATTTCACAATGAGCCAAAACAGTTACATATTCACAATCAGGAGACAAGTTCGGGACGCAGCAAGTGCGTTATGGTAGTGAATTTTCATAAGAATAATATATAGAATATATTAAGTTCAAATTTTAAGTGGTTATTTTATACCTATCATGCTCACTTTGAAACCTCTCAATTTGTTTGCTAAAACTGCCTAGTCAATGCCAAACAACAACAACATATTTATAATTGAGCTTATCTATAGATCTAGAAATCTAAAAGTTTCAAATATTTTTTGTTTTTGTATTTTTGATTTAACGTTGACCCATCACCACAATGATCAGCACCGGAAGGCATTTTCACCCAATTAACCTGCAAATTTGTCTAACCCTTCCTTTTCGTAAAAAGAATGGGAATCTTTTACATATCAAATATTGTATGTTACAATATTCCTAAATTTTGTATTTAAGGAAATGATATATCAACACTGAAGAATTTTGGGTAGTTCGATGTTCGATTTTGAATTTCTAAGAAGTTCGAAGTTCGACTGTGAACCTTAGACATACTATTTCAGAGGTTCGAAGTTCGAGCCAACAAATTAGCTTGGGTTCGTTTATAGTTCGGTTCGAACAAAACATGGGTTCGCACACCTCTAGTTCTTATTCTAATCTATCGCGTGGCAATGTACCAAGCCGGTCCTGTTACGGCGGTATATCAACTTTCCATCTCGCTCTCGCTTCAACCGTAGTGCAAGCAAGCATATTGTGTTAACAGCAGATAACATTTAAAATCCTTTGCTTGTATTAGCTGATCCAAGAAGGATCTGTGAAATCCGACTGTCTAATTAAAACAAAGCTTTGTTTAATCTATTTGGACTGAGCACATTTTAATAAAAATTCACTACCATAATGCACTTGCTGCATCTCGAATTTCTTTTCTTACAAACATGCATTATAATTAACGTGGTCGAAATTATATACAGTAAAAGTCAGCTCAGAACTGGCACGTACGGAGAATCCGACTGTCTAATTAAAACAAAGCAATGTTTAATCAATTTGGACTGGGCAGATTTTCCTGGCTAACGAACTTATCCAAGCCACTTGCAAAAGGAACGTAGTCACTCAGCACATTCTTTTTTGAGTTATCAGTGTAACATAAATAAATAAATAAATATATATATATATATATATATATATATATATATATATATATATATATATATATATATATATATATATATATATAAACATATAAAGTCTGAAACCGACCTCGGATTTGGGTTCCAGGGGTCGTCAATAGCGCTCATTTGTAGAAATTTTTTAAAAATTCGAAAGTCACGATCTCGTCATTAGTGAATTTTTTTAAAGAAAATTTACTAAAACAGTGAGAGATATTTCTTATTAAATTTACGTTTCCATTTTTTTAAGTTAATAATGCAATTAAAAAAAAATTGTCAGCTACCAATTTTTTTCATCATTCATGATTTAAGTAGTAAGCAGATCTATGGAAAAACAGCAAAGAAAATATGGTTGTCGTTTAAAAAACTTAAAATGACGTCATCATTCAGAAATAGGTGATGTCATAAACGTAATTTTTATGTCATAAGCTGGCAATTGAAAATGTAAAATTGACCCATCCCGGTTTTTCTTGAAGGAATTAAATAACGCATGTATGAATTATGTTCCAAACTTTATGATCACACTGTATATTTCAGTCCATCAAAATACAAAAAATATATTTTTGACTGAACTTACCTCGCAAAGGAACGGTTTCTCCCCAGTGTGGATGCGCCTGTGTTTCTTGAAATGTTCAGGATAGACAAAGGTTGCTTCGCAAACTTCACACTTAAATGGCCTCTCTCCGGTGTGAGCAGCCTTAATATGATAATCTAGAAGGCGCCGTCTTTTAAACCCTTTGCCGCATTCTTCACATTTGTAGCGCTTATCGTCATAATGAGTTGCTCTTTTATGCGACTGCAGATTAGACCGTTGACTGAATGTTGCCCCACAAAACTCACACTGGTACGGGCGTTCACCTGTAACAAGACAGATAAATTAATAGGATTTACGTCACTCACTTCTGCAAAGTCAGACTACAACACAAAGATGTCAGTCAAACTTTATTTAATCAAATACTCAATAAAAGGCTTCTGATCCGGACAGTAAAATTTTCATTAAACCCTACACGTTTTGGCTAACTAGTAGCCATCCTTAGGGGCAAATCTAAAATACATTAAAAAGGTCTTGTTTTCTGGTAGGCAATTGTGCTGGTTGAAGCACAATGATCTCAAGATAAACACTACAGAAATCATCAAGTTTGAAAATCTACAGTCAAACAGTTTATTTTTATTTTTTTATATCAACAACACACCACCAGGGCTTACAGTCTACATACTATCGTACCATGGGTGTCGACAAGGAAAGAGGCAACTTGTTAATTCTGGACTTGAAGGTTTGGAGGTTCAGGGGAGAAGGAAAAACATGTGCCGGCAAGCAGTTCCACAACTGGAAGTCCTCGGGACAAAAGAGCGGGCATAACAAGATCTTCTATGTCTGGTGACCTAGACAGTAGAAGGGGGCATTCGCTCTGTTCCCCTGGTAGATCTGTTGGGGGCAGCAGGTGGAGGAACTATGGAAGAAGGCTCCACTGAGCAGTGCCCGTGCAGATATCTATAAAAGAGAGAGGTCACCAACGGCCAGTCAAGCGATGGCAGCCTTTGGGTGAGGGTAAGGTCACCGATGAGACGTATAGCTCTCTTCTGAATGGAGTCCAGGATAGTGAGTGTAGAAGCGGCAGTAGCACCCCAGATGTGGGAACAGTATTCGAGGTTTGGTCTTATTTGTGAAGTATATAAGGTATACAGATTAGCTGGTGAAAAGTATTTGCGAGCCCGGAAGAGGAAACCTAATTTCTTAGCAGCCGCTTCTGCAATTGATGTGACATGTTGGTGCCAATTGAGATTTCGATCCACAGAAATGCCAACAAGTGAAAAGGACTCATTACTTTGAAAAACTTGCTTGTTTATTGTGATAGGTCTAGGGCTGGTGTATATCTTATGAGAAAGAAAGCGACTGTGATTTGGTGGGGTTGAATTGTACTATATTTCTACTTCCCCAGTCTAATATTTTTTGGAGATCCACGGAGATAGAAACCTCCATGAGTCTGCGATCTTAATCTAATTGGGCTAAAGAGACAGGCTTAGAATATTGTATATTTGAGTAGAGGGTGCTGTCATCCGCGTAACTGTGAACTGGGTTGGATGTGCTAAAGAGGAGGTCATTGATGTGGAGAAGAAACAAAGTAGGGGCTAAAGCTGAACCTTGAAGAACTCCTGCATTAATTGAATACAGTTTAGAGGAATGGCCATCCACGACAACAGAAATGCTCCGGTTGGAGAGGAAATTTTCTGTCCATGTACAGAGTTTTGGTGGTAGGCCATAGGCCGGTAGTTTATTAAGCAGCACTGCGTGCCAGACCTGGTCGAATGTTTTGGATATGTCTTAAGCGACAATCTGGGATTTTTATTTATTTTTATTTATTTATTCAACGGATTAACCATTTACAATAATAATAAGAACATCTAAAACTACATTAGTCTTAAATAATCACAATATGAGAACATAAAAAAAAAAAAAAAAAAAAAAAGCAAAACATAACCTGTATACCATATGTATGACAATTCAATCAATAACACCTCTCAAAATTCCTCTAATTACACGGTCAGAATCATTAAACATGTCCAAGAGCTCCGAATACTCATTTGCAGTTCTCGCCACTCTCGACATCGGACTGAAAAAGCCATAATTGGTTCGATGGAAGGGAACCACAAAAACCTCCCTCGCTCTCGTGCAGTTCGGAATCCTTAGAGAGACTAACTCAAGCAAAGAAGGACTATCAATTTTATTCACTAATAATTTGTGCAAAAAACAAACATCACTGACAATCCTTCTACCTCTCAGTGACTGCAAGTGCAGCCGATTCCGCAAATAAGAAAGGTTAAGATCATTTCTCTGCAAGCCCATTCTGTAAGCACAAATTCTTAAGAATCTATTTTGTACGGCCTCAATCTGATTGATATAAATATTGTAATTCGGGCTCCAGACTACAGAAGAACATTCCAACAAAGAGCGAACCAGAGCACAATACAGCCTTCTAAAGCTATTGCATGAAAAATCCAGAGTTGATCTATGAATAAATCCTAACATTTTATATGCCTTAGATACTATGCACTCCATGTGATCCCTAAAAGATAATTCCCTATCCAATACAATGCCCAAGTCTTTAATCATTTCCCTCCTCTGTAAAGCACCAGAGCCCATGGAGTACACAAAGTCAATGGGAAACTGAGCTCTAGTGAATGTAATGCAGAAACACTTATCAACATTCAGAGTCAGAAGATTGTCACCACACCACCGAGCAAAACGATTTAAGTCTTCCTGTAAAAGTAAAGCGTCCTGTCTGGAACGAACAATCTTGAAAATTTTGATATCATCAGCAAACATCAAAATCTGACTATGCTTAAGTGAATGTATGACATCATTGATAAAAAGATTAAAGAGGACTGGTCCACAATGTGAACCCTGAGGAACTCCTGAAGAAACAGTAATACTACCAGAAATGAAGTTCCTGATCTTTACACTCTGGGACCTACCCATAAGGAAGCTGCGCACCCAAGACAACAAATTGGCATTAAAACCCAACAATGCAAGTTTTGACAATAATAAGGCGTGATTTACCTTATCAAACGCTTTGGAGAAATCTGTATATACCGAATCAATCTGTAACCTATCCTCCAAAGCTGAGACCAATACATTCTGGTAAAGAAGAAGGTTGGTCGTTGTAGATCTTCCCTTAAGAAAACCATGCTGCTGTTCGGCGAAAACATGTCTGCATTCCCAAGTTATATGTCTAGAGACAAAAAAGTCCAGAAGTTTGGGTATCTCTGACTGAATACAAACAGCTCTGTAATTAGTAACCAAGTGCTTTGGTCCCTGCTTATGAACGGGCATCAAATAAGAATGCTTCCAAACATGTGGAAACTCACCAGACAATAAGGACATGTTAAAGAGAATCCTCAGTGGAATTGCCAAGGTGAAGGCACAAGATTTTAACAGATGGGAGGGGATTCCATCTGGGCCGTAACTAAGTTTATCTTTCAAACTACAGATACGATCAATAATATCAGCAGAAGTAACACTAGGCACAGTCATATTTACCGACTCACGCAAAAAAGGATCGGGACCGACACCGCCAGCCTGTACCTCATACACAGATTCACCGTGTAGTTCCATAAACTTATTCCAAGAATGGGTGACAAAGGAAAGGAGGTCGGCAGTTGATCTGCGCTGACGGGATACATACTGCCTGTCATGGATTAGACTGTGTTTTTCAAGAAATTTTAGTAATTCGGCGTATATATACTTTTCCATCACTTTAGAGACGACTGAAAGGAGAGAAATAGGCCTGTAGTTGCTAGGAAGCCCTTTGGATCCTTTCTTGGGGACGGATTGTACTCGAGCAGTTTTCCAGTTACTAGGGAATATGCCTCTGTTGTAAGATGTCTGAAACAGACGAGTCAGGACAGAAGCAAGTTCTGGTGCGCATTTTTTGAGAACAATTGCTGGGATCTCGTCCAGACCAGAGGCTTTCCTGGTATTAAGAGAAGAGAGCATCTTTCATACCTTTTTAGTTTTGAAAATGATATCCGTCATTTTATGCGCGACATTGGGGACTCTTGGTGGTGGAACATTTGGAGGTGGGTTGAGAGTAGAATTACCGGCGAACAACGAGGCAAAACGTTTAGTCTTACCCAGGGCGGTAGAAACAATTTCATCCCCTGAGGCAAGAGGTGGGAACGTGCCCTTGCAGAAATTATTCCCAATAGATTTAGCAAGAGTCCAGAAGGGTTTGCTGCCGCTGGAGCTTAAGAAGACTTTGTTTTTGATGTGGTTATTAAACGAGTTTTTTGCCTCAGAAAGAATGCGGACATAGCGGTTTTTGCGTCATTAAATGCTTGACGGTTTTCTTGACTGGGATTGTGTAGAAGCTTTTTGTGAGCTTTGACCTTTTCAAGTCTGGCCTTGTCACAGGACTTGGAGAACCAGGGCTTTTAAGTGGCTGCAGAGGTTTTCTGTGTACGTGGAATAAATAATTCCATGCCCGCTTGGATAATTTCGGTTACGTTTTGTGAGATATCAAAGAGGTCATGATGAGAGAAGCAGACAGACACCCATGGAAATGAGGAAAATTAATCTCGCATTTCGTTCCAGTTCGCGGAGTTGTAGTGCCAAACGATACGTGGGTGTGATTACTGTGTGACCTCGGGTTGCATTGCGCAGGAAGCAGTGACCATGACGTGGTCTGAACGACCCAGGGGGGGGCGGTGACTGATATCTTATAGCATTCAGGTTTTGTAGTAAGAAGGAGATCCAAGGGATTTGAGCTGTGTGTTGGGATGCGAGGAAAGTAAGTAGGTTGCTGAACCATATTGGCTAAAGAATTGCTGACTGCAAAGGCCTCCGCTGCTCTTCCTTGTGGATCGGTTTCTGAAGATCCTAGCCATTCCTTATTATGGACATTGAAGTCACCAAGAATAGTGACCTCGGAGGAAGGATATTTAGAAATGAGACGGTCGGTTTTTTCAGAAAAGTAGTCGAAGAGCTGGACAAAGTTGTTGGCAGAAGGTGACTGGTAAATGCAACAGATGAATTTAGTTGCAGTCCTGAGAGAGTGTTTTATCCATAGTATGTCTTTTCTTCCAGCTTCTGTGGAGTCTGGTGCAGGGTAGCCAATAAAGTTACAGCAAAACTACAGGCTACAATTAAACAAGCTAAAAGCTACATTACAGTCAAAAACATGCAGTCAAAGCAGGCTAAAATTATCAAACTAAACTAAAGCAAATCAAAATAATGACAAAGTGCAAAACTGAATTGTGAAGTTAAAAATTGAAAAGCTGTGTCAACACGTTTTCTGACAGACCTTTTTATTGTATTTTAAATTTGCCCCTGAGGATGGCTACTAGTTAGCCGAAATGCGTAGGGTTTAATAAAAATTGTACAGAATTTTCCTACGGATAAATTTTGTCTTCAAGTTGGGGTCAGATGTCAGAAAGGTGCTCACCGTTTAAGTATCTAATTTTATGAAATTTCTCCATACATAAATGTTCAGAGAAAATGTAAATAAATTACTGGGTTGGATTTCAAAAAGTTTATGAAAAATCGCCAAAACAAATATTTTAAGCGCTCGTAAATATACTCAGAATATGCATAATTATCTAGGCTCTGGGCATGTTGAAATTATAAACAATTAACTGCACAAGTTGGAGTTCATAACGGGTCACTTGGAACATAGTTGATAGAGGAATGCTAGATTCGCAAGTTTGTGGTTCTACGGACTCTGCAACCAGGTCATTTGGTTTCAACAGAGACAAAAATGCAAACTCAGAGTTTTGATATGGGGACGGTAGAAAAATACTTGTCGGAAGTTAGTGGTCACCCAGCTGCCTCGGCTGAGGGGTACCCGCAGCGATGGTAATGTCAAGGGTTTCTTTTAAATAAAATCAGAGTAAAATTTAGGAGTGGAGTGTAATTTACGGGGGGAGTGAATTAGGGTTTCTTTAAAGGGTAGTTACCCGCAGACAAAGGTGGTTCAACGGCCTGTGTGAGCAAGTGGCAAAGGAAGATACAGGGCTGGTTTTTAATCCCGTTTCATGGTGTGTAGGTTCCATGACTGAATATTGTTTCAAGCGATTATTTATTGAATGCCAGCTGTCTCGAGTACTGAAATATATTTCATATTAAATTTATATAGATATTTTATGAACCATGGGCTGTAAAATAAAATTAGAGTTCATATAGAATTTGTATAGATAGTTTTCAGCCCTGGGCTATAAAATAGAATTAGAGTAAACTAGAACTAAACTGGAATTTAGATGTTGTTTTGTTTAAGGGATTTTAGTAGATGGGGAAATTTTGTGAGATTTATAATACGAAGGACAAGATAGGGCTTGGAGCCATAAGGGTTTAGTTGGGAACTTAAAAGGGATGTTAGATAAAATTGAGAGCTAAAATTAAGCTAAGAAATAATTAATTATTAAGCTTATGAATAATTATACCGAGGGCAACATTTATTTAATTTTCACAGGTATCAATTTTGTGTAACATTTAGTTTTTTAAGATCCAAGGTAGCAAGGGGTAGTTTTTGAATACACGTTCTGCCGCTCGTGCGTTGTCAATTTTAAAATGTACCTAAATAAATAATTACTTAAATTTTAATAATAATAATAATTAGAGTTTACAGTCATTTTAAAATCTTGGTATTAAAGAAAAGCAAATGGCTCGTAAAACTACCCCATTAGAACCATAGACTAGGACCAGGGAATGGGACATAAAAAGTTAACTGTTGTAACAGGTTAGGTGAATTTATTTATGAATTAATTCATAAATAAATGTGAGGTTCAATTGTGATAACGGTCCCTCCGCTGCGACCTTTAGGTCTATCTGGCTCACGCCTAATTGTCTTAAACAAATCTACAGAGGTCAACAATTTTTGTGTGCGAAAGTTGATCCAGATCTTCTGGTGCAAGCTTTGTCTTGCCAAAGAGCAAGTGTCTTGTCCTGTCATCAGCAGCCAGACAGGAACATAGCACGTGCTCTGCCGTTTCGTCACTCTCCATACACAGCCGGCGCTGTCTCTTGACCGAGACCAAGTCCGGTCCTTCCCAACTGATTGCCTTCGGCATGCTGTTGTAACATGTCGCGTGTATTTAACATAAACATGACATGTCGCACGCGTTAACGCCTTATATTTTTCTACAATAAGCTTTTGAATCAACCCCTTTAGTGACGTCAGAGTCTAAGTCCCTCTAGTGACGTCAAACTCGGCGGTCGGTTACTCTACCGCATCCCAACTCAATGGAATACGCCTGCAGACGCGACAGTTCCATGACATCTCTAGATAAGAAAGTCTTTATAAACGCTTGCAATGCGTGCCACGCTCTCTTCTGTTTCAAGTTAACCGGAAATGTTGTCCTACAGCTAAATTTTCAGTCGGTAAAACAGCAAATATTAATATTAACAAATATTTAGGGCATAATAAAATACAGGTATATTGTTAGGAGTTATATTTTGTTATACTGTCTCCACAACGTGGGGATTTTTTTTTTACACTGTTAAGTCGTTTGTTTTAATCTGTATGTTGTCTACCTAGCCTCCTATGCGACAGCATAATATATCTATGCTATACCGTTTATCTGAGGAGACAGAAAGGTTCATTCAACACTCAGTAAATATTGAAATTTAAAATCTTATCTTTAAAGACTTTAGAAGAGTGTGTTACCAGCTTTTAAGCTCTGTCTATGTCTGGACGCGGTAAACAAGGTGATCACCGCGGCAAGAGCAGTGCAGACGGGTAATCATTGGTCCAGAGAGTTATGCATGGCCGTAACACTGGACGTAAAAAATGCCTTCAACTCGGCCAGATGGAAGGACATACTAGAGGGCCTAAGGAAGTTCCGTGTACCGGCATATCTATACCGCATCCTTCAGGATTATCTGACGGAAGGGTGGCTGATGTTCGAGACACAAGAGGGAACGAAGAAGAAGAGAATTACCTCAGGAGCAGCGCAAGGATCAGTCCTAGGTGCTGACCTGTGGAATTTAAACTACGACGGGATCCTACGTATGGAGATGCCGAGTGGAGCCTTTCTGGTATGGTAGGCAGATGACTTGGTCGCGGTGATTACTGCATGCACGGTAGACCACCTTCAACTCAAGCTGAACCAGACAATGTGCCGCGTACTGGACTGGATGGACTCCCGGTCCTTGTCCCTGGCTGTCCAAAAGACGGAGATTGTACTCCTGACGTCTAAGCGGATAGAGAGAGTCATTCCAATGAAAGTGGATGGCAAGACCATCGAAACGTCCAAAGCCATCAAATACCTGGGAGTAATGCTCGATGGAAAGCTTAATTTCTGGACGCATATACGCAAAGCAACGGACAAGGCAGCGGCTGTCGTAGGCAATCTGAGTAGACTGATGGCCAACGTCGGGTGTCCTTCCCCTACCAAGCGAAAACTGCTGATGAGGACGGCAGACGCTATCATGCTGTACGGAGCAGAGGTGTGGACCACAGCGCTGAAGTTCCAAAAATACCGAGCGAGGATGGAAATGGTTCAAAGAAGGGAAGCGCTCAGAATTAGCAGTGCTTACAGGACAGTCTCAGGCCCCACGGCACAGATTATCTCAGGAGTGGTCCCGATAGACCTGCTAGCCGAGGAATGCAGAAGGATCTACCTGAGGGGAAGCGAAACTACGATGCAGACCGTGAAGAAAGAAGAACGGGAAGAAACCCTACGAAAATGGCAGGATAGATGGGTCACCGAGACCCGAGGGAGATGGACGGCCCGATTAATTGGCAACATGAGGAGCTGGGTGGAGAGGAAGCATGGTGAGGTAGGCTATTACCTGACACAGTTTCTGAGCGGTCACGGGTACTTCCGGTCCTTCTTGGCCAAAATCGGAAAGTCACACAATCCCCAGTGTAGGTATTGCCAAGCGGAAGCAGAAAACGCGTCTCACACCTTCTTTGAATGCTCTCAGTGGGAACATCTCAGAAGTGACTTGGCTGGCAATGTATGGATTTTCACCCCTGACATGATCATTGCCAAAATGATAGACAAGAAGGAGAACTGGGATGCCGTCACCAACTTTGTCATCACCATTCTGAAAGCAAAGGAGGCTAGCAAACTTATTATTTTTATTAATTGATTTTGTGTTTATTTATTGTAATTTTTGCTTTGTTTTATATCCTGCAATTGAATTTTTTGTAAGAGGGTTGTAAATAAATAACCTAACCTAGGGCAATTACCAATCATTAATAAAACAATTACCTGTATGTGTACGTTCATGGTCCCTTATCTCCGCCTTACGTGCAAAGGCCTTGCCACACAAACCACAACCATAAGGCTTATATCCAGTATGAACAATACTGTGCACTTCCAAGTTGTGAGCAGAACCGAACTGCTTTCCACATAAATGGCAAGCATATTCTTTGATACCCGAATGAGTCCTTTCATGTTGACTCAAATTCTGTTGACTAAGAAACGATTTAGGACACTGGCTACAGCGGAATGGCCTCGGCCTCACCTCATGTGTCTTCTCATGAGCTTTGAATGTATACTTCGAAGCAAAATCTTTGCCGCACAACATACAAACATAAGGACGAATCCCAGTGTGTGTGTTAATGTGTTCCTCTAGCAGATTCTTCGAACTGTACTTCTTACCACATGTCTCACATGTCCAGGCTTTATTCTGGGGATAGTGCATCCTCTTGTGTATACGGAAGAGGCGTAAGTTACTGAAAATCCTATTGCAAACTTCGCACTGGAAATCGCCTTCTTCAGTGGCTACGTGTTCATCTAAATGTGCTGATAATTCGTTTCTTTTTCTGAAATCCATACCGCAAACGTCACAAATATAAAGACGCACATCATGCACTTCCCTGACATGTTGCATCATGGCTTTGGCATCACGCAGGACTGCATTATCGGCACAAAGTAAACACGTAAAAGCTGTGCCATCATGTGTTGCTCTGGAAGCTGTGACTATTTCTTGCGGACAGGCTTCTTCTTCTTTTGGTTTTTTTAGAATGGTAGTTTTTTTCTTTAATATGTTTGGTTTATCACCAAGAGTGTTAGTGTTGAACTCGGCACCAGCTTCCACCTTTATTGTAACGTCACCTAGTTGGGCAGCAGTATCTGCTTGCATGGCCGCAGAAGGGTCGAAATCTGACTCTGAGGAATTATCTACAGGACCAATATCATGACAGCCTGTATCCTCATCATCCATTCCATGAATCTTCTCTAGCTCCATTTCAATATCTTCAATTGTTTGTGCTGTTGTTTTGTGTGATAAAACCTGTAATGAAAAATTATGATCCATATTGAAATTATAAATAAACAGATACACATCTTTTTATTTATTTATCTAATTTATTGTAATTTTTTTTACATTTCAACAACACACCACGAGGGCTTACAGCCTAAATACTATCGTACCGTGGGTGTCGACAAGGAGGAAAGAGGCAACCTGTTAATTCTGGACTTGAAGGTTTGGAGGTTCGGGGGAGAAGGAAAAACGTGTGCTGGCAAGGAGTTCCACAACTTGGAAGTCCTCGGGACAAAAGAGCGGGCATAACAAGATGTTCTATGTCTGGTGACCTGAACAGTAAAAGGGTGCATTCACTTGGAAGTCTTGGGACAAAAGAGCGGGCATAACAAGATGTTCTATGTCTGGTGACCTGAACAGTAAAAGGGTGCATTCACTCTGTTCCCCTGGTAGATCTGTTGGGGGCAGCAGGTGGAAGAAAGCTCCTCCGAGCAGTGCCCATGCAGATATTTATAAAAAAGAGAGAGGTCACCAAGGGCACGTCGGTGGGCAAGGGATGGCAGCCTTTGGGTGAGGGTAGGGTCACCGATGAGACGTATAGCTCTCTTCTGAATGGAGTCCAGGATAGCGAGTGTAGAAGCGGCAGCAGCACCCCAGATGTGGGAGCAGTATTCGAGGTTTGGTATTATGTGTGAAGTATATAAAGTAGAGAGGCTAGCTGGTGAAAAGTATTTGCGAGCCCGGAAGAGGAAACCTAATTTCCTAGCAGCCGCTTCTGCAATTGATGTGACATGTTGGTGCCAATTGAGATTTCGATCCACAGAGATGCCAACAAGTGAAAAGGACTCATCACTTTGAATAACTTGGTTGTTTATTGTGATGGGTCTAGGGCTGGTATATCTCCTATGAGAAAGAAAGCAAGGCTGTGATTTGGTGGGGTTAAATTGTACAAGATTTCTACTTCCCCAGTCTAATATTTTTTGGAGATCCACGGAGACAGAACCCTCCATGAGTCTGCGATCCTCATCTAGTTGGGCTAAAGAGACAGGCTTAGAATATTGTATATTAGAGTGGAGGGTGCTGTCATCCGTGTAACTGTGCACTGGGTTGGATGTGCTAGAGAGGAGGTCATTGATGTGGACAAGAAACAAAGTAGGGGCTAAAGCTGAACCTTGAGGAACTCCTGCATTAATTGGATACAGTTTAAAGGAATGGCCATCGACGACAACAGAAATGCTCTGGTTGGAGAGGAAATTTGCTGTCCACGTACAGAGTTTTGGTGGTAGGCCATAGGCCGGTAGTTTATTAAGCAGCGCTGCGTGCCAGACCTGGTCGATTGCTTCGGGTATGTCTAGAGCGACGATCTGGGATTCACCGTGTAGTTCCATAGACTTGTTCCAAGAATGGGTGACAAAGGAAAGGAGGTCGGCAGTTAATCTGCACTGACGAAATCCATACTATTAGACTGTGTTTTTCAAGAAATTTTAGTAATTCGGGGTTTATATACTTTTCCATCACTTTAGAGATGACTGAAAGGAGAGAAATAGGCCTGTAGTTGCTAGGAAGCGCTTTCGATCCTTTCTTGGGGACGGGTTGTACTCGAGCAGTTTTCCAGTTACTTGGGAATATGCCTCTATTGTAAGATGTCTGAAACAGACGAGTCAAGACAGGAGCAAGTTCTGGTGCGCATTTTTTGAGAACAATTGCTGGGATCTCGTCAAGGCTAGAGGCTTTCCTGGTATTAAGAAAAGAGAGCATCTTTCGTACCTTTCTAGTTTTGAAAATGATATCCGTCATTTTATGCACGACATTGGGGACTGTTGGTGGTTGAACATTTGGAGGTGGGTTGAGAGTAGAATTGCCGGCGAACAACGAGGCAAAAAGTTCAGTCTTGCCCAGGGCCGTAGAAACAATTTCATCCCCTGAGACAAGAGGTGGGAACGTGCTCTTGCAGAAGTTATTCCCAATAGATTTAGCAAGAGTCCAGAAGGGTTTGATGCCGCTGGAGCTTAAGAGGACTTTGTTTTTGATGTGGTTATTAAACGAGTTTTTTGCCTCAGAAAGAATGCGGACATAACGGTTTCTTGAGTCGTTAAATGCTTGACGGTTTTCTTGACTGGGATTGTGTAGAAGCTTTTTGTGAGCTTTGACCTTTTCGAGTCTGGCCTTGTCACAGGATTTAGAGAACCAGGGCTTTTGAGTGGCTGCAGAGGTTTTCTGTGTACGTGGAATAAATAATTCCATGCCAGCTTGGATAATTTCGGTGACGTTTTGTGAGATATCAAGAGATATTTATGTTGTTAAACATTTCCATTATAATATAAACTTATAAAAAACTTATGAGACTTTCAACTTAAACAGGGTTCCCACTAAAAACAGATTATCAATTTCCCTGACTTTGATTTTCTACAATATACCTAGATCTATGCCTCACAGCGGAAAACACCCTTCCCCATAATTACATTTATGAAACCTACACATTTTTTCCTTACAAATAAACAAAAACGCTACTTTATACAAAGATGCATCTATCATTGTGTTTCGATCATTTATCATAAAACGGAAACAAATAATTTTTTCCTGATGCTGACCAAAATTTGCCGACTCTTAAGTCAATTTTCACAATTTCTCCCTGATTTGCCTGACAAAACTTTTCCTTCTACAAATTCCCTGACTTTCCCGGTTTTCCAGGCGAGTGGGCAACCTGTCAAAAAGGTACTATCGTTCGAATACTTTTGTGGCAATCGAAATGTTCCGAATATATCAATAATTGCAAAGTCGCACATTTCTCATTCAGACACGCCCATCAATAATATTTGATAACATTTAGAAATCAATAAAAACCTAAATTTTGTATATTTTTTTTTGTGAGCAAAAGTAAGAAAAATACCTGAGTAGAAGTCTCATCATCTGAGGATGGAATATCCAGAATCTTCTTGGGAACAATATTATCTTTACAAAGTTCATTCTTTGGCTTTTCATCAATAAATTCACCAGCAAATTCTCCACTGCTGAATTTCAACATTGAGTTGTTATGATTATTGATCAGATCTGTTTTTATCTGGATCATCTGCTGATCCAGCTCTTCAATCTGATCAAACATCTTGAAACACTTCTTGCAGATAACTTGCGAGTGCACTGATTCTTCTGTGATGGCCTTATCCAGGATTTCTGACATCACCACATGCAATGGCCGGTCTGAGCATGTCTGACTCTAAAAACAAAAAACTTGAGTCAATGCCAACTTAACAAAGCTACATTTCAACTACTTAGTTACAGTTGCTGAGAATTAAAATTACTATAACTAAAAACTTATTGTGTTCTAGTTACTTAACTAAACAAAACAGGGGTTTTATATTGTTGTAAATATTAGGTTTTTACTATTTGTTGGTTTATTAAAATTATGGAAAAGCTTTGTTTTAAAAGAAATGACTTTAATGCTGTGGTGTCCTTGATATATTGACTGCAGTGCCTACAAACCTTTGATTATAAATTTCCTATTACACAAGTGTGTTAATATATTTCAACCTCTAAGCTGATTTCTGCACTTGATTGGATTGGATTTTAGGGTTATTTGTATTTAACTCTTCACAAGCTTATATATAAATTTCTAACCTTAAAAATGGTGTATTTCCGGCAGGAGATAACATTCCAAGAGAGGTAAGTAAACATAGCAAAATATGTTCGTAGTTTTTAAGAAGGTATACTTGGGGGTATTTGAAAATCCCACTAAATGTAGTATTCACTTTAGCTAAAATTAAGTGGTGGAGGAGTTGATATAACGCTCCAATCGACTTGTTTTGAACAGGATTTCTGCAAAATTTAAATTTCCTCCATCTACGAAAAGCAAATCTGGCATTTTGAAGTCAATATAAAAGAAAACTTAAACTTTAAAATAGACTTCAAGCACACTATTACATTAGAATGTGATAATATGCTATACTATACTTACCTTTGCCTAGATTTATTTTGGTGACTACATATTAACGTGATTATAATAGAATATGGCCTAAAAACAGTTGTACATACCTTAATAAAGTAAAACAGTGTGGTATATTTCGTTTTTGATAACCTTTCAATGATAAATGCAATTAAAACGTTTCGATTTGCAACAAAAACGTATATTTTTGTAGCTGAGGTTATGACTGTTGTTTCGTTGACATGATAGGCGTTGTTGTCAGTTTCGAAGCTATTTACTTGTTACTGGGGGAATGTCAGGTCAGGTCAAGGTCAGGTCAGGCAGGCCGATAAGTAAGCACTGTCCGGCAGTGCATTCATTCAAAGTGGCAACGCTGCTGAAAATTGACAGTTCGAAACGTGAAATTAGTGCATTTTTTGGAATTTCATTTCTCAATTATTCTGTGATTTCTGGTTTTTCCGTAATTTTTTTTCCGGATTATAAATCTACGTTACGTACTCTTTCTTGTGGTGTGCGGCGTTTTGCTAGATTCCAGTTGCGGTAAAGTCGACCGTCCCCTTTATTTTAAAATGAAAAAAATATATTGAAAAATAATGGGTAGCAAATTGGACAACTTTTTTCTTAGTTCTTGAATATATGGTTAAGTCACTGACAAGTCTTTGAATTGGTAATATCACATCTACGACCATACTCTAAGGTTACTACTTACTCTATACTTACAAAAAAAGGTATGTAAATGTTGGTAATTGTATGAGAGAAGCAATTTTTGGTAAACGTTGAATATACGGTACAGACAAACTGTGCATGTCGCAAATGACGTCACATCACGATAAATGTGAAGCTGTGTTGCCAGATATAAAAATTTAACTCTAAATTAGATTACAAAATAAAACCTAATGTACCATGATACAAATTTGTATCATGGTAATGTACTGTTTAGGATATATGTTGAATATTAACGTCTTTTTAATTAAATGAAAATATCAGTAAGTAATCATAATCATAATCATAACAAAGAACTGAAAATAGAAAGTAGATATAATGCCAAAATTGATAACCGGGAGTTAATAATAATGTTAATAATTAAACGAGTGTCTTACTGCAGGAAATGGACTTGAGTACAGGTTTTATTAAATCATTATAAACAAGACCTGGATAAAGGTGAAATGTGCAGTTTAAGCAGAACCTTTCCCCCCACCTCCTGACCATCAGTTTGTCTAATTAAAACGCTGAGGGAAGGACAACCATGAGGTAACGTACATATTAGGTATTATGCTCGCATGACCTTGATGTATGCCAAGATTAATAACCTGATAGTTCTCCTGCCCCCAGCGTTTTAATTAGTCGAACTGATAGACAGGCCAGGTCAGGAGGTTGAGGGAACGGTTCTGCTTAAGCTGCACCTTTCACCTATACCCAGGCCATGTTTATAACGATAATAAAACCTATGCTCGAGTCCATTTATTGCGGCGAAACACTTGGTCAGTTTTTCAATTTTTGAAATTATTAACTCTCACATCAATTTTGGCAATATATCTACTTTCTATTTTCCGTTCTCTGTTGTAATTATTATTATTACTATTATTATAATTACTTTAGTGATATTTCCAACGTTTCATAAGCGAGAGAAACAAATGTGATGGGCAAGAAACAAAAATAAATTCTAGTAAATAAATGTGGCAACCATGCAAGCATTTAAACGGTTGAAATTTAAGTACACTTGCAGAAACCCAAATCACCACCACATATATTTCAGAGCCTTACGATCGTTTCATTGACAATGTCAACATCTTCAGAGGAGAATTTTCTTCCTCTGAAGATGTTGACATTGTCAACGAAACGATCATAAGGTCTCTGAAATATGTGTTGTGGTGATTTGGGTTTCTCCAAGTGTACTTATTAGTGCTCATCACAGGTTCCAGTTCTCACATAGTGGTTGAAATTTGCATTTCGTAACTGTCGCTATTCTCTGTACGTTATGTTCAATGTTTACCCAATTTTTATATGGATTACAAGGGTTTTATTTGACAGCTTGACTAAACTTAAATAATGAAATAATAGGCAGGCACTTCAAATTACACATGTGGATTAATATTCACAGCACTCCACACTGGGGTGAATAGAGTGAATGATTCCGAGTTTTCAAACAACCTTCTCACGCACACTAATTTCTGAACAACCTGTTCACACTAGTGATTTTTTTGAATGAACCATATCTGTCAAAATGTTATTTTATTCCTGTGAAACTTAACTATTTTAAATATGTCAAACTTGTCAACAGTTAAATGCAAATAACAATATTTATAATATACTGAAATTTGAGTAATATCTATTATAGTGCAGAAATTAATTCAGCAGGTTGAAATACAATAAACAACATATCTAAGGTGAAATTAGATTTTATTAAAAATGTTTCTGGCATAGCAAAACTTTTTCACAATTATTGTATCAACCAAGAAACCAGAGTATCGGAAGTTTAGAAACATATAATTCTTCAAGAAAATAGATTTAAAAAACTCAGCAAATGAAAGAGTGTAACACTCGTGACCAATTTTTATGTATCTATTCCCTTACTATATTGTGTATCTTGAAAATCTGACTAATAAACAAATAATTAAGTGTATAATCTGAAAAAAAACATCAATTCAGGAACAAAATGAAGTCAACATATTAAATCAGTTGACATTAAGAAGTCCACTTTACACCATTTTCGAGACTTCAAACAAAATGTGCTGTTTCTAGTTGATGATTGAGAATATTTACTAAGGGGCGAAATTGTTGCTGCTTTGAAGAATCATGAAGTATAAGTAAAAAATGAAAGGTAGTGCTAAAAGATAATAGAGTTAGAGAGGCCCAAATTATGTAGTAAAAAATCAATCTATAAAATTATAATAAAAGTTGAATGGACATACCCAGTTTTTATTACGTAAAAATTCTACCTACCTCTTTGTGAAATATATGCACAGAATTTCGATTTGAAGCACAACTGCCGTTGCATATGAGGCAGACAGGAGTTGTGGTCATTCTAAAACAAATAAAATATAATTAATAAATTCAATTTTACACTAACATTATAATTCATTACCATTTTAGTTTACTTATAAACGTTATTGACGGAACTAATCTACTAAAAATACATTTCATTTGTGAGTTAATAAGCTAAATATACTACATATTATGCCCCGAAACTACGACTTCTCAATCAATCTAATATCTAATAGTGTTTTTATTTATTTCCAGGCTGCAAAATAATAAAATGAAGCATGCAACCCATGACTTCAAATTAAAAAGGTCCCTAGATTGTAAAACGAAATTATATACCAAAATGTCTTTTCGGGAATGCCGTTGCAACGTTATAAGCTTCGGGATGGTTTGTTTGACAAAATACAACAACTGGGTCAATTCGGCGAAAAAGAAATTTATGTTCTAATTATCTAATGCATAATAGAGGTTTACCTTTTTAAATTTGTGAAACAGTTTAGGGAAACATTTATTTTCGCCAAAAACAGGGCTGACTAACAAATGCTGCCAAGCTTTAGATAATGACGCGGCGTAAGGAAGAAGTCTTCAGCAGTGCGGCGTA
This sequence comes from Tillus elongatus, assembly GCA_964006375.1. Classification (NCBI taxonomy): domain Eukaryota; kingdom Metazoa; phylum Arthropoda; class Insecta; order Coleoptera; family Cleridae; genus Tillus; species Tillus elongatus. The sequence continues at coordinate 235,032,561 of OZ023263.1, forward strand.
CAAAATGGAGGAAATGTCTGACCTCTGCGCCATCTACAATATGACTGATGACATTTGACTCGTTTGTGTTTGACGCAGATGCAGAAATTAAAATGAAAATGAAGGCGTCGGTTGTCACGTCTTTAAATTAATGGCTAAATGTTTTTGAATTATTTAAAAAACTGTACATCTAATCAGATAGAACTAGTATAAAATAAATATAGAAATGTACATACCTAACTACAATCAGCATTTATATTACCACTACTACGTGGGTGGCATGGTCGTATAGCGAAATTCTATCGTTCCTAAAAATATTTTTTTAGTATTAACATTAACACTGTTATCAGAGGATGGGTTATATTCAAACGTAATTTCAGTGGTGTCACCCATCCAAGTGTTTTACGTATTCAACGTTTAGAGCCTTTAATTTCATCATTTGCCTTATTGCATTGATCAATAATTTCTATTTCAATCAATAAATGATAAATACAACCAACTGTTTTGACTCGCAGGTTTATGCATTGATCTTTTTCCATCGTTATTTTAAACTTGGTTATTTTTTTACACGTATGTCTTTTCCTGTTTACTTTTAATTAGGCTAACTCAAACTAAATTCTATTAATTTCGTTAATACCTGATAAAAATCTATTATAAACTAAATATTTAACAAAACCAATTAACAAAACCTTCATAAATTTGTTAGACACTATAATTGTCTGTATTGCTAATACGCAACACACTGTATTATTAGCAAAATAAAATAATATTTTAAAAAACGTAATAATAAAATTATGTTACGCCTATGCATATCGAAGACGATTTAAAAAGTGTGGCGTCACCTATCCGTATAAGTTCCATTTTCAGAGTGTAGCCTTCACAATTTACAATTTTTTATCATTATATATATATATATATATATATATATATATATATATATATATATATATATATATATATATATTACACTCTGATTTTCACTTATGTTGATACAAAATTTGTCTCCTACAAATTATATAGAGCCCTTAAGAAGTTATAAACGCTAAACGCCACACAAATCTATATTTTGAGTCTTCATGGAATACCTTAATTAAACAAGTAGGCGCGCTTATAAACCAAAGTAGTTATACATTTTCAAGACGGTAATACATAGGTAATATAATTGCGAGTCGTTCTCTCTAATTTTACATTTTTAGGCTTTGATCTTATTCACAACAAATATAAATAAAACAATGCAATAGTGTTTATATGTGGCATGTGTCAATCCTTTGCCCACATATGACGTATAGTTTTGATTACGTTTAAACTAACATTATTATTAGCATTAATATGTGTTTTACAGAAGGCATTCTTGACAGATTAAGGGGCTCACTTAGTATTTTGCACTTTTAAAAGTACTCAAACAGGAACTCAAAATTCACACTACTCCGAGCTTCACTGTAGAAAATCAAAGCATTCTGCGCCTTGACCAGTCTATGTAGTTCTCAACTCCAACCGTTAGAGCGTTAATGTAGACGATAATATTTTACACTAACTTCCCAACAAACCCAAATGTAAGATATTCACTGACCGGTGCAAAATAACGAGCGTCTCCCTGACGTACTGTTTACAAACAATTCTCCCAACTGACCTTCCTCGACATAAGTTTGCTTCATCAAAACCTAAAAGAAGGAAAAAGGGTAAGGAAAAATACATTATTGTTCACATGAATAGCAGGGTTAATTTTCCTTCCCCTTTTAGCTTTGAATTAGGCAAACTGATGTCAGGGCAGGTCAGTTGGGAGGATTGTGTGTAAACACCACGTCAGGGAGGTCCTTTATTTGGTTACTTAAAATACTATGCGAAGTGCTCGTGATCAACGTAACCGAGCTTTTACTGTCGCGAGACACTCGTCAAAGATGAATCGTCAAATAGGAGGTTCAAGATGGCTGACACATCGCACGTACTTTTATATTACGGAATTGGGAATGCTGCTTTCTGTTGTTCTATGTTTTAAATGTCGTATGAGAAATGGTAAATTTGCAATACTTTATATAATACCATTTGCTACTGCCAGATGAGTTTTCTTCAAAAACTGTTGTCCAACATGACTGATTCACCTGAACTGCTTTCACAGATTAATTTGAGGGTATGGACGGTGTTTACTAAAAACAAACTTGTTTAGTTTATCCACAGCCGGAACACCTGGATATTATGATAAAAATCGCCGATGTATAAGATGTGTAAATTTACTAACCATATAAGTAAATGATGTTGACATTATGTCCTTTCCTGTGCATTCTGGGTGATAGTGTATCTGAGATGTCGGCATTTTTTCCACTATGTAATTGTTTACTGATTATTCTGGGTTTTTTTGCTGATAACTGTTAGTTTATTAGTTTTTCAGGCTCAACTTTCTAACTTTTTCTTCTTCTGTTCTATATATATATATATATATATATATATATATATATATATATATATATATATATATATATATATATATATATAGTTTTTGTATAACTATAAAGTTAAGAACCATATTGTTTGGATTTTTTCTGTTGGGTTATAATTAATTAAATAATATGTAATACCTATAATGCTTATAATTATTATTATTATTATTACAATGACGACTTGACAGACAAGCTTTCTTGATATGATTTTTTGTTCTGATTTCTGATGTGATTTGCCTTTTTAATCACTTTTATCTGGATACTCTGTATGCCTGTAGTGGAGTAAAGCTAGGTTGATCCACTCGCGAATTGGAAAATTGCGAAATCGCTGCGAAACGAATCCTCATTGTTTTGTTTTTTTAATAATATCGTATTATTATAGAGTCGTTTTAAATGCTGTGGTGATACTTATTGCTCTACGCTACGAGTGTAAGATTGACTCTATGACTGTAAATTTCATGAAGTAACTCTCTATGGTGCTGTTGACATATTTTATTGACAAGTTGTCAACGTGACATTAACCAATAACCTAATTTTATCAGTTGTTTACAATTTACAATTGTAATTTACGTTTTCTAATGGCTAATCGTGTTTTTTAATCATGTCTAAAAATCAGACTATAAATCAAAAAGAATATCTAAGAAAATATTTGTCGATAGGAAAGGAACCTGGTGCTAAGAAAAAGAAAAAAAAGAAACCATTACCAAAGTAAGGGTTTTAAAAATTAATGTAATAATTTTAACATTTAATAAAATAACCCCACTATATAGCCTATTTAGTTAGTTTTGGTGGTGTAGTTTTCAATTTTAAGCATATATATATATATATATATATATATATATATATATATATATATATATATATATATATATATATATATGCATAGTGTTTTTAAGAATGTCTGCCAATGGAAAATAAATCCCACTAAATTCATAAGTTGAAAATTGGCGAAGAGCGGACCGTATTCACATAAATCAATTATCATAATAGAAAATTGTAGGCTACAATTCAACAAAATTGTGTTATTGAAAGCCGAATAGAATGGGGTGTCTGAGTCGGATTTAGAAATCAAGGATCAGATTTATTTACTATTGTCAACTGTAGTTTCCGTCTATCATTGGGAGAATGTTAGGAAATGTTCAAAAGTTCTTTACTTCGAACATTAAAACTTGTTTGTTGTATAAAAAATAAGTTCTAGGTGATACTTCGAACTATATGGATGTGTTAGCCTAAAAAATTTACACTTCACCTTCATAATTGTTTGATTATAATAAATTAAGATTATGTAATTAGTTGTCTGTATTTACCAAATGCTAATGCATTTTTTCAGCGTAAAGATAATAGATGATGACCTAGACAATGAAACAATTGATTTATTGGGAGACGATCCCTTTGAAACTAATGAAGATGCTCCCCAAATTGTGGCTGTTATCGATGAAAGACCACCTTCAATGAGAACGGATGATCTTACCAAAGATAATCTCTGGAAACCTTTAGGGTCTGCTCCTGAAAACAATACACAAAATCTACCTTCAGTTAATAAATTCAAAATTGGTGGTGTCCAAAATAAGGGTTACCTTGACAGTAAAATTAACAAAATTGATAAAAATAGAAAGCAAACAAATCAGACCAGAAATGCAAAAAACATTATTGAAACTTCACCAGGAAGAAGTAAAAGCAAATGTGATATTTCTCCATCAAGAAGAAAAGAGAAAGGAGATCTAGAAGACTATTCTCCACCAAAACGAAAACACAAGAGTGAATCAAGTGAAGAATATGGTAGAGACATTTCACCTCCTAGAAAAAGAAGAGGTGAAGAAAAAGATAGAGACATAGCTCCACCTACGAAGAAACGAGTTGAAGAAAAAGACAGATGCAGCTCCCCTGCTAGAAAAAGAAGAGGTGAAGATGACGATAGAGACATATCTCCCCCTAGAAAGAAAAGAGACGAAGAAAAGGACAGAGCCACTTCTCCTCCCAGAAAAAGAATAGGTGAAGAGGAAGATCGAGATATATCTCCACCTAGAAAGAAACGAGATAAAGAAAAAGACAGAGATATTTCCCCTCCTAGAAAAAGAAGAGATCTTTCTCCGCAAAGAAGAAGGAAAAATGAAGAAAGTGATGAAAACAACTCTCCTGTTAGAGGAAATAAAAAGGACACATCAAATGATGTTTCTCCACCTAGAAGAAGTAAGAAAGGTAAGTTAAGTTACTTTTTGTTAAAGGACAAGTTAGCTAATTATTTAAGATATCTTAATGAACTCTAATCACGGGCGAAGATCTGGGGTACTTAATGCCCTACCATGACAAGACATAAATATTTTTCTTTGTAGTGAATTTCTATTAAGAAAATTCACAAATAGAGAAGTAACAATGGTAAGACTTTCGGAATTTTTTTTCAAATCCAAGGTTTGTTTACATTTATATATATATATATATATATATATATATATATATATATATATATATATATATATATATATATATATATAGATGTGTGTGGGTCTGTATGTATCCGAGCAATAACTCACAAAATACTCAACTGATTTGAATGAAACTTGGCATATATCTCCATTGTATTAAGACAGCGGGCGAATTCGTAAATCAGCTATAACGGACATTTTTCTCCCCAAAAATATACAAAAATATTTTTGAAAGTATTAGAGTAACTGAAGTGAGATTTACATGTGGCTAGAAATGGTGGAAATAAACCTATGTTGTGATTTTAAGTAATTTGGTTCGCAATATTTAGGTTTTTTCCAAATTAAAAATAAAATCTGAGAGGCATGCATTGAAACGACTTAGTGGTTAAAGTCCAATGACAGACAGACAGGGTAGTTAACTGCCACGTGTAGATTGATTCATATAACAGGTATAAACCATACATCAATGGTATCGAAACAAAATAAATAACAAGCATAAAACATACTACCCGAACCAATAATCGCGAAATCACGGACACAAATATTGGAAATGACAGACAACATGAAATTAAAAATTTTCCAAGTGATTGTTTTTTAACTAGAGGACTCAATCAATTTTTTAAATACACTATATTTTTAGGCTTGATGAACGGCCCCAAATAGTTTTAGACTGAAAGTGTAGCATAATACGAAGGCTGGTCAATAATTCCATGACTTTTTGAATGAAACACAGGTTTTTTGACAAAAAATCATTTTATTCCTCCTTTGAGCTCTATACACTTCGTCCAAGGTTTCTCCAATTTTTTTATCTTTTCCAAAAAAAAAAAAAGATTTATCGAGGTCCTCAAAATAGGTATTTGTTTGTGAGATGATTTATCATTGGAGTCAAACCTCTTTTCGCCGAGCCATTTCTTTAAGTTTGGAAACAATAAATAGTCACTCGGAGATAAATCCGGAGAATAGGGCGGATGAGGGAGTAATTCGTAGCCCAATTTATGCAATTTCGCCATGGAGACTACACATGTGTGCACACTTGCATTGTCTTGATGGAAAAGAACTTTTTTCTTGGCCAAATGCGGTCGTTTTTTCTTCAAATCGTCATTGAATCGGTCCAGTAAGTTGGTATAATATTCGCCAATGATTGTTCTTCCCTTTTGAAGGTAATCAACGTGGAATATACCGCGTGCATCCCAAAAAACGGTCGCCATGACTTTATTGGCTGGCAACCCCACCTTGGCGTTCTTCGGCGGCGAATCTCATGGAGAAACCCACTGTTTTGACTCCTGCTTGGTCTCTGGTGTGTTGTGGTGAATTCATGTTTCGTCCACGGTTAGGAAACGGCGCAAAAACTCATCCCTATTGCGGTTGAACAACGCCAAACACTCCTTCGAAGTTGTCACACGATTGCGTTTGTGGTTGATCGTGAGCAAACGCGGTACCCATCTTGGCGATAGCTTTCTCATACCCAAGTGATCATGCAAAATCGAAACCACTGAGCCATGTGATATGCCTATGGCTTCCACAATCTCCCGCACTTTGAATCTCCGGTCGGCCAACACCATATCGTGAATTTTTTCAATTGTTTCGGGTGTAGTGCACTTAACTGGGAGTTCAGAACGCTCGGCGTCATTTGTGCTTGTACGGCCGCAAAGAAATTCAGTAAAACACTTTTTTACCATGGAAATTGATGGTGCATAGTCCCCATAGTATTTATCAAGCTTAGCCTTGGTTTGAGTAATGGTTTTTATCCGCAAAAAATAATGTTTGATGAGCACACGAAATTCACTTTTAGTGAATTTTCTTTAAAAAAAACCTCTGGTCACTTGTCAACAATAACAAACATACAAAAAATATTAAAAATGGGTCTAATAATATTAAAATAAGACATAATGGTCAGATTATTTCCGTTACAAAAACCATAGTTGACTTGTTTGGTCATGTTTTCTCTTCGGAAGTTCAAAATCAGGTAAGATCTCAGTATGGTGGTCAGGCTTTGGGTGGCACAACGACTAGAGTGAATAATCGGTCAATTTTTGTAGAACCAATTACTCCTTGTGAAATTGAAAACATTATACGGCATCTGCCGTATAATGAACTTGTCACTTGTGGCCGGTGAGTTTCCAAGTCAACTAAAGCAAGCCAAGGTAATTCCATCTGCAAAAAAGGGAGACAAACAAGATATTTTCAATTATAGGCAACTCTCAATACTTAGTGTATTTTCTAAAATAATGGAAAAAGCGATGGCTGTACGATTGGAGAACTTCTTGGGAGATCAGGGAATAATATCGAAGTGCCAGCACGGTTTCAGGCCTGGACTATCAACAGAAACGGCTGTTATTGACATGGTGCAGTACATATACGACGAACTTGATAGGGGTCAGCGCGTGGTGGCTTTTATGTTTGATCTCTCTAGGGCGTTTGATACGCTAAATCCGCAACTGCTTGGGAAAAAGCTGCAGTGCCTGGGTGTTCTGGGTCCTGTTTGCGACTGGCTGCTCTCATTTCTAACAAACAGACAAATAGTAGTATCAGTGGATGGAGTGCAATCACGACCTTTTGATGTATAGCTTGGCACTCCGCAGGGAAGTGTTTTGGGCCCGTTGTTGTTTGTCTTGTATGTGAATGATCTACCTGAACATATTGGGGAGGGGAGGTTGTTCATGTACGCGGAGGATACGACAGTGGTTGTGTCGAGGTCGGATGCACACGAGGTTAGCCGGAAGGTGAACTCGTTACTTGAAGGGTTCGATAAGTGGTGTGAGGCCAACCAGCTCCTTATAAATTACCAGAAAACCGTATTTCTTGAATTCAGAGCCCAGCAAAAGCAGAGAATTAACCTTGATTTTCAGGGCACTGTAGTGTCTTAGGCCACAAGTATTAGCGTATTAGGGGTAACTATTGACCAGCATCTTTCATGGAAAGAACATATTGAGGTTGTGTGTGGTAGGCTTAATCAGATCCATTTCCTAATATTTCGATTAGCAGAGTTCCTTGAGACCAAAGCTGTGATGACTGTCTACTACTCGGGAGTTCAATCCTTGATATCTTATAACATTGTTGCTTGGGGACAGTCGGTTGAGGTGGAAAGAATTTTTATACTGCAAAAAAGAATAATAAGAGTGATTTTTGGTATGAGAGGAACACAATCTTGTAGGGCGCTTTTCAGGGACACAAAAATAATGACGCTAACATGTGTTTACCTATATAAACTGTTAAATTATATTCATGGTGTCAAGGATGGGCTAACAAGGCAGTCTGAGATGCACTCTTACTCCACTCGCCACGGGAATCTGTTTAGAAACAGGCAGTTCTGTAAAATGATGTACATAAAGTCGCCCTTTTTTGCGGGGGTGGATCTGTATAACAGGTTGCCGGAAACTATAAAAGCAATTCAAAATGTGAATGAATTTAAAGCATAGCTGAAATCATACCTAACCAATAATTGCTATTACTCTATTGCGGAGTATTTGTCTGATACCCGTGGGGCACAGAGCTGAGACGAACGAAAATTTTATTGTGTTTGTTTGTTTGACATGTTTTCTAGTTTGTTTGTATTTTAATAATTCTAGTGAACCAAATGCGCGCTCATCTGAGGAAATTTTTTGAAAAGCTTTTCATCGTGACCTCTCTATTAGAGAATTTTTCTTAATGAAAATTCGCGAAAACATGCAAATTGTCTATTATACAGCACTGATTGCAGTTTGATATGCAAATTTTGTGTAACTTAATTAATATAGTATGTTTTTTGGGCAGGTAATTCAGACACAAAAAGTTTTTCTCATACGGGATCATCCTTTAACCAACAAAATGTCTTGCCGGGGAAATTTTAAATCTAGACGTATTTTAAAGTGTGTTTTTAAAAGATAATACATTTTGACTTTATTTTGTTACTTCACTTTCTAAAAAATCACTCTTGTTTTCAGATCTAGGATCAGATATGTCACGAATTAGGAAACCTTCAAGGTGGGGGTCATGTGATGAGCCTTCATCTCCCACGCATAAGGAAAGAAGTTCGCAGTCAGATTCAGATAGTTCCCCACCTAGAAAACATAAAAGAATGCTTGAACCTGGTGATAAGTACAAAAAATCAAGGACTATAGATGAAGAATGTTCATCAAAAATGAAGAAAACCCTTGACGGGAAAGCTGCTGGTTTACAGACAGCCGGAGAACTTGTCAAGGAATTAAAGCAATTTAAGAGTCGCGAAGACGAACTGTTCAATAAACTGAGTACGGAAGAATCAGGTGCGAATGCTAGAGCTGTTCTGCGTGACAGACGGACTGGTCGAATTAGAGACTTGCAGCAGGAAATGTGTGAGAAGAAGAAAAAAGAAGAGGAAGAAAATAAGAAGAAAGAAATATATGATAGGTGGGGCCGTGGTTTAAAGCAAGTTGAACAAAGGGAGAAACGGACAGCAGAGATAATCGAAGACATGAGTAAACCATTAGCTCGGTATGCTGACGATGAAGATCTGGAAAAGCATTTGAAAGAAAGAGAAGTCGAAGGTGATCCCATGCTGGCATATTTAAGGAAAAAGAAGAGGAAAAGGGCCATAGAACAACCAGGTTATGCAGGTAATTTATGTTTGTTTAGTGCTTACTTTTTTTAGAATATTTATCTTATCTTTATTTAGTTTACCTAATGAGTAGTTAAAGGTAGCTAAGGTCATTTCCGTGTTCAAACGAGGAGATTCCAATTTCTTTGAGGTGCTAATAAGAAATAGGTTAGAATCATTTTTTAAAACAAATATGACATTATAGATACAGATCTGCATGGTTTCACACGAAATATGTCCACAATTATAGCCATAACAGTAGATATTTGGGTGGTGTATGAAGGTATCGACTGAAAATACAAAGTGAAGATAACGTTCTGTGATCTTAGCAAGGCTTTTGACATGATCAACCAAGCAATTCTGCTAAAAATCTTTAAAGCTTAAGCTGAATTTGATTGGATGAAGTCTTACCTCACAAACTGAGTGCAATTAGTCAGCTGGAACAACAAAGTTTGAGATTTTAAGATTATTACACAAGGAGTACCTCAGGGATCCATCTTAGGACCACTGCTTTTTCTAGTTTATATAAAGGATCTTCCTGAAAGAGTTAAGTCAGCAAAGGTCTGTTTGTATATGGATGACACCAGTGTGGTATATGTTACCTGGTTATTAGACAATCGTTGTTTAATTAAATACATCACTGGAGACCCCTTTGTAAAGAAAATCCCATTTCCAGTTAATCCAAAGAAAGCCAGATAGTTGTTATTAAATAGAAAATTTAGAATTTAAATTGGTTTTAGATGCATGCCCGACTATAAACTAATCAGATTTTGAGCTGAAGAATCTTTACTTATTTTTGATTAAAGATTTGAAAGGCAACAAAGGTAATAATTTGAATTTGCTGGGATAAAATAAAACAATAAAAGAATTATTAGCGTGAACCTGTGCTTCAATTTTGCAAGAATGATCACAAGAAAATATTAATAATTATCATATAAAGAGCAGGACTTTAGTTTTAAACGAGCAGCATTTCTTTGTTCACTTATGTTAGCAAAAAAAGGTTACTTAACATTTGATAACTGTACACACGATTATTAACGATAATTTAAACAAAATTAACCTTAGATGAAATTTTTTTCTTAATGTAAGAAATTTCAACAATGTCACATGAAAAGGAGAACAATAAAGACATGATTGATTTAAAAACGGTATAAAATAAAAATGGTCTTTAAGTTTTCTCTTACCATTTGTGAAGAATGGGGCCTATATATATATATATATATATATATATATATATATATATATATATATATATATATATATATATATATATACATATATATATATATATATATATATATATATATATATATATATATATACACATATATATATATATATATATATATATATATATATATATATATATATATATATATATATATATATATACATATACACACAGGGTGGCGCATTGACAACGAAACAGACCGATTTTTTTTTAAGAAACGCCGAAACACGTCAATTTTAATATTGAGGGGGACATGTTTTGACATAAACCCCAACTTTGTCACATCAACCCCTTAAGGGTGGTGATAACGACCCTTATATTTTATATAGGGAACATAGGTCGCGTGTTACATCATTTGAAAACTCTTTCTTTTTAATTTTTTTGGAAGTTTTATCAACGCGTTCAAAAATTATTCACAGTTGGAGTTGCAAAAACGTATTTCATTTATTTTGATAATAAATGCACTAATTAGTCATTTTTTCGTTAAAAAAAAACTAAAAAACAAAACTAAACAGTCAAAAATGTTTATTCAGTTAAGTAAGTGTTCAAATTGTTGAACACCAGCTTCCATACAAAAGTACAAATTTTGTTCAAAACGAGCTCTGACATTCTGGAGCATTTTTGGAGTTATTAGCCGGCATTCTTCAACAATGCGTCGTCGTAATTCTTCCAGAGACTCTGGTTCTCTTGCGTAAATTCTACTCTTTAAATGGCCCCATAGAAAGAAGTCTAAAGGAGTTAAATGCGGTGATTTAGGGGGGCACTCAATAGCACCTTTATGCCCAATCCATTGTCCTGGAAACTCTCTGTTCAAAAACTCCCTAACACGTTGTGAAAAAATGCAGAGGAGATCCATCTTGTTGAAACACTAATTGATTCTCTTGATAGCAATCATCATTTTCAACAATGTCAATTAGTAGAGGGTAAACGATATCTTCTAGTAACTCCAAATACGTTTCGCCACTCAAATTGCCATCAAGAAAAGTTGGTCCGATTAAACGATCTCCAAAAATGCCAGTCCAGACATTCAATTTCTGTGGAGCTTGAGTGTGGACTTTGTGAAAATTTCTTGGATTATTATCTGCCCAATAACGACAATTATGACGATTGACTGTAGAGTTTAATAAAAACGTACACTCATCTGAAAAACAGATATTGAACGGAAAGTTCCCGTTATCAGCCATTCCTGCAATCATTACTTCACAAAACTCCAGCCGCCGATCAAAATCATCTTCATTCAGTTGTTGTACAAGATGAATTTTATACGGGTGAAATTTATGATGCTTCAATATTCGATAAATAATTATTCTTTTGATATTTGAAACAGTGGCCAATTTTCTCGTGCTCAAAGTTGGGTCTGCAGCAATTTGTCCTAAAACTTCAATCTCAGTAGTCTCATTTCCAACTGGAAATTCACGTTTGGGATCCCGTTTTTTGTTGGCTACTGAACCACTTTGTCGAGACTTTGCAACTAACTCCAAAATATATTTTCTCTAAATATGTGTGTTCGGGTGTAGTTCATTAAACAAAATTTTCGGTAGTACTATCAAGTATCAAACCGACCGATAAACTGAAATAATAAACTGCATTTCTCTCATTCCGATAAGAAATGTTCTGATAGTCAATTTTTTGTTTACAAACCAACAAAACATTGACTATCAGCACATTTCTTATCGGAATGAGTGAAATGCGTTTTTGCATCTTCAACTGTGAATAATTTTTAAACGAGTTGATAAAACTTTTAAAAAAATTAGTGTGCTGAATTCAGAAAAGAAAGCGCTTTCAAATGTTGTAACATTCGACCCATGTTCCCTATTTAAAATATAAGGGTTGTTATCACCACCCTTAAGGGGTTGATGTGACAAAGTTGGGTTTTATGTCAAAACATGCCCCCCTCAATAATAAAATTGACATGGTTCAGCGTTTCTTAAAGAAAAATTTCTCTAGACGCAAATCAGTCTTCATAATAATACTTTATCTGATATAAAATTTCACACTGTTATACAAAAAAAGGCAAATCCTTCTGCTAGTATTATTATTATTATTACTATTATTATTTTCATTATTATTATTAAGTTATGTAAACTAACTTATAGGCATTTATTTTCAGAAAAGCCTCAGTATATGGGCGAATTTATGCCCAACAGGTATGGAATACAACCTGGACATCGCTGGGATGGTGTCGATAGGTCAAATGGGTATGAGAAGAAATATTTCGAGATGCAAAATAAGAGAAATGCGCTAATAGAAGAGTCACATAAGTGGAGTACAGAAGATATGTAAATAATATTTGTATTAGATGTTGTTTGTAAAATAAACAAAAAAGAATTATTTACTGTTTTTAGACCATATCATTTTGTCTTATTATCACAAAAGCCACTCCTGCATGCCTACAACTATCCTCAATACATAAAAACCACATGAAAATTTTCTTGGGAACAACCCCCAAGAAAGTTATCTGACCTGAGGCAAATGCGGGGTAGACTGGGTTCAAAAAAATTTCTTCAAATGAACGCTAACTAGGCTCCCTAGAACAGATATCCCGGGTTAGTTTCAATTTTTTTATGTTTATATATATATATATATATATATATATATATATATATATATATATATATATATGTATATGTATATCTGCGGTGCTATCGGGGCGGCAAGGCCGCGGACGAGCCCTGAGGGAACATGTATATGTATATGTATGTATATATATATATATATATATATATATATATATATATATATATATATATATATATATATATATATATATATATATATATATATATATATATATATATATATATATATATATATATATACGTATGTAACACACCGATAACTCAAAAAATAATGGGCCGATTTTGATAAACTGGGGTGAGTACCTTCCTTTTGCAAGTGGCTTGGATAAGTTCGTTAGCCAGGAAAATCGGCCCAGATTTTCCCGGAAAATTTTGTGTTTTCTTACGGAAAAAATTATCTCCTGAAATAACAAAGTGAGAGCAACCAAATTTGGTACGCGAATTTGTATTATAAAGAGTGACACATGTATCAAAATTTAGGTTTGTAAGTTTAAAGACAAAAGAGTTATGGGCAGTTAAAGAAAACAAATTTGGAGTTTTCCTCAAAACGACAAAGTCGTGATTTGAAACGTCAAAATTAGCAATATTTAGGCAAAAAACCTGAAACAAATACGGATTATAAATAGAAAATGTTGCAAGCAGAGTTTTCTGCAAACCCTTAACTTTCAGCTTCAACCGTTAGTGTCCTTCATTTTACTAAAATAATTATAGGAAATTCATTTCAAATACAGTAAGCCCTCGCATAACGACGTCTCATTTAACATAGTTTCGTTATAGCGTCGCAGTTTGTTGTAGGCAAATGTATCGTTTAACATTGAAGCAGCTGATTCAGTATAATGTTCTAAAATAGTCGGTAAAAAAGGAGTACATAATATAATGTGTAGGCATGTACATAATGCATACGTAAATGAATACTGTTTTTTAATAATTTTGCAGTCACAAATATGTACATATGAATACATTATATTCATTCCCAATGATTCGTTTTATGTCGTTTTACAACGTCACGATTGTTAGATTCCTAACTACGAGGTTAAGCGGGGACTTGCTGTAGACCCTTTCTCTGGTGGTTTTTGTTAGGTTTATGGTTTAATGATTTATAATTTTTAGCCAATTTTCGTAGAAAATATTCGTTAATGAGGAGACCGCGACTTTTGAATTTTAAAAAGATTTCTTTAAATAAGTGCACTCTAGGCCCCCTAGAATCCGGGTTTACATTCAGTATTCATCTGTTTACATATATACAGGGTGACGCATTTCCACGGTAAAGCTCAATATAATTGTTATTATACAAGATACGAGAAAAAATTGTATACGTTAATTATAGGGTGTCTTGAGCTGCATCTTATAAAATTATTTTGACAATTACAGGGTGGCCCATAAGTCGTTGGTGATACCTACATTTTTTTTCGAACATCCTTATATTATTGCATTTTTGCATTTTTTGTATCGAAATATGATGCATGTTTGTAAGGAAAAAAGCGGTACGCAGTACGTGCGTTTTGGTGGCGATTTTTCATTAAATGCTTCAAATTTCAATAATGCAATTTGGCTACCATAGCCGTATTACTTTATAGGCGTATTTTCGCTGCAATTAGTATGCCGTACTGACGAGCTCTAATTAGAGCGAAACCGATCTATGGTTCTAATTGTGGTGCGAATTCATCTAGCCTTACATACTTTGTCCCTATATTAGGGTAGAAATGGGCCAGGGCTGACAATTTACTAAATTGTTAGTTGGTTGTATACAGTCTCTATTTTCTAACATTCTGTGTTATTTGGAGCTGCCGTGACAACATACGAGGTGGAGGCACGTGCTTCGTGTCTTACATCTCACTTAGTGTATGTCAGTTTGCAGAAAGTAAATTAGTTTAAAGTAAAGTCTGTTAGCAAAGTAAATTAATAATAGTGTGAAAGGTCTGTGGGACACCTTCGTTATTTGCTCAACCAACAGGGCGCTATGGTATTGGGGAGGCGCAGGATTTTGTCCCGGGTTACATACCCACGACACGATTGTTAGAGTGGCATCGGCATGATTCGGTAGAGGCACATTCGTGGAGAGTTCACGTTTTGTCTCCCTTGCACCTCGCTGTGTGAGTGCGGGGCTATTGGGGAGGGTACATCGTGTTGAGTTCATGTTTCGTGTCCATTGCACGTCTCGAGTATTTGTTGTATTTTAGAGCCGGCGTTGGTAGCTTGGTTGAGATATCGTGGGGAGTGCACGTGTGGGTGTCAGCGCGTGAGGTACTTGATGTAGATGGATATATATCATGGTAAATTCACCTTTGTATTCATATTGCACATCTCGGTAATATTCCGCTTGGGCGGTAGCGAGCACTCTAGCTAAGGCTCTGTGGTGAGATCACCCAGTTTCTCATTGCACACTTGGAAACCAGCTCGGACCTACTGTTGGAAACAGCACACAATTAAGCACACAAGTTAAACTCTTGTTTGAGTATTTATATAATCATTGTCAAAAGTAGTACTGAGGCACTGATGTGCGTTGTTTAGAGTTTATATAATGTTGCTCTGTGGAGCATTGAGCAGTAACTGCTGTTAATGTGGCTCAATGGGGCGTATTGAGTAGTAATTACTGTTAGAGTTAATGTTGCTTGGTGGAGCGTTGAGTATATAGTAACTGCTGTTAGTGCTGAAGTTGCTCACTGGAGCATTAGGTAGAAACAGAAACTGCTCTTAATGTTAGCTTGGTCAGTGGAGCTTTGAGTGTAAAGTGTAAATAGTCTTTGATGTTAAGTGGTTCAGTGGCGAGCGTGTAAATGGTAAATGTTTGATAAACTAATATTTGAATGCCCCTCGTATATATTAGCTTGTGCTTTAGATTAGATGGACGATGGTGTCGAGTATATTTTTAATTATCATTGAAGGGTTGCGTCCAATATATTTGAAAAACGGGCCCTTACACAGTACACACATCATATTCATTTCATATAAATATCATTAATAAATGAAAACGATGTTATTCCGGAAGCCATCGTCATCTGGTTTATTCTGAGTCTAAAAATAAGTGATCGCACGTTTATATACTTAGATTATTTAAAAACTATTTAAATCATTTTTGCAACACGAGCTTTAACATTAATCTTAATCCTGCTGTCCTAAATTAATAAATTGAATGCCACACACGTTGCTTGAATTATTCAGGAAGAACATTAGATTTGATCCTTTTCTAACTTGCGAGAATACTACTTCTTTCCTTGTTCACAGGAACTCAATGCTATGCAACGATGTCAGACTTCCACCTAGACCACTGATCAAACATATCAGCTAACAAATATACATAAAAATCCACCATCTACACAATGTGGAATTTGCACATTTTTTTATTCTCCTCTTATTCAATTTCTCACATTGTATAAAATCAATTGCCATATAAAATTTAAATTTCAAACTAACAGTTTTCCTGTAAAAAAAATATAGAAAATCAAAATAATTGTCTCCGCGCCAAAACGCAGCCGTAAATAAAGACTGTGACGTCACGATCCGGTATCGGCCAAACGACTCTCGCTTACTCACACAGAGATCCTCATTTCATTAGTGTTTATGCGACTTACGTGTGCCGGATAGTTATTGTTATCAACTTATATTATTGTTGATATCTATATACTCGTATTAATTATTTTAAAAACTGTACAGTCTTATAGTATGGCTACAGAAGTTGGATTTGTCCAAGGACAATCTTAGAATTTACCAAAAATTTATGTACTAACAATGTTGGCGTTTTTAGGAATTTCATGGGTCATGAACTAAAAAGAGTGAAAACTGGGAGGTATGTGTGATATGAACCTTATTTTATCCTGTAAATACCTTTGTTGGATTTTATGTAGTATTTTCTTATAAAATATAATGTAAATAAAAGCATAACCTCAAAATGTTCTCCATTCAAATAATCTACAAGAAAAATATACACCATTTCTTCCTGATTTTCTCATCCTTAGGTACATTAAAGAATAATTTGTTGGGGGTAGTTATTGTTGTGGAAGTACATTTGGGCAGTATACAGCACTTATAATATTTATGTCCAGGAACTGTTATGTCTTTCGCATCCTCGTATTGTGATTCTGAATCTGCTGAAGCCATCACACAGTCACGCACTAAACTAGATTAAACACAACTTACTACCTTTAAACCTATATTATACACTAAACACCAAAACTACTTAAAATTATGATAAAACTGCTCAGAATTCAATGCAAACCCAAACGAAAACAAGCAGATGTACCGGATCGTGACGTCACAAACCTCTTCACCAATCAGATCGCGTTTTCGCCCACCCTGTCTTTTTGAATTATATTCAATATTTTAATAATTAATTACTAATTAGTGGTTCACTTTAAGGGGGATTTACTTGTAGACATATATTTTTAGAGTATTTTGCTGTACTTTAAATACGTTTTCCCCAAAAATAAATTATGCAACTTCCTCCTTGCCTTAACAAAGGGCAAAAAAAGCTGCATTAAATTTCAAGATTTCAAATAACCCTCCCTAAAGGTGCCTGCCTTCAAGTCATGTTGCCATATTTGTGCTACATTTTAACTTACCTTTGAAAATAATTATTTTTCTTTTTGTTATCACATTATCACTTCTTCAGTAAGTCCATATTACCAGAAGCGATCTCTTGTGTCATGAAAAACTAGACTTCATAATCAAAAAAACATCATTTTATATTTTCTTGAAATCATTTATTGACGTTTAGCAATACTACCGATCTTGTGGCTTTACAAGCAATCTTAGAAAACTACAGACCGCTATCTGTCCTGAGTGTACTCTCCAAAATCATTGAGAGAGGGATATGTGACAGAATAGGCAAATTCCTAGACAGAGTCTATCAACCTAAACAGCTGTGATAGTAAGGCTAGATGCATTGTCACCACATTAGAGACTGTATACAGCCAACTAACAATTTAATAAATCGTCAGCCCTGGCTCATTTTTACCCTAATATAGGGACAAAGTATGTAAGGCTAGATGCATTCTCACCACAATTAGAACCGTAGACCGGTTTCTCTAATTAGAACTCTTCAGTACGGCATACTAATTGCAGAGAAAATACACCTATAAAGTAATACGGCTATGGTAGCCAGCCTTCCAACACTGAGTGCAATTAGTATGACGTACTGACGAGCTCTAATTAGAGCGAAAGCCTTCTGCAAATTTACGATATTTTTAATCAGTTTAATAACATGTGTTTTTTTATTTAACTTTCCATTTTTATAATAAAGTAAATTACTTTTTTGGTGTGTTCTTAAATCAATTAAAATAATAAAAAAGGCTGGACGCAGCAAGTGCGTTATGGTAGCGAATTTTCGTAAAAATGTTTTTAATGGTAAATATGTCTTGTTTTTAAAGAATGATTTGGTTGGCAGTATAACATATATAGTACTAAAGGTACCATATTTCATAAAAATAGCTTTGTTGTTTCAAAGAGTACAAACATTTTCCGAAAATAAACTTAAAAGTTCTAGAAAAAAACTGGTCCGATTTTCCTGACCAACGAACCTCTTTAAGCTATTTACACACCTGCCAAGATATAATTATTCACAAACAGCTTAAGGACCAAAATGAAAAAAATATATGAAAATTTGCAAAAATTTATGTTACAAAAAATCACAATTTTTTACAGAAATTGCTTTCAGTAATGTTACACTAAATTATATTTTTCACAAAAATTCGACTACGTTTTTTACAATAATTTACTAAACATTTGTTATTAATTGCCTGTGAAAAATATATAGACGTCCTCACGAGACACCCCTGACCTGCCGGGTTAAGGGTGGTAACATAGAGAGTTAAGTAGTGTAGTTTGTAGTGAATAGTTCAGTATTGTTCATAGGACCATCGACTCCGGTTCACGAGAAGAAGTGACATCAAAAAACGGTATAGACAGATATTAGAACGTGAACGTGACGCGATTATTAAATTGACTCCTTTTCATTCTTTATTAAATTAGGGTAGTAGTAGTGAGTATATATATTTGTTATTGATAATTGTAAATATATTGTGTTTTCACCGAACTAAGGGTTATAAGATCTTTTATTTGACATTGCCAACATATCACAAAGTCTTACAAAAATAATTTCTTCAGAAACACTAAAAACATTTCTCCGAAAACGTTCAAAATTCAGCCACTATTTGAGAGTGCCTGTATACGGCAGCTCGATTTTTTCGACGAGTAATACAAACAATAAGCTCTCTGAATGCGTCATCTCCATGGGGCTCCGCTATCTATTGATAAAAACGCCGAATTACAATTGGTGATGTGTTTCAAATATGTGCCAAAAACGTGAGAGTTTGCAAAACAATTGAAATAACTCAAAAACGATGAAAGATATCAATTTTGTTTTCATTGATTGTTGTTGCCCTTACTTAGTGAAACTGGTCCATAAAAAAAATTATCTGCCTGAGAATGCTGTCAAGCAGCGAAACTAGTCACAGAAACGTTAAAGAACATCCTAGAACATCCAGAATTCATAAGGGCCACTTGCTCCAGTTAGCTAGTAAAAAAACGAAAACCAACAGTGAAGCCAGAGAAGTAGTCTCCAAGTCTGTATGTAATTTTGTTTTCTTACAAACATGCATTATAATTCGATGGAAAACACAAAAATGCAATAAGGGGGTGTTCTATTAAAAAAGAAAGTGTGTATCACCAACGACTTATGGGCCACCCTTTGACTATCAAAATAGGTTTATAAGATGCAACTCGAGATACCTTATAATTAACGTATATACTTTTTTCTCATATCTTGCATAATTGCGGATATATTGAGCTTTACCGTAGAAATGCGTCACCCTGTATATGTGTAAACAGATAAAAACTAAAACTGACCCCGTATATGGGTTTTAGGGGTTCTAGTTCGCACTCATTTGAAGAAATCTTTTTAAAATTCATAAGTGGCGGTCCTCTCGATAACGAATTTTTTCTATGAAAATTTTCTGAAAAATAGACTATTAAACCATAAACTCTATAGCTGAAACTACTGGCGAGGCATCAGAAAGAGGGTCTATTTGAAATTGATTTTCCGAAAATATTTTAGTAAAATGAAGGACAATGATGGTTGAAGCTGAAGCTTAAGGCTTTGTAACACACACTTAGTACGACATATCTTCCACATAATCCGTATTTGTTTCAAATTCGTTGTCTGAAAATTGCAAATTTTGACGTTTCAAATCGCAACTTTCACGTTTTAAGAAGAAAAATGCTAAAATTTTCAACATATGTTTATGCTACTTCTTGACCTTTTTGAGCCAAGAAACTAAGCGGTTGTATGTAATATTCAAATGGTTTTGTTTTCCTCTGATCACCAGTGGCACCCATGATACAAATAACGAGAGATGTGATATTCAGACTACCTATTTTTCGACCTGTCACGCGCATGGTGTCAAGTGGTGAGTCCAATGCAACAATAATGTGCTGTCGTGCAGTGGGGTTTGACGTTTCATCACAACCTCAACAAATTACGTAGTTTACTAATATCTAAGTGCATACAGTTGGAAGTATTAAAAATGAAAAAGATTAAATTTAGTGCTGCGATCTATATGATCCGAAAAAGACAACATAGGCGTAACTTCAACCGCATTAAACTGACGTATAGAAACTTTTTGATTGCGAATGACTTTGTTTTAAGTGTGTAGTTGAACTTCTATAACGTTACTCACCGCGTGACGTAGTAGGAAGGGGCGGCGGGCATATGCTCAATATCATATCTCTTCTAAATCATTATCTCATGAGTGGCACCCATTTTTTTTTCTTAAAATGCCTATAACGTTTTTTCCCTTCACCTTAGAGATTTAAATTTCGGCACGTAGGGTAAGTTTGATAGTAGAAACGTATGTACCAAATTTGGTTGTCATACCTCTGTTATTTTCGGAGATACAAATATTTTCCGAAAAAAAAATTCCCGAAAAAACTGGTCCGATTTTCCTGGTTAACGAATTTATCGAAGCCACTTACAAAACGAAGGTACGTGTCAAATTTTATCAAAATCGGCCTATTATTTTTTGAGTTATCGATACGATATATATATATATATATATATATATATATATATATATATATATATATATATATATATATATATATATATATATATATCCTCATTAGTGAATTTTTCGTTTTATGAAAAATTCGCTAATAACATCCATCCAATGGTAACTATAGAATACAAACTACTAAAAGGAGACGTCAAATGTTAGACACGGCAACAGCGGAATATGTCTGAAACGCACGAGGCACGAACGTACGTCACGTAAACATTCCGAACTCCGAACTTACGAAGGAGCGATCCATGTGTGTGGTCCATAGCCGCTTTCTTTGTTTTTATTATGTTTTGTTTTATTTTTAGTATCGTTTTACTTCAAGTAAAAGATAATTTGAAAACATTCAATGTTAACATGTATATTGGACCTATTTAGCCACTGTTTCATTGAAAAAATTGACAATGAAGTTCTTTTTCATAAGTTTATGCGTTTTTACAGTGCAGTGTTTAGTTCTTGATAGAAACAACGAAGGAAATGGCTTGGACTACGACGATGTGAATATACCAAGGGTCCGGCATCGTGAATTTAGAAAATATAAAGACACCTTCATCGACAGTCACCGTTATGATTTTCAGTACTGTAGACGACCCGCCAAATGCGAACCCTTAAATTATACAGTGTGTTTTGGGGCCAAGTTACCATACTCTTCAACAACATTAGAACTAACAGATCTGCAAACACAAGATGTTGTCCAAGAGAAGTTGCACCTATTTCAATATTTACGATTCATCCCGAAATGTTGGGCTGTGATACAACCGTTTTTATGTGCCTTGTACATGCCTAAATGTGTGAACGGAACCGTCGACTTACCTTCAAGGGAGATGTGTAAAATGACATTAGAACCTTGCAGGATATTTTATAACAATTCTATGTCGTTATTTTCAGAATTTTTAAATTGTGAAGATAAAAGATTATTCCCGTCCAAGTGCAAGAACGATGTTTTAGAACTGAAATTCAACACTACATCGTTTTGCATGGCACCACTGATCAAGACTGAAGAGCAGGCTAGTTTTTATCCTGACGTAGAAGGCTGTGGATTACAGTGTAAGGATTCTTTATATAATGATAAAGAACATTACCAAATACACAAACTGATAGCATATTGTGTAGTGTTCTGTTTGGTATTGAACTTATTTACCATTGCTACATTTATTATTGACTGGAAAGCGGTGAATAAGTATCCTGCCCTGGCTATATTTTATGTGAACGTATGTTTCTTCATCTGTTACAGCGGTTGGCTGATACAATTTCTAGGCAGTGAGACCAGAGAGGATATTGTGTGCAAAAAAGATGGAACTCTGAGGAAATCAGAACCATGTGCTAATGAAAATTTATCTTGTGTTGTTGTGTTCGTCATGGTGTATTATTTTCTGATCGCAGGAATGGTATGGTTTGTTATTTTTAGTTATGCATGGAATATGAGTTCGTTACAAGCACTTGGTAAGACACAAGAAAGAGTGAATAAAAAACGGGCATATTTTCATTTGGTAGCATGGAGTTTGCCACTGATCCTGACTATAACTACTATGGCATTAGGTGAGATAGACGGTGATTACGTCACTGGGATATGCTTTGTAGGCTTTGTTAACATGCCTACACGAGTAGGGCTTCTGTTAGCTCCACTGGTCGCAGCTATGGTTACTTCAGGCTACATAATTACAAAAGGACTCCTATTGTTGATACAAGTTAGAATCGAGAGCAGAGAAATAATATCAGAGCATTCCAGCAGAAAAATACGCTCTAACATAGTGCGCATGAGTGTTTTCACGCTATTCATGATTGTCTTTTGCATTATAACATTCATTTATCATGCATATGTTTCAATTAACTCAGAGATGTGGAAACAAGGTTTGCAGAAATATATTCTATGCAAACTTACCAGTTTCAGCACCGATTATTCTCATTGTAAATATGATTCACGACCCAGCGTAGCAATGTTGCAGTTACAACTTTTAGCTGTATTCGGAGCCGGGATTGCAATGGGATCCTGGGTATGGTGTTCTACCACCGTAGATGCCTGGGTGCGTTACATAAAAAGAAAATTTAAATGCAGTGATGAAAGGCCGAAAAGATTGCAGAAGCATCAAATAATCGCACAGGCTTTCTCGAAACGCAAGAAGTTTAATCAAGGTGGGCAGATATCAGTTGATTGTCAGATGCAGCCTGACCCCTTAGGTCTTGAGTTTGATCTAAACAGTGCGGGTACTAATGAAATCAGCTCATCATGGGAAGCAAAATTACCTCGGCTTCTGTATCGAAGGCCAGCTGTACCAAATGAGATTGCATATTCGTATTCCAGCAATAACCAGTCAATGGATTCAGAGGTTAGTTTGAATGTACGACATGTTAGTATTGAAAGTAGGCGCAATTCAGGGGACAGTCAGGTTTCAGTACAAATCGCTGAATTAAAGGCAACAAGGAAAGTGAATACTAGGAGACATAGAAATAGGAGAAGACAGAAAAAAGAATTTAGACAAGACTCTGAAGATATTGTAAGTGCAAGTAAAAAGTTGATGAGTGAAAGTAAACGTGAAAGCAGAACTAGTTTGGATTCACATTTTCAAATCATTAACGATTTGACAAACAACTATGGTATTAAGAAGGGGCCAAATTTAAATAGGAGAGCAGCTAACGCCGGCCTAGACGGGTTAGATATTCAACATATCAACAATATACTGTCGAATAAAAAGTTAATTTTTCCGTACAATTGTAGTGATGATGAAAATGCTTCCGTGTCGTTATCTGGAAGTAGGTGACGTTTTGAGTTTTATCAGTAAATGAAGTTCCTGTTATATTAGCATGTGTCTTTAAATATTAAGTGTAATTTTAATTTGATTTGTTTTAGATTTAGGCAAAGTAGACTCCCTTATCCATTGTCGCCAACACTGCTGTTTGAATTTTTCAGGTGCACATTTTCTACGTGGAGATTTAATGTGCTGTTGCCAGACATAATTTTATTTATATTATAAAATTATTGTATCCACTTTTAACATTAATGTCAATCATTATCTCGGTCGTGCTTTTAATCTATTGGTATCAATGCATTGTTTTCTATCTAATTGATTTGAAGAGACAAATAGTATGAATCTAGTAATATCGGTTTATTCAATGCTCAAAGATGTTTAAAATATGCAATAATTTTAAAAACAAATATCCAAGAATTGTATCCCTTATTTAATTTGGATTTGTTTTCAATGTTCGAAAATGTTTAAAATAATAAACTTTAAAGCAAATTTTCAAGAATTCTATGTCGTATTAAAACACAAAATACTGTTGGTCATAAAAGAGAAATGATAGTAGGTATTCGTTATCTCATTTGTTTTTAAATTTATTTGACACATGTTAAACATTTTCCAGCTTTGAAAAAGCAAATGTCGTTTATTAGATTCATACAAATATTTGTGTCCTCAAAAACAAACACGAAACCGGACTGGGGATTTCAAGAAATAAATGCATAGTAGATGGAGAAATAAATCACTTACAGTCAAATCTCTCTAAGTCGACCAGGTAGTCGCCAGCTCGAATTTTTCGACATAGAGAGCGTTCAAGTTAAAGAGATTTAATGAAAAATCATTGTTTAGTACACACAATTACGTTGTTTTATTCATCATTCTAATCACAACTGCATTTGGACGCTCAGACATTCATTCCCAGAATAAATAAAAAATAATTGCATATAGACATATGTATATTATGTTAATTACATTGTATCATTAATATATATATATATATATATATATATATATATATATATATATATATATATATATATATATATATATATATATATATATATATTGTAATGTACACATTTAGCTTAACTTAATGATAGGCTTGAAAAAATTCGTAATCTGCGTTCGCTAGCCTTTTGAACAGCTTGTTTTTCAAAATAGTCTTCCAAATTGTCAAAACGTAAATATGTTTTCTGGTACATCATCAAGCTCTCCTCAGAAAACCCAATGCTTTGTGAATATCAGAGTGATGAGGAATTTCTTTAACTTCTTCTAGGGCACTCTCATCACTTGACTCTGATTTTCTGCAGCCTTAAAAACAGTGTCTAAAATTTCTTGGTTACTAGGTGCACCATTCACAGTTAGTTCATTATCAACTAGGAGATAATCTTCATACGTTACTTGTCCTACATCAAGCCCAGTCTCTATCAGTTGGTTCCATAACGATTCAACTTCATTGATTTCCTCAATTGAGGTCTGTAGTAGAGTGGTTAGAGGAACAAGATCTTCATTGTCCCACTAACTATGAACACCAAAACCAGCTTTCTTGAGACAGTTTTGTATGGTTTCCTCCTTCACATTGAACCAAGCTTTTGATATGTACCTTCCACAATCCAAAAGTGATAACTTTGCAAGGCTACCATTTTCCTCAAATGACCTGATCGTCTTTAGCAGCACATATCGTCTGTAATGCACTTTGATATTCTGAATATATCCATGTCCATTGGTTGTAGCTTAGCTGTCATATTTGGTGGGAAATTTTCAATTTTGATAGACTTCAATTAGACTTGAATGTCTTTGGGATGGCTGGAACAGTTATCAATGAACCACAAAATGTTGCGATTTTGGGCAGCAAATTTCTGGTCCAGCTTCAACAACCAAGTAGAAAAATTTCGGCGGTCATCCATGCGTTTTTGTTGCCGAAATAATCTACATTTAGGGATCGAACGCCTCTAAAACAACAGGAATTTTTGCTCTTCCCAATCATCAAAAGTTTCCGTTTTGCCGTACCCATCATATTTGCTCCAAGCAATACCGTAACTAGTTCCTTATTGTTCTTTCCCCCAAAACACTTTTTATTTTTATATGTAAGCGTTTTATTGGCGAACACTTGTAAAATAGGCCTGTTTCGTCTGCGTTAAATATGTTGTCAGCGTGATACTTTTCAATTAATTTTGGTAAAGTCCATTCGTTACTGGTGACTTCATCAACAGATGCTCTTATGCCACTAAGCACTTTGGCAACAATATTTTGTCTCTTTTTAAATATCTCCAGCCAACCATCACTAGCACTGAACTCACCATGACCAAGAGCCTTGGCGTAAAACAAAGCCTTCTCTTTGATAATGGGTCCACTAATGAAAAAATTCTATTCTCTAACTGAGCGAAACCACACGCTGACTGCTTTATCAGCGTTATCGTAAGTACATACACGAACTCTCTTTGCTTCACCGGTGCAGTCACTATTCTCAAAGCCATTTAA
This sequence comes from Tillus elongatus, assembly GCA_964006375.1. Lineage (NCBI taxonomy): Eukaryota > Metazoa > Arthropoda > Insecta > Coleoptera > Cleridae > Tillus > Tillus elongatus. The sequence continues at coordinate 235,059,030 of OZ023263.1, forward strand.
CACCTTGTCTTTATTTTTCCAAATTGTAGACACTACTAATCGCTAAGCCATATATAATTGCAATGTCACTGTTTTTAGCACCTGTTGATAGTTCCTCTTATCATTGCTTTTTCTTAAATAAAGAGTGTTTTCAAAGTCCTTTTAGAAGCTATTGTGCACAATTCGGTTTCTTGATTTGCAACTGCACTGGCGTATATATATATATATATATATATATATATATATATATATATATATATATATATATATATATATATATATATATATATATATATATATATATATATATATATATGTGTGTGTGTGTGTGTGTGTGTGTGTGTGTGTGTGTGTGTGTGTGTGTGTGTGTGTGTGTGTGTGTGTGTGTGTGTGTGTGTGTGTGTGTGTGTGTGTGTGTGTGTGTGTGTGTGTGTGTGTATACGATGAGAACAAAACGGTTAATGAATTAATGAACATGCATAGACAAACTGAGCCGTCCGTCGCCTTGTCAGATTCTTGGAAGATGGAAAGGTTCGTCACCTGTTTACAATATCTTGTGCAGACAGACCATCCACCACGGCAGGCAAGCAATGTGTGATGTATTTCTGGCAAGTGATTTCAAACGATCGAGTTCTTGAAAAAATAAAGTTCAGTTATGTTTGCGATTCAAGTTGCGAAGATTTATTTGCACACATTTTCTTGTTAATGTGCAAGGAATATAAGTCGATCTATAGAGAGTTCGACTAAGAGAAATTCGAGTCAGGGAGCAAGATTTGACTGTCATTTTCCCGCTAAAGTTTGTTGGGTAATTCCAGTTAAGGAGAAATTCTCCTTTTAGAGCTGCCGACTTAGAGAAATTTGACTGTATATTAACCAGATACGTCTCTTTTAGGGAGTATCATTTTGAAACATTCAGAATCCAGTTCTGAACGGTTGGAACTTAACGATTTCCAAGATTATTTTAAAAAAAAAGTGGATAAATAAGTATTTATTGTAACCTTAAAACAAAATAATCTCGTTTTAAAACAAAAAGACATTATTGAATGCATCAAAAATGAAAAACAAATAACAGAACATCTAAATTATATATATATATATATATATATATATATATATATATATATATATATATATATATATATATATATATATATATATATATATATATATATATACTCATGTACGTATATCTCAAACAATTATTGAGTTCGGTAACAACATGCTAAACCACATTTTTGACGACTTTACACCAAAAATGTAGCCACTAGAGGCAACCACTACAAAATATAGCATGCCTCTATCATTTCATATCACAAATAGGACAAAAATAGATGAATCCCTTTTCTTTTACTAAGTATTTTTAGCGATTTCTGGAAAGCTTTCATAATCAAAGAAACTGTTTAATATCATGAAATTAACTTTGCATTCAAGTAGCAAACAGTTAATCTTGTCAGGTAGTATGTCAACTAGATGAGCTTCAAATCGTTACGATATGATAGGCGTTGTTTGATTGGTTCTGTCTGCAAAATTGTTTCTTATATGAAACGTACAAAATTCGGACTTGAAAATTTGGTCGTTTCTTTTACTTCTCGAAGCTATTAAAAATAGTAACTAATTTTAACAATTAGCTCCTATTTTTAAATTACGCGTGTATTTATTACATAACTACTTCGCAAAGTATCCGAGCATATGATGAAGTTTTAATGATCTAGCTGACCATAATTAGGATTCTTCAAAATGGACAAAACTGAAAACACAACTGTGATAAATTCTGATCAGTCGGAGCTTGTGCGGTTCAAACACGAGTTCTGAATGCTTGAAATCCATGATACTCCCTTTATATTATATTTTGTATAAACTTACAGGTGTAGTGACAGCACATGGGTTCGTTTTTTTGTTGGTGCATGAACATGGTCTATTTTTTAAAAGCACATAATTTCCGTAGATTCAAACAGCAGAATTACCGACAAATCCTTGGGATTTTAGTTGCTGTGTAACTAAAAATTCTGATTGATCGAGTTTTATTATTTTCTCCTAATCTTAAAACTCAAAAATTATGTTTCAAATGAAAGATGTCTCTAACAGCTGGATTGTAGTATATGTTTTTCAAAATTATTTTACTTACAATTTAAATACCAGTCACTTATTTTGCCTTGATGGTGGTGAAAATATCATTTTGGGACTAGAAAAATATTGAGTTTACTCAATTATTGGCAAAAACTCGAAATTTTTCTATATTGATGCAAAATTGTTTCTCATGTAAAACGATACAAAATTCTGACTTGAAAATTTGGTCGTTTCTTTCAGTTCTAGAAGCTACTAAAAATAGTAGCTAATTTTAACAATTAGCTACTATTTTTAAATTAAGCGTTTATTTATTACATAACTATTTCGGAAAGTATCCAGGCAATGTATTGATGCCTCGGCAATGTTTTCACCCCACATGTACAGAAAAAAGGCAGATATTGGTGTGTTCAAATGTTTGTTGAAAATGATTGTTTCATTTTTTAGGTTAAGGTTATGAAACTGTCATATAGTTTTAGATTATCAGTATAAACAACGTTTAAAAAAATATTTTCAACATGAAACAATTTAAACTTGGCGCTTTTATTGTAAAATTGCTTAGTTACATAAATAATATTTTTCTTATGTATATATAAGCATGTACATTTTTCCTTTTTCTACAATGTCTTTCTCTATTTGCAATGACTTTGTAATGCTTTCAATTTGCCTTGTATTGTCAACTCCACCCATTTAAATTTGGAAACTTTCCAAAACTGTGAACTGAATTATGATCGGTGCTATAAATTTACATCAATTATGCAAGTAAAAACAAGTTATTGCTCTTCTGCCCAAATCTTAGATTAAAAAAAGAATAGTGATTTTCAGAAATTGAATGTTCAGTGTTTCAATTGAACTGACAGTATCTTCACATTGTTTCGACTAATGCAGAAGAAGTAAGCTTGCATTTGGATTAATACCAAAAATAAGTTTTGCATTCAAGGTGTGTTTTCGCTGTCATTACTATAGCACACCGACCAGCTCTAATTAGTGCTAAACCGGTCTGCATTTCTAATTATGGTGAGAACACATCTAGCCTTACATTCAAGGTTTTATTAAATCAAAAATCTTTTGTATTTGTGTAAAACATTTTACAGTGAAATCAAAAAGGTTGGAATAAAATCAGATTTTTTTTAATAAAAAGATCGCTCGGATCCGTCGATTTTTATTCATAAATGAAGCATTTTCAAACTTATTTTCATTTACGCAGGGTGACTAAAAAATATGCGACGTTGCACTTTAATTTTTAAAACGACCACCTCCTATTAACGAATTTTCATTAAGAAATATTCACTAATAAAGAGGTCACGATAAAAGGCTTTTGAAAAAATTTCTTAAGCTGAGCGCCGATTGGGGTCACTAGAACCCAAAACCAAGGTCCGTTAAATTTTTTATATGTTTATATATATATATATATATATATATATATATATATATATATATATATATATATATATATATATATATTTGTGTGTGTGTGTGTGTGTATCCGATCGATAACTGAAAAATACTAAACTGATTTTAATAAAAAATCTTGTTTGGGCGAAAACTGAGGTTGAGTTCGTTAAGCAGCCTTTATGCTCATGTTTTTTCAGTGAAAAATCGGGGAAAACTTTTTGAAAACACTATATCTTTGTAATTATCAGAGTAACTGGAATGAGACTTTACATGTGGCTAGAAATAGTGCAATAAACCTATGTTGTGAGTTTTAAGTAATTTGGTACACAATATTTAGAGTTTTTTTCCAAATTAAAAATAAAATCCCAAAGACATGCGTTGAAACGACTTAGTGATTAAAGTCCAAGGCCTGACAGACAGAGTGGTTAACTGCCACGCGTATATTGATTCATGCAACAGGTATAAACCATACATCAACGGTAACCAAACTAAATATAACCCAGGCATAAAACATACTTCCCGAACCAACAATCGTGAAATCGCGGCCGCAATTATGGAAAATGACAGACGACATGAAATTTAAAATATGCCAAGTGATTGTTATTTAACTGGGGGATTCAATTAATTATTAAAAGACACTATATTTGTAGCTTTATGAACGGCCTTAAATACTGTTTTAGCGCAGTATAGATATATTATGCTGTCGCATAATAGTAGTAATATAAAGAAAATCAAGCCAAGTCTCTATATAAATGATTCTAAAATAGTTTCGTTTATCTTTAAACTTAAACATAAGACGTCATATAAGACCGAAACAGTCGTGGGATGTGTTTCAATGGTAATTCTACTAATTCTGTAATTCATTTTGTATTTGTTTACGAAAAATTCGCTAAAAGGTATAATTTAAAAAATTGTTAGTATGAGTAAATGAACAATGTATTTCTCAAATATGAAAAAATACATGCATAAAAACAAAATACATACTACGTACTAGACTTGCACTTTGGTTAAAAAAAAAGGAATTGGTTCAAGAAAAAGAAATATGTCCCAATCACAGTTCACAAAAGGATCCATCGTAGATCATATAATAAAAGAAATGAAATGTCTACAAAAAATCCAGTCGCAGTTTTTTTTTAATTTAGCCAATTCATCTATTACTTCATCAATACCAACAGAAATTTATCTGCAAATGTTAAGAAATAGTAAACTATTTAGCCTATCCTTTCCTGTTGTGGTCCTCAAATAAGTTTTCAACCTTCTTAAAGTGGAAATGTTCTTTCGTTTGAAGCCGTTGTCACAAGAATAGTAATGAATATTTTGAGAAGTTTGGCAACATTCGGAAATAGTTCGAGGTGTCTCTCTTTTGGGTATATTAATGCACCTATGGCAACGTTAGGCGAACAATATAAAAAATCTACAGGTTTTTAGGAAATGCATGCAAAAAAAAATCTTAGTCAAAGTACGCACCACTCTTATTACATCATTTGTACCCCCACCTATTTATACATCACCTGTTCACGGCAACAAGGAAAATATGCAGCACCGGCCGTTGTGTTTTGGAACAGTAGAAACACACATTGCATTTTTGATTTTCAGTCATTTTGTCCTGCTAGAAACCAATTTTTAGCAAGTGATGGAAAAGTATACAAACACCGAATTACTAAAATTTCTTGAAAAACACAGTCTAATCCACGACAGGCAGTATGGATTCCGTCAGTGCAGATCGACTGCCGACCTCCTTTCCTTTGTCACCCATTCTTGGAACAAGTCTATGGAACAACACGGTGAATCCCAGATTGTTGCTCTAGACATATCCAAAGCATTCGACCAGGTCTGGCACGCAGCGCTGCTTAATAAACTTCCGGCCTATGGCCTACCACCAAAACTTTGTACCTGGACAGCAAATTTCCTCTCCGACAGGAGCATATCTGTTGTTGTGGATGGCCATTTCTCTAAACTGTATCCAGTTAATGCAGGAGTTCCTCAAGGTTCAACTTTAGCCCCTACTTTGTTTCTTCTCCACATCAATGACCTCCTTTCTAGCACATCCAACCCAGTTCACAGTTACGCGGACGACAGCACCCTCCACTCAAATATACAATATTCTAAGCCTGTCTCTTTAGCCCAATTAGATGAGGATCGCAGACTCATGGAGGGTTCTGTCTTCATGGATCTCCAAAAAATGTTAGACTGGGGAAGTAGAAATCTTGTACAATTCAACCCCACCAAAACTTAGTCTTGCTTTCTTTCTCACAAGAGATACACCAGCCCTAGACACATCACAATGAACAACCAAGTTATTCAAAGTAATGAGTCCTTTTCTCTTGTTGGCATTTCTGTGGATCGAAATCTTAATTGGCACCAACATGTCACATCAATTGCAGAAGCGGCTGCTAAGAAATTAGGTTTCCTCTTCCGGGCTCGCAAATACTTTTCACCAGCTAATCTCTATATCTTATATACTTCACAAATAAGGCCAAACGTCGAATACTGCTCCCACATCTGGGGTGCAGCTGCCGCTTCTACACTCGCTATCCTGGACTCCATTCAAAAGAGAGCTATACGTCTCATCGGTGACCCTACCCTAACCCAAAGGCTGCCATCCCTTGCCCACCGACGTGCCGTTGGTGACCCCTCTCTCTTTTATAGATATCTGCACGGGCACTGCTCAGAGGAGCTTTCCTCCATAGTTCCCCCACCTGCTGCCCCCAACAGATCTACCAGGGGAACAGAGCGAATGCACCCTTTTACTGTCCAGGTCACCAGACATAGAACATCTTGTTATGCCCGCTCTTTTGTCCCGAGGACTTCCAAGTTGTGGAATTCCTTGCCGGCACATGTTTTTCCTTCTCCTCCGAACCTTCAAGTCCAGAATTAACAAGCTGCCTCTTTCCTCCTTGTCAACACCCACGGTACGATAGTATTTAGGCTGTAAGCCCTCGTGGTGTGTTGTTGACATAAAAAAAAAAGATTGTTTCATCAAGATGTCTTTAGTGTTTGAAAATGTACAAAAATTTTCTGCAAATAAACTTTAAATGTTCCCGAAAAACTGATTTTCCAGCCAACGAACCTTATAGGTTAATAGAAAATTGAGCTATTCAAATTTGAAGCATTTAATGAAAATTCCCTACCATAATGGACTTGCGGCATCCAGAATGTCTTTTCTTACAAACATGCATTATATTTCGATGGAAAATGTAAAAATGCAATAATATAAGGCGTGTTCAATTACAAAAGAAAAAATTTGTATAACCAACGACTTATGTGCCATCCTGTGACTGTAGAAATAATTTTTTAAGATGAAGCTCAAGACACCCTACAATTAACATATACAATTTTTTTCGTATCTTGTATAATAACGGATATATTGAGCTTTACTGATTTTTTACGTGAACTCGCTAAAAATTATATACCATTAAACGAGAGAGCTCTAAATTTTGTGAACCAAATTACTTCAAATTTACAACAGAGGTTTATTTACACCATTTCTAGCCACATGTAAAGTTTCATTTAAGTTACTCCAATACTTTAAAAATATAGCGTTTTCAAAAAAAGTTTTGCATATTTTTGGGGAAAAGAAATGTCCGCTGATTTACGAACTCGTCCGCAGTTTTAACAAAATGAAGATATGTGCCAGTCACGTTTTGTTCATATTTTGGCTACGTTAAGCCAATTAATTTAGATATATTTTGATTATTGCTGGTATAACACACTGATGAGCTCAAATAAGAGTGAAACTAGTATGTGTTTCCAGTAATAATCTTGATATATCTGTTATATATATATTGTTACGTTTTCTCCGGGTTCTGGATAAGTGAGACTTTTAATTTTAACAAAACAACTTTGTTTACACTCTAAATATGGATAAAATAAAATTTCTAGAATGTCTCTCTCACAAAACACTTAATTTACTGTCTACAATTACTAATCTGCACACGTCTCTACACTGGTACTACAGTAGCTACTCTCTTAACACTTTACACTGCTTCTTCAAGTCACTACCACATTCTCTTACTGAACTGAACTGCCTGTCTGGCTTGCTTTCGCTTTTATATACTCGCCGTACCTTCCCCTCCTTTCTAGAGCGTTCCATTCCAGAACGTTCCAGGACCTTCTTTTACTAGAAGGTTCTGTGAATACAGATCGGTCCCGTGTGTATACAGGGGGATGTATATACAGGATGATCCAAATGTGGTCACCACTCCTATGTTACACAAGAGGTGTTTCTCGAACTATAAGATCTCTCTGCGTATACAGGGTGTAAGGGTTCTCTGCGTATACAGGGTGTATATACAGGGTGTTCGGAATGTGCAGACCTCAGTTATCCGTTCCGACGGGGTAAAAGTTGGTAACTTCGTTATTTCTGGTCCTAGAGGGTTGAGACTTCGCCTGAGGGGGGTCACCCCAGGCACCGGGGGGGGGGGGTGTTGCCAGACTGTGCAAAAATTCCCAGATGTTGGGGGAAATTCTGGAGATGTGGCAACACCGCACCTACGTCTATTGAAGTGCTTTGTAACAATATATATATATATATATATATATATATATATATATATATATATATATATATATATATATATATATATATATATATATATATATATATATATATATACTATAAGGATCTATAACACGGCATTTCTGTACTATACAAGGAAAAAGGGTTAAGGGCAAAGCCGCAAGGAGACAACTGTATACACGTGTTTCTATATATATATATATATATATATATATATATATATATATATATATATATATATATATATATTGTAAATTTTTAAGGACCTTGGTTTTGGGTTCTAGGGACCCAAATTCGAGTTCATCTGAAGAAATTTGTTCGAAAGCTTTTTATCGTGACCTCTCTAATAACGAATTTTTCTTAATGAAAAATCTCAAAGTAACCAGTTTCTACTTAAATTAAAGAGAAAAAGAGCCAAAAAAATGTAATATAACACACAAAAATCGTTTATTTATTATATAAGTACAATTATATTGTAATTTATCGCAAAATATCGATAAACCCTACATTTACCTTGGAATAATAAAATATGTATGTAGAGTTCGGAAATTAGTTATTAAGCATTTAAAATTTTGTACAATAATTTTTATAACTTTACAAAACTTTTTGTAACCATATCGAATAAAATCATAAAAGTTATTTGTTTTTAAAGCACAACGCCGAAACCAGAGTAGATTAGCAGTAGCAGATCTATACAACATTTTTGGAAAGGGATATAGTTTCTAAATATTTTGTTGGTCCAACATGAATTAATTGTTGATTGTGTTTATTGTACTTTTTCAACCATGAAGAAAATAATAATTATGGAATATAACATTTTGGGAAAGGCTTCAGGAAAATCACTTGAATTTTTTTTTTTTGAAATCGTATGTCTCCAAGCCTTATTTAAGTGGGTGAACTGGCCATTATGCCTTTGTCACTGCACCTTTGTGCTCTATTGCGACGTTACCATGTAAATCTCTAGAAAACCCCATCTTGCCTTATGTCCTTTGTAAAGTTCCACAGCCTTGGTAAGGGTTTCTTTGTGTAGAAGCTTTCAACTTTTGTTCCTTATTTTACCATCAAAAGATCCATGGTATATATATATATATATATATATATATATATATATATATATATATATATATATATATATATATATATATATATATATATATATATATATATATATATATATAATAATATTTATTCTGGCAAAAATTACACAGCTTTGTCAAACAAATACCAAATATAAGATTATAGAACTAAAATTGTGAAATAAACATCAAAAACAAACAAAAACACAAAAGACAAAAGAAACAAATTTACACATAAAAAAAAATGGCATCTTATGTTGTCTCTAGTGGCTCTACTCTATCCACTCAATGTCCATATTGAGGTATTCACTTAAAGAATAAAATGCATACTTCATAAGAGTGTTTTTCACATTTCTCCTAAATTCTCGCTTATGTTTTGATCTTATATTCTGGGGGATTTTATTGAAGAACTTGACACCCCAGCAATTCACCCCGGTTTCAGCTCTTTTTATTCTATGATAAGGAATGGATATGTTCTGTCTGCCTCGGGTACCATATTCGTGGTAATCACCGTTTTGGTTGTAGTCCTCTTGATGTTGGTAAGTATATAAGACACTTTCCAAAATATATGCTGAAAAGATGGTAAGTATGCCTGTCTTCGTGAATAAGGTTCTACAACTTGTACGGCTGTCTACAGAACAGATTATTCTTACTGCAACTTTCTGTTGCAGAAATATTTCAGACACTCCAGGGCTACTCCCCCATATTAGGATACCATAGGTAGCCCTACTTTGGAAACATGCATGATAAGCTGTCAACACTGTAGTCCTCTTGATGTTGGTAAGTATATAAGACACTTTCCAAAATATATGCTGAAAAGATGGTAAGTATGCCTGTCTTCGTGAATAAGGTTCTACAACATGTACGGCTGTCTACAGAACAGATTATTCTTACTGCAGCTTTCTGTTGCAAAAATATTTCAGACACTCCAGGGCTACTCCCCCATATTAGGATACCATAGGTAGCCCTACTTTGGAAACATGCATGATAAGCTGTCAACACTGTCTGGTAATTACTGATGTTCATCAGACGCCTCAACAGATACAGACACGACGCCAATGTGCCCTGGAGCTTTTCAATGTGCATTGACCAGCGAAAATCTGATTGTATATATACACCAAGAAATTTCACAGATTGTTTTTGTCTTGGTTGCGTTTGGTGGGAGCTGATATTCAAGACTTTTGTTTTGTTTACATTGAGTTTCAGTTTATTATTTCTAAACCATTCTCCTGCTTCCGACATTGTGATATTTCTTCTCTCATTAAGTTCAGCTTCATTTCTGCCAATGTTAACAAATGAGGTATCGTCTGCATAGAGAGAAACTGCATCAGATGAAACGTTCTCTGGAAGATCATTTGTGTATATAATGAATAGGAGAGGCCCTAGCAGCGAACCCTGAGGTATACCGCATGTTTGTGTCTGCCAACTTGAGTACTGTTCATTTAGCTTCACTCTTTGGTATCAGTTGGTAAGGTATGACTTAAAGAGCCTCAGTGGCAAACCCCTAATGCCATAGTGTTCCAATTTGGTTAGTAATATCTCATGTGATACTGTGTCAAATGCCTTATGTAAATCACAATATATGCATTGTGCCATATTGCCAGAGTCCAGCGCCTCACTTAATTTATTTGTTGTGTTTACCAGCGCAGTGACTGTTGATTTACCTCTTCGAAAGCCATGAAGCTCCTCACTGAGAAAACCTTTTGCTTCTAAATATTCTTCAAGCTGTTGCTTTATTACGTACTCAAATATTTTTGAAAGTGCTGGCGAAATGGAAATAGGTCTAAAGCTATCCAAAGAGGCAACATTGCCACCCTTATATGCCATACTTACGTCTGCTTTCTTAAGTTCCTCTGGAAACAGGCCAGCCTGCAAACATTCATTTACTAAAGCTGTTATTGGATCTAGTATGCTGTAAATAACTGTTTTTAAAAATTTTACATTTATTCCATAACAGTCTGGCGTTATTTTGGCTTTCAAGGCACATACCACTCTCCAAACCTCCAGCAACGTCACCTCCCGCAGATAAAATGAATTCATTGTATTAATAACTTTGGTCTTAATATATGTTCGTGGTACTATATTATTTCCATTTATTTGTTGAAAAATATTTTTACTTATATTAGCAAAATAACTATTACATGCTTCTGGTGTTAATGAAGGTAACTGTTTACGTTTTTCTTGTGTTTCACCCTTTATAATCTTCCATGCAGCTTTTTGCTTGTCTTCCGCTTGCTGAATAGCCATGGCAACCCCTTCAGCCTTTGCCGCTCAAACTTTGTCGCGATAGCAGTCTCGGTAGGTTTGGTATGCCATTAATGACTCGTTATCTCTTTTCACCAACCATATTGTGTAGAGTGCATCCAGCCCGTTTTTATGACATTTCAATTCATTGGTATACCAGTTTACCTTTAGTGTTTGAGTTTTTATCCTAGATTTTCTTTCGGGAAAATATTCGTTGTAGCACATAAGGAAGAACTCATGAAATTTGTCTGCGGATCACTGTTGACAAAGTAGGCCTCCCAGTCAACAGAACACATATGACACGCGAACCGTTTTAAGTTTTCTTCAGTAAAGTATCTTTTGTGTGTTTCTGTAAAACTTTGTCTGATAACCTGTTTTTTGTAGGTAAGCACCTGTCCAAGATGGTCAGAGATGTGTAAATTTAGTGTTTCAGTTTTTATGTGCTGCTTTGAGATATCTGTAAATATATTATCCAAGCATTTGAAACTAGTACTTGTAAAATGTGTTGGTTCTTCAAATAAATGAGAAATATTAAAAGACTGAAGCATTTTGAGGAGTTTCTTTTTTGATGATGAATTATCCGTGTGTCCAAAATCTTGATTCCAATCACCTGCGATGATTATGTTTGCCTTAAAGACTTTAGTCAGCTTTAACAGTGTACTCTCTAGTTTTTCAATTAAGATGTCAATATCACCAATTGGCGACCTGTATACTGTAAGGACTATACAGTTCATCATTTTGATATAAATACCACATATTTCATAGTGCTTCTCCAATGAAGTTTCTAAGTAATTATCTATGTTTTGAAACTGTACATTCTTCCTTACCATTGTAAGCACTCCGCCATGCTCAAATGTATTGCGGGTAAAGTAACTGCCAATTTCAAAGTCTTCAAAAGTTACATGCTTCAGTGCAGTCTTGACCAACCAGTGCTCCGTATATATATATATATATATATATATATATATATATATATATATATATATATATATATATATATATATATATATATATGACTTCACAGTTTTTTTAGCTTTCACAGTTCACAGTTTCTTGACCGCTTCATCGGGGCTACGATAATAAATACAAAATTATGAGCACACTTATAACAATACAAAAAGTTTAGATCATTGAAATTGTAAAAAAAAAAAGGAAACTCTATAAAAGACTGGTAAAAGCCGATAACAGTTTAAGATTCATGGTGAATTTGATTCTATTGTATTTTGAGATGTTATTTTCAATTATTTGCTGACTACAGTCTTAAACTGTTATGCGGCTTTTACAAGTCTTTTATAGAGTTTCCATTTTTTTAACGATCTAAACTTTTTGGATAGTTATAAGTGTGCTGATAATTTTGTTTTTATTATCGGAGCCCTGATGAAGCGGTCAAGAAACTGCGCTAGCCAAAAAAGTCTGAAGTCCCAATTAGTCACCATTTTGTTTGATAACATAGTCGGAGATGACTTCCACCGAATTTATATATATATATATATATATATATATATATATATATATATATATATATATATATATATATATATATATATAACCTTTATTGTGTAAATTACAAAACATCAACACACAGAACACATCAACTATAAACAACCTAAAATAATATAATATGTGACAAATAACAAATGGCCACCAAGGTTGACAATAGTTCAAATATTCTTCTGCGATATTAAAAGTTTCACTTATCAAGTACATTTTGACAGTCATTGTAATTTTTTCCTGTTTGTTATCCCTTTTATATGCAGGTTGTTATGTAACTTGATACCTAAGTGGCTAATTTCATGCCTCGATGCTCCTAGCTATTCATTTTCATGAGGTGTGCTATAATTATGGTACTCTTTGTTCTTCGTTCTGTCTTCTCTGGTAACCCATATATGTAAAACACTGGTAAGTACTAGAATAAGTATTTTGTGTCCCATAAAAAGCACTCTGCAGACATCTAACTGAACAACATTACTTAAAGCTCTATTGGCCTTGTTTTATTCAAGCAGAACTCTGTGAAGCTCACTGGATGAGGCCCGGGCCAGAATTCCCCAGACTGGAAATTTGTAAGTTCATAACACTTCAAATAACTTTCTAAATAACCACACCATTCTTGAGTCTACAACACAAATCTTCCACATGTTGAAACTACTTGAGAGAGTTATCCAGTATGACTAGTCGATGAAGCCTGTATCCTCCGCAAACGTGTAGGTTCCATATCTATCAATATTTGGAAATAAGTCGTTGACATAAATTACAAAGAGGATAGGACCCAAGATAGACCCTTGTGATACCACAACTTTCAGGCATACACTACTGGACAAACATGTAGGTTCCATATGTTTTAATAGTTGAAAATAAGTCGTAGACATAAATTGCAAAGAGGATGGGACCCAAGATAGACCCTTGTGATACCACAATTTTCAAGCACACACTACCGGACAATTTGTTGTTCCACTGGACCATCTGTGTTGTGTTATAGAAGTATGATTTGAACAGATCCTATGCCAAACCCCTCATACCCTAATACTAAAGTTTATCAAGAAAGATGATGTGATCCACAGAATCTAAGTCTTTACTTAACCCTTTCAGTCCCAATGGGTCATATATGTCCCAGAAGATGTTAATAGAAGCCTAGAGGGAATTCTGCTGCGCTATTAATTCAGCCGGCTATGTGTCCCACTGGTAATATACCTTATTTCTATGATCCCCACCCGAAAATAGCAGCGCGATTATTCAGTTCAAGCGGTTCAGTGCAATTATTTACACTAAGGACATCACGAGCTGCGCGTTTTGAGTTGTTTGCATCGTGGTTTTTTTTTGTATATTCTATTTGTAAAATGTGGAGGTAAGTTCACATGTACTAATATTACATATAAGAAATATTTTGTGTATGTAAAGTTGGTGTAAAAACGACATTTTTTGGGACCATCTACAAGTAAAAAGAAATGAAGGAAAATCCCAGCAAAATTCGACCAAATAAAATTGTACATTCCACAGAAAGTTCTTCCACATCAGAAGCTTCTTCATCAGACGCTTTTGAAGAGAATGATGATAAGGCCGCAGTGACAAATATGCCGATAGTAATTTTAGATCAATGGAAAGTTGTAGACACCTACTACAGTTCTGGCAAAACTTGATAGGTCATCTTCAGAACTTGAGGTTTACTTTAAACTGTTTCCTAAGAGCCTTTCCCTATGGATCGCTGAAAAAACCAACGAAAGGTTAAAAATATGACAAGACAAAAAGAAAAAGTCGATACAGAAAACTGATCAGTATGAAATAATGATAGTACTTGGCTGCTTCTTCATAATGTCTTACAATAAAGTACCTGCACAACGTCACTATTGGTCTACTAATACTTCACTTGGGAACCCAACAATCAAACAAGCCATTCCTAGAAATAGATTTCAACTTTTTTCTTCGAAACTATATTTAAATTCCCCAAAAAAGCCAGATGGTAGTAACAAAATTTATTATATGGAAGAAGTGCTCTCGTGTTTGAAACAAACTTTTCTAGCAGCAAGAAGTGAAAGTACTTTCCAAAGTATCGAGAGGCTATGTCCAAGTTCAAAGGAAGAAGCAGCCTGAAGCAATACCTTTCCCTAAAGCCCATCAAAAGAGGTGTGAAATCATGGGTTAGATGTGAAATAAAAACTGGCTACACATATGATTTGAACATATATTCAGGAAGAGATGAAAATAGAAATAAAAATTCAGCTATAGAAGATGTCCTGAAGTTAGCAAGTACCATTCAAGATACAAATGTCAGCCTATGTTTTGACAGATTTTTTTACAATTACTAAACTTATCAATATGCTGTCTTTTGCGGCAACTGGTACATCAATAATCACCAGAAAAAATATTCCAAAATTCGTTGTAGACAAAAAAAGAGAACGAGGTGAATCTCAGTTCATGTGCAATCAGTACGGCACATGTGCAGTTTCATGGAAAGACACTAAAGATGTCACAGCGCTTTTTAATTATCATATGGATGAAATGACTGGGGTGAAGAGAAAGGCCAAAGATGGTACTCGAAGCGAAATTCCTTGTCCGAAGGTGATTGAGTTTTATAATAAATATATGGGAAGAGTTGATCTTTCAGATCAACTTGTTGGCCTCTACGATATGGACAGAGAGACGAGTAAATAGTGGAAAATAATTTTCTATCGGCTATTGATGACAGGTAAACTCTTGGATTGTATTTATGAAACTAAAGGGGCGAGAAAATAAAAAAAGTTTTTTGGATTATTTAGTTCCTCTGGCTGAATCTCTAATAAGTTATGGTCGACAGCATGCAAAGGTGGTACACCGAAGGCAATATGGTAGACCATCATCAAGTTCCAGGCTTATGAATATAGGGGATCACTTACCTATCAAAGGTTTCCTCTTCCGGGCTTGCAAATACTTTTTACCAGCTAATCTCTATACATTATATACTTCACAAATAAGGCCAAACCTCGAATACTGCACCCACATCTGGGGTGCCGGTGCCGCTTCTACACTCGCTATCCTGGACTCCATTCAGTCCTCATCGGTGACCCTACCCTCACCCAAAGGCTGCCATCCCTTCCCGACTGACGTGCCGTTGGTGACCTCTCTCTCTTTTATAGATATCTGCACGGACACTGCTCAGAGGAGCTTTTTTCCATAGTTCCTCCACCTGCTGCCCCCAACAGATCTACCAGGGGAACAGAGCGAATGCGCCCTTTTACTGTCCAGGTCACCAGACACAGAACATTTTGTTATGCCCGCTCTTCTGTCCTGAGGACTTCCAAATTGTCGAATTCCTTGCTGGCACATGTTTTTCCTTCTCCTCCGAACCTTCAAGTCCAGAAGTAACAAGTTGCCTCTTTCCTCCTTATCGACACCCACGGTACGATAGTATTTAGTCTGTAAGCCCTCGTGGTGCATTGTTGAAATATTAAAAAAAAGCCCACTGGAGGTGTTATCACTGCACTAAGAGGAAGTAGGAAAAAAGAACCGCAACAATTTGTATGTCTTGTAATGTACCATTATGCAAAAGCTGTTTTACTCCCTATCACATCTAGTTTATGATAAATAAAATATTTTTTCCATAGCTTTTTTTGCGTTGTTAGAATAATAATTACCAGTGGGATATCTATGTCCCACCTTTCAAACCCATTGGGACATATATGTCCCGAGTCCCCAAAAGGCTCCCCCACTTAAAAAAATAATTTTTTTAGTTCTTTGTTATCCATTTCACTGGCACATCAAAAAATTAAGTAATTTTAATTAAAGAAACAAATTAAGACTGAAAGGGTTAACTCAATAAATGTTATTTCTACTTTATCTTCTTTTTTTTTAGTGAATTTTTCTTTAAAAAAATTCATTAATGAGGAGATCCCGACTTTCGAATTTTGAAAAAATTTCTTCAAATGAGCACTAATTACGCCCCCCACAACACATATCCGGGGTCAGTTTCAATTATATATATATATATATATATATATATATATATATATATATATATATATATATATATATATATATATATATATATATATATATATATATATATATATATATATATATATATATATATGTATCACACCGATAACTCCAAAACTAATGGGCCGATCTTGATTAAATTTGGTGCATACCTTCCTTTTACAAGTGGCTTAGATAAGTTTGTTAGCCAGGAAAATCCGCCGAGGTTATCCCGGAAAATTTTGTGTTTTCTTTAAAAAAAAAATTATATCTCCGGAATTAACAAAGTAAGGGCAACCAAATTTGGTACGCGGGTTTACATCATTATAGGTAACTACTCACCAATTTAGCTCTGTAGGTTAAAGGACAAAAAAGTTACAGGTATTTAAAGAAAAATAAATTTGGGTTTTCCTCAAAACGTCAAAGTCGCCATTTAAAACGTCAAAATTGGTAATATTTAGGCAAAGAACCTGAAACTAATATGAGCCATGGAAATAAAATGTCTCAAAAAGAATGTTTTACAAAGCCTGAAGTCTTAGTTTCAATCGTCATTTTACTAAAATATTTCCAGAAAATTCATTTCAAATAGACCCTTTCTCTAATGCTTTGGCAGTAGCTTGGCTATAGAGTTTATCGTTGAATGGTATATAATTTTTGCCGAATTTTCGTAAAAAATCAATAAAGTTTAATATATCCGTTATCATACAAGATACAAAAAAAAATATATACATTAATTATAGGTTGTCTTGAGCTACATCTTAAAAAATCTTTCTACAATTACAGGGTGGCCCATAAGTCGTTGGTTACTCAAATTTTCTTTTCTTTTTTAATCGGACACGCCTTATTGCATTTTCCTTTGAAATATAATATAAGGTTGACCAAGAAACTAGTTTTTTCGGGAACACTTTAAGTTTACTTTCGGAAATTTTTGTACATTTTCAAATAATAAAATCATTTTGATGAAACATGGCACATTGTTTCTACTATATAGGTTATACTGGTAACTAAATTTGATGCCTGCCTTCTTTAAAAAAAAACATATTTGTATTAAAAACATTTTAATTAAAATTCACTACCATAACGCACTTGCTGCGTCGAATTTTTTGCAAATCTATCCAGTATGTCTGCAACTGCTTGTGAAGGTGCATTTTTTTCAAATCTATCCAATATCTCTGCAACTGCCAGTGAAGGTTCAGAGATGGTTTTCTTGGGTCTTCTGTACTCAATAATTTTTGACATTGTGAAATGCATGCTCGTTCATATATTTATATCTACTTCTCCATAAATTTTTTATTTCTTTCAACTTTTATTAACGAGTTAATTTCATTTTTTGCTGGAAACCTGTTCTTATGAAAATTCGCTACCAAAACGCATTTGGTGCATTATGATTTTTATTAAAAAGACCCTAGTTACATAATTTCCCAAAGCATCACTGTCCTTCTTTATGATATCGTTCTACATGCTTTAAAAGATGATGAGAATAAGCAAATTTCTTAGAACACACTGTACAAGGATATGGGGTTTCCCCTGAATGTATTCTCATATGTCTTGGGATACAACTGGACCATCTGAAACATTTTCCACATATCTTACAAGCATAAGGCTTGGTACTTTCATGTTTCTTCATATGGTTTTTTAGCACTTTCTTCCTGGTAAACTTCATGTCGCACTGTCCACAACCATAGAGCCTTTCAGTCGAATGCGTTTCAAGGTGGCTTTTCATTGTGTTGCGAAGCTTGAACAGTTTTCCACAAACTGGGCAGGCTACTGACTTTATATCGCTGTGAGATTTGCAATGTTTTTGGAGAGAACTATAGTCCAAAAAGGCCCTGCTGCATATTTCACAAATATAAGGTTTTTCTCCTGTATGTATACGTTCATGAACTTTCAAGGCTGCCGCTTGACTGAAAGCCTTTCCACATGTGTCACACGAATGAGGTTTAAACCCTGTGTGAATCTTTCTGTGCGTACAGAGAACGCTTGGAAACCTAAAAGGCAATTATTTTTGTTATTGTTATTTAAAATAAAATTATCAAGTTTTTTGCTTAGACAAAGGAAAGTAGAAGCAGAATAAGACTATGTTTGAGATTTTTTTTTTATTATTATTTATTTCAACAACACACCACGAGGGCTTACAGCCTAAATACTATCGTACCGTGGGTGTCGATAAGGAGGAAAGAGGCAACTTGTTAATTCTGGACTTGAAGGTTCGGAGGAGAAGGAAAAACATGTGCCGGCAAGGAATTCCACAACTTACAAGTCCTCGGGACAAAAGAGCAGGCATAACAAGATGTTCTGTGTCTGGTAACCTGGACAGTAAAAGGGTGCATTCGCTCTGTTCCCCTGGCAGATCTGTCTGGGGCAGCAGGTGGAGGAACTATAGAAGAAAGCTCCTCTGAGCAGTGCCCGTGCAAATATCTATAAAAGAGAGAGAGGTCACCAACGGCACGTCGGTGGGCAAGGGATGGCAGCCTTTGGGTGAGGGTAGGGTCACCGATGAGACGTATAGCTCTCTTCTGAATGGAGTCCAGGATAGCGAGTGTAGAAGCGGCAGCAGCACCCCAGATGTGGGAGCAGTATTCGAGGTTTGGTCTTATTTGTGAAGTATATAAGGTATAGAGATTAGCTGGTGAAAAGTATTTGCGAGTCCGGAAGAGGAAACCTAATTTCTTAGCAGCCGCTTCTGCAATTGATGTGACATGTTGCTGCCAATTCAAATTCCGATCCACAGAAATGCCAACAAGTTAAAAGGACTCATTATTTTGAATAACTTGGTTGTTTATTGTGATGGATCTAGGGCTTGTGTATCTCTTATGAGAAAGAAAGCAAGACTGTGATCTGGTGGGGTTAAATTGTACAAGATTTCTACTTCCCCAATCTAATATTTTTTGGAGATCCACGGAGATAGAACCCTCCATGAGTCTGTGATCCTCATCTAATTGGGCTAAAAAGACAGGCTTAGAATATTGTATATTTGAGTGGAGGGTGCTGTTGTCCGCGTAACTGTGAACTGGGTTGGATGTGCTAGAGAGGAGGTCATTGATGTAGAGAAGAAACAAAGTAGGGGCTAAAGCGGAACCTTGAGGAAGTCCTGCATTAATTGGATACAGTTTAGAGGAATGGCCATCCACGACAACAGAAATGCTCCGGTTGGAGAGGAAATTTGCTGTCCAGGTACAGAGTTTTGGTGGTAGGCCATAGGCCGGAAGTTTATTAAGCAGCGCTGCGTGCCAGACCTGGTCGAGTGCTTTGGATGATTTTAAAATATGATATTTTGAAATTTACATCAAATATAAAATATATGTGACAACAAAAGCAATCCAGTACCTACTCAAAATACAGATATATATATATATATATATATATATATATATATATATATATATATATATATATATATATATATATATATATATATATATATATATATATATATATATATATATATATATATATATATATATATATATATATAAATGAATCCTGTATATAAATTTTAAAGGATGCTAACGACTTATTTTCTTTTGTAAAAATTTTCTTTCATAATAATTTCTATATTAATATGAAATTTTCTTTATATCAACTAACTAGTAAAAGTAGGTATGCAATCTAGTTTACCTTTTTTACTTACATAAAAGACTTCCCACAAACTTCGCATGAATAAGGCCTTTCTCCAGTATGCTTATTTTGATGTATGTTTAATGCATACTGATGAAAAAATCCTTGCTTACAAATATCACAGAAAAATCGTTTTGCCTCAATATGTGACTTCTTATGTCGCCAAAAACTTGTTCTACCAGAATACGTTTTATCACACTCTTCACAAGTAAACAGTTTTGTCTCTTTTATCTTACTTGCCTGTTTAAGTTGACTATCTCCTACATCAGCAGTGTTTAGTTTTATTTTCACATTATGGTCTGTTATTGCACTGTTATCTTGTGCTGGCTCTAGCTCATTTAAATTGATATCTGAAGAACATTTCGAATCATTCAAATCTTTTTTTATTGGGTGTGGGCCATCATTTGTACTATCTTCCAAGGAACACTTTCTTTCATCTTGGCAAGAGCACAATTTTAAGTCTGACTGTATTATTAAATTTTTAAACTGCAAACTATCTAGCAGTCTTTCTACGCACAATCTACAAATTGTCTTGGGAAATTCATCAGTATGGGACACCTTAAAATAATATGCAAAATTTGAATGAATTATAACATCGTAATTTATCTTTTACCTCTACAGATGCAAAAGTATATAGTAAAGCTGCTATAGAGCTCTTCTTGTCTTCTAACTCGGTAAATATATCGACACAGTCTAAATGTTCTGTTGAATTTAAGCATGCCCTACAAATATTCAACATTGCTTTTATAGTTATGTAGGATGTGAAATTTTAGGATGGATTAGTATCTGTTTTAAGGCACAAATATAGAAATAATCAAACTGTTAAACTATGTATAAGAATACACAATTTTTTTTATTAAAAATCTTCATATTCATTCATTCTTTCCTAGTATTTTACCATTTTACCAACAGCATTCATATTAATTTTTTAATAGCAATTGGCAATTAGCACATTATTTATTCTCTTTTAGTGAATTTTTATTTTAAAAAATTCACTATTAGAGAGGTATCGATGGTGAGACTTTTTTGGATTTTGATCCATCGACATCGACCTATAGAGATAGAGATATTTTACACGCTCTATGTATCGAACAGAAAATATACTAACCATATCATATACCGAGTTACATGTTTATAATGTTTATAGATAATCCTTTGAACATAAGATATGTTTAAAGAGATAATCTATAAACCTTACTAAGTGAAGATTGGAATCTGTGATGAGCACTGATAAGTACACTTGGAGAACCCAAATCACCACAGCACATCTTTTTAAAGACCGGATCGCCATGTTCTTCTAGAATTTTTCATCCGCTGATGACGCTAAGTTTGTTAGTGAAACGATCTTTAGGTATTTAAAAAGATGTGTTGCGGTGATTTAGGTTCTCCAAGTGTACTTAACTATAAACCTCAGACAAATTGTTTAAGCTATAAACCTTACGCCGAGTTCACCAGGCGCCAGAAACTGCCAGCAGTTCAATTGTCATGTCAATAAATGTTGAATTATTTAACATAACAATTCAGCAGGCTCCGAAAGATAAATGATCTGTGAAAACCTGAGATCATAAAATAACAGGAACGAGCATTATAAAATGTAGTTGGTATATTGGAACCTAAAAGGAGCAACTGTCGTGATATGACAGTTGCGATGACGTGTCGTTGTCAAAAATGAAATTAACAGAATAATTAATTACCTATTATACAAGACCAATCACAATGGGATGCGATGCGATTGAAAATTTAGCCCTAAAAGTGATCTCTCATTAGCCACAGATTTTTGAAAAAAGGAAGTCACAACAACGGCACTCTTTCACACTAATTTCGCAGCAAACGTAAATGTAAGATTTTCACTGACCGGTACAAACCGCCAAAAATGATTCATTGAATAGGAGCTTTAAGATTCGGGACGGCTGATACGTCGTACGTCCTTTTATTAGTACAGATATGGACATGCTCCTTGTTGTTTTATATTCTAAGGTGAAAACCTTAAGGTTTTATATTCTTCAGCTTGGTTCATAAACTCGCTAATTGGGAATCGCAGACAAAACTAACCCTATTGGTTTATGTTAAATAATATCCTAATATTATTTTAAATGGACCAATAGGAATCAGCTTCACAATTAGCCAGAGTATGGACCTAGCTTAATGTGAAAACCTTAGAATACAAAACAACAGGAACGAGTATTTGCAGATCTGTAATCTCTACTCTTTGAATATAAGATGTTTTATGTTCAGTCTGTACTATAAAAGAAAGTGCGATGTGTCAGCCATCTTTGACCTCCTATTTGATCATTCATTTTTGGCGGTTCGTGCAGGTTAGGGGATATGTTACATGTTCGTTCGTTGGGAAATTAGGGTGAAATAGTGTTATTATTATTATCATTTTTCTTCTACAGTGTGTCCCAGACTGTTGAATAGGTCATGTTTCTCAGGATTCGATTAATTTTTCAGAACTGCCATCACATTTTATCATTTATCACTGTACTATAAAAGAAAGTGCGACGTGTCAGCCATCTTTGACCTCCTATTTGATCATTCATTTTTGGCGGTTCGTGCAGGTTAGGGGATATGTTACATGTTCGTTCGTTGGGAAATTAGGGTGAAATAGTGTTATTATTATTGTCATTTGTCTTTTACAGTGTGTCCCAGACTGTTAAATAGGTCATGTTTCTCAGGATTCGATTAACTTTTCAGAACTGCCATCTCATTTTATCATTTATCACAAGATGGTATTTTATTTCGAATAAATACTATAAAAAAAAAACAAATTAAAAAATGCCCTAATGAATTTTGCTAATGTGCTCGATACGGTGTACTAGGCGAGCCAACAATTTGTTTATCTTATAACTGTCAAATTAGGTTTAATTTGAAATGTCTTCTGTATCGTTTTCATTGCATTTCATTCAGTCAATTTGAATTCTAACTGCTTCTCTTTATGGTTTAATTTAATTTTCATTACGTTGATATGATTTTCAAATACCCGAACATTAGACATGGCTCTCAATTATACTAATGAAGAAAATTACTTCCTAGCCCACAGAAACTCTACAGAGGCTGCCGAAATTTACGAAAATAAATTTCTGGAACGACGTCAGCCAAACGCAAGACACTTTAGGAATCTGGTACTAAATTTGCTTAATTATTGGAGGTTTGCAAAACCCATAAATCGTAAATATGCTGAGGAAAATCAGGAGAGAATTGATAATTGAGAGTTGTGTTACAAAATACTGATAATAACCCCACATTATCGGTTATAAAAATTAGCAATGAAACGGATACTCCTAAGTCATCCGCCCATCGGATACTGGAGAGAATCCATACAAGCCTAGGATAGTGCAACGTTAATCGGCAAATTATTTTCCGCGAAGAGTAAGATTTTGTTAATGGTACAATTAAAATGTGCGAGAAAATCTCAATTTTTTCATGCAAATATTATGAACTAACGAAACTCGATTTACCAATTGCGAAGTTTTCGACATGCAAAATACCCATCACTGGACTATAAAAAACCCACAGCTCACCTCGCAAGACGATTTCAAATAAAATTTAACTTTAACGTTTGGTACGGTATAATATAGGTAACTATAAAGTGCGATTTAACATGAAATTATTAAATTTATTACTTTCAGGAAATCAGCTAATTGGACCATTCATTTCTAATTTCAATTCGAAGGCAGCACGATATCTCTAGCTCTTGCGAGAGTAAATAATTCCAGCTGTAAGGACAGCTGTGGGATACTTGGATCAAACCTGGTTTATGCACGATGGTTGTCCAGCTCATAAAGCCGCCGCTGCATAGAATTTTTTACAAGAAAACTTTCCCAATACTAATATTTTGATATTTGTCAAACTAAAGTAACTTTTATCTCCCACAAAGTTAAAAATTTAGGTGAAAATATGGGTTGTTTGGAAACAATAGCAGTTACAAAGACATTATGGAAAAGCAGAAATTTATGGTCAATGAAGGTGATGGTTGACGTGTTAGAAGGTGCGAAATAGAAGAACAAAATTAATTTAAATTTGGTACGTCAAAATTTGAAGCTTATGGAATTTGGTGTAGGACTGTGAAACTCATTAGGATTTAACCTTCTAAATTGTGTTATATGATACAGCACAAGTCGCATAAGACTAATTATATTAACATAATGTATAATTTTTGCCAATAAAGAATAATCATAATATTAATAAAGAATAATTAATTGCGGATAATGGCGATATATGTGGCCTCCCAGATCATCGGATATAAATCCCCTTGACTTATTTTTATAAGGACACATTAAGAACCAAACTTATGCACTTGAAGCTCCAAAAAATGTTGCAATTTTAGAAAAAGGAGTCTGAAACGCTATGCGTGCACTGAATAGAAACATTAATTAGGGCAAGAAAGTCTTTTCAAAATCGTTGTCAAATGTGTATTGATGGAGGTGGTGGTCACAGAGCATTTACTTAAATTGAACTGTTTATATTTAAATTTCGTTTGTATAAGCTTGTATTGTAGATTGTCCCAAAATTATTGCAAACTGCCTGTACCCGGCTGTACCAATGACATTCATTGGGCTGTACTTTCAATAATCGATTTTCTGAAGTACATTTAGCATTAAAGTGAGATCGACAATAAAATGGGTAGTTCTCTCAATAATATGGGTAATTATACTACGAGCGTCCCGCAACAGCAATAACCGATTGCATTGATCATGCGTACTTCGCAGAATTTTTTAAGTAACTAAATAAAATACCCCCGTGACGTGCTGTTTGCACACAATCCTCCCAGCTGACATTCTTGACATCAGTTTGCCCAATTAAAAGCGAAACGGGGAAGGGAAATCAACCCTGCCATTCATGTGAGCACAATGTGCTTTTCCCTCTCCTTTATCTTTCTTTTAGCTTTTGATTAGGCAAACTGATGTCAGTGCAGGTCAGGAAGGTTAGTTGAGAGGATTGTGTGTAAACAGCACTCCAGGCTGGTCTTTTATTTAGTTACTTAAAATATTCTGAAAAGGGCGCATGATCAGTGAAACCGGGTATTTACTGTCGCGAGACGCTCGAGTTCTAGTTATCTCTCTTCGCTGTCGCACACACACACACATATTAATAAGTCTATTTTGTGTTTGTGTTTGTATATTTTGGTTTATCCGTATTCCGCTATTCCCTAGATTAAAACGTTCCCTAACGCTAAAAAGAAAAGAAGTTTAAAATAATTTTATTTGCAGTGAGCTGTAAATAGAAAGGGTTGTCACCAAGCATTGAAAGGCGAACGTTAAGTAGACGCATCCCGTGAAACCAGAGAGAATTCACGTAGCTCGCCTGACGTGCGGCGTTGCCGGCCTGTGCTTTCTACCCTCAAACAAGGAAAATAAGATATAAATAAATAGGTCATGTAGAGTGATAATAAATTAAACAAAGCCAATTTATATAATCTATTCTTATGAAAATAAATGAAGTTAACAGACGGTGACTATTTAATTAATCCTACTGGCATGAAAATGACTTTAATGTGTCAACTTAACAGACATGCTATATTATGGATGCATTGTGCACTTATAAATTGATCGCTCCCAAACCAGTAAACAGAAAATTATAAAACTTTGTCAGGTTAATAAAAAGGCCGCGCTCTATGTATGTAAATTAAGAAAAAAAATGTAGCGCAACCGGTTATACCGAAAGTTGACGGTAACTTAATTTTTTTAAATGGTAGTGATACGTTTTTTTGCTATTTTCGAAAAGATGTGGCGATTCTACACCAGACTCTAGTATCATATGCTCCCTATACTGCGACACCTTGCCAAAAATGATGGGAGGTGTCTACTTAACAAGCCGTCTATATGGTGCATATAAACATTTATTGTGTCGAAACGAGTGAATTGAAAATTATAAAACTTTGTCAGGTTAATGAAAAGGCCGTGCTCTATGTATGTAAATTAAGAAAAAAAATGTAGCGCAACCGGTTATACCGAAAAATGACGGTAACTTAATTTT
Source organism: Tillus elongatus (assembly GCA_964006375.1). Taxonomy (NCBI): domain Eukaryota; kingdom Metazoa; phylum Arthropoda; class Insecta; order Coleoptera; family Cleridae; genus Tillus; species Tillus elongatus. The sequence continues at coordinate 235,085,346 of OZ023263.1, forward strand.
TTTAAATGGCAGTGATACATTTTTTTGCTATTTTCGAAAAGATGAGGCGATTCTACACCAGACTTTAGTATCATATGCTCCCTATACTGCGACATCTTGCCAAAAATGATGGGAGGTGTCTTCTTAACAAGCTGTCTATATGGTGCATATAAACATTTATTGTGGCGAAACGAGTAAATGAAAAATTATAAAACTTTGTCAGGTTAGTGAAAAGGCCGCGCTCTATGTATGTAAATTAAGAAAAAAAATGTAGCGCAACCGGTTATACCGAAAGTTGACGGTAACTTAATTTGTGATACATTTTTTTGCTATTTTCGAAAAGATGAGGTGATTCTACACCAGACTCTAGTATCATATGCCCACTATTCTGCAAAACCTTGCCAAAAATGATGGGAGGTGTCTACTTAACAAGCTGTCTATATGGTGCATATAAACATTTATTGTGGCGAAACGAATAAATAAAAAATTATAAAACTTTGTCAGGTTAATGAAAAGGCCGCGCTCTATGTATGTAAATTAAGAAAAAAAATATAGCGCAACCGGTTATACCGAAAGTTGACGGTAACTTAATTTTTTTAAATGGCAGTGATACGTTTTTTTGCTATTTTCGAAAAGATGTGGCGATTCTACACCAGACTCTAGTATCATATGCTCCCTATACTGCGACATCTTGCCAAAAATGATGGGAGGTGTCTTCTTAACAAGCTGTCTATATGGTGCATATAAACATTTATTGTGGCGAAACGAGTAAATGAAAAATTATAAAACTTTGTCAGGTTAATGAAAAGGCTGCGCTCTATGTATGTAAATTAAGAAAAAAAATGTAGCGCAACCGGTTATACCGAAAGTTGACGGTAACTTAATTTTTTTAAATGGCAGTGATACGTTTTTTTGCTATTTTCGAAAAGATGAGGCGATTCTACACCAGACTCTAGTATCATATGCTCCCTATACTGCGACATCTTGCCAAAAATGATGGGAGGTGTCTTCTTAACAAGCTGTCTATAGGGTGCATTTAAACATTTATTGTGTCGAAACGAGTAAACAGAAAATTATAAAACTTTTTCAGGCTAATAAAAAAGGCCGCGCTCTATGTATGTAAATTAAGAAAAAAATGTAGCGCAACCGGTTATACCGAAAGTTGACGGTAACTTAATTTTTTTAAATGGCAGTGATACGTTTTTTTGCTATTTTCGAAAAGATGAGGCGATTCTACACCAGACTCTAGTATCATATGCTCCCTATACTGCGACACCTTGCCAAAAATGATGGGAGGTGTCTACTTAACAAGCTGTCTATATGGTGGATTTAAACATTTATTGTGGCGAAACGAGTGAATTGAAAATTATAAAACTTTGTCAGGTTAATAAAAAGGCCGCGCTCTATGTATGTAAATGAAGAAAAAAAATGTAGCGCAACCGGTTATACCGAAAGTTGACGGTAACTTAATTTTTTAAAATGGCAGTGAAACGTTTTTTTGCTATTTTCGAAAAGATGTGGCGATTCTACACCAGACTCTAGTATCATATGCTCCCTATACTGCGACATCTTGCCAAAAATGATGGGAGGTGTCTTCTTAACAAGCTGTCTATATGGTGCATATAAACATTTATTGTGGCGAAACGAGTAAATGAAAAATTATAAAACTTTGTCAGGTTAATGAAAAGGCTGCGCTCTATGTAAGTAAATTAAGAAAAAAAATGTAGCGCAACCGGTTATACCGAAAGTTGACGGTAACTTAATTTTTTTAAATGGCAGTGATACGTTTTTTTGCTATTTTCGAAAAGATGAGGCCATTCTACACCAGACTCTAGTATCATATGCTCCCTATACTGCGACATCTTGCCAAAAATGATGGGAGGTGTCTTCTTAACAAGCTGTCTATATGGTGCATATAAACATTTATTGTGGCGAAACGAGTAAATGAAAATTTATAAAACTTTGTCAGGTTAATGAAAAGGCCGCGCTCTATGTATGTAAATTAAGAAAAAAAATGTAGCGCAACCGGTTATACCGAAAGTTGACGATAACTTAATTTTTTTATATAGCAGTGATACATTTTTTTGCTATTTTCGAAAAGATGAGGTGATTCTACACCAGACTCTAGTATCATATGCCCACTATTCTGCAAAACCTTGCCAAAAATGATGGGAGGTGTCTACTTAACAAGCTGTCAATATGGTGCATATAAACATTTATTGTGTCGAAACGAGTGAAATGAAAATTATAAAACTTTGTCAGGTTAATGACAAGGCCGTGCTCTATGTATGTAAATTATGAAAAAAATGTAGCGCAACCGGTTATACCGAAAGTTGACGGTAACTTAATTTTTTTAAATGGCAGTGATACATTTTTTTGCTATTTTCGAAAAGATGAGGCGATTCTACACCAGACTTTAGTATCATATGCTCCCTATACTGCGACATCTTGCCAAAAATGATGGGAGGTGTCTTCTTAACAAGCTGTCTATATGGTGCATATAAACATTTATTGTGGCGAAACGAGTAAATGAAAAATTATAAAACTTTGTCAGGTTAGTGAAAAGGCCGCGCTCTATGTATGTAAATTAAGAAAAAAAATGTAGCGCAACCGGTTATACCGAAAGTTGACGGTAACTTAATTTTTTTAAATAGCAGTGATACGTTTTTTTGCTATTTTCGAAAAGATGAGGCGATTCTACACCAGACTCTAGTATCATATGCTCCCTATACTGCGACACCTTGCCAAAAATGATGGGAGGTGTCTTCTTAACAAGCTGCCTACATGGCGCATTTAAACATTTATTGTGTCGAAAGTAGTGAATCGAAAATTATAAAACTTTGTCAGGTTAAGAAAAAAGGCTGCGCTCTATGTTCGTAAATTAAGAAAAAAAATGTAGCGCAACCGGTTATACCGAAAGTTGACGGTAACTTTTTTTTTCAAATGGCAGTGATAGGTTTTTTTGCTATTTTCGAATAGATGAGGCGATTCTACACCAGACTCTAGTGTCATATGCTCCCTATTCTCAAAAAATTTAACAAAAAGCGAAGGGACGCAATAATAAACGGAAACACACACAGAACTACTAATATTTACTATATTAATGCTGACCGACATTCATTAGCAATAAAAGAAAATACTTATATTGTTCTGCCTAACGAAACGGGGATATTGCAAGTCCAAAGAAAATAAAACCGCCAGTCGGCGTTTTTTATTGGTTCATTAAGTAAAAAGCCGCCGAAAATGTTATTTATTTTATTATTTCGGCTGCATATGAGTAAATATACAAACAATGACCGACGGCGGTTTTTCCTTTGTTGAGCAAGAATACCGCCGGCGGCTGCGTAAACTAAAACGTAAATTGAGACTACACATTTTTAACGTCAAAGTATTATGTGTTGTGTTAAAACATCACTTTAAAATTACCCTAATAATATTATTATTTCTAGGATTGTTACCTACTCACTATAAATAATTATCATGCATTTTTTGTCACTTCAAATCGTTAGTTGCCATCAATAGGTTTAGTGCATAATTACACATATTCGAATGTCGCTTTCGTACATTGTTTAATACCCAAAGCAGTTTATGTGTATGACATAAAATAGTGATAAAGTTTTTATATTCCTGGGCACAGGTTTCACCTTTTGGCATCGTCCAAGAAGAAGACTAAGTATAATTTAAAGTCAGCTCTTCAGTGGAAATGAATCATAAGACAATAAAATAGATTTTTAACGTATCTTTTATTTTCCTATAGAAACTCCATCTGTTTCAATGTAACCTTAACACTGGCTGTACAATAAGTATTGATTTATGAAATTAAAAACGTTTGGACGCAGTAGGTGCGTTATGGATGTGATTTTTCAAAAAAATGTTTTTAAATAGCATATATGTTGTAAAGAAAGCAGGCATACAATTTTGCTATCAGTATAACCTATATAGTATAAACAATGTGTCATGTGTCATGAAAATAACTTCATTTTTGGAAAATGTGCAAAAGTTTCCAAAAGCAAAGTTAAAGTGTTCCCGAAAAAAGTGGTTTCTTGATCAACCTTATTATAGGTTAATAGCAAATTGAGTTATTCAAATTTGAAGCATTTCATGAAAGTTTGTTGCCATAACGCACTTGCTGCGTCGAGAAATTATTTTCTTCGAAACATGCATTATGTTTCGATGGAAAATGCAAAAATGCAATAACATGAGGCGTGTTCAATAAAAAGAAAAGCAAATTCGTATCATCAACGACTTATGGGACAGCCTGTGATTGTAGATTTTTTTTTTGTAAGATGTAGCTCAAGACACCCTACAATTAATGTATATTTTTCTTCGTATCTTGTATAGTAACGGATACATTGTACTTTATTGAATTTTTGCGAAAATGCGTCAAAAATTTGAACACCACTAAACGATAAACTCTATAGGTAAGACAAATGCTAAAGCATCAGATTTAGGGTCAATTTACCTATAATGATATAAACCCATGTACCACAGTTGGTTGCCCTTGCTTTGTCATTTCTGGAGATATATATTTTTTTTCGAAAGGAAACACAAAATGTTCCGGGAAAACCTGAGCCGATTTTCCTGGCTAACGAACTTATCCAAGCCAGCTACAAAAGGGAGGTATTCACCAAATTTAATCGAAATCAGCCCATAATTATTTGAGTTGTCGGTATGATATATATATATATATATATATATATATATATATATATATATATATATATATATATATATATATATATATATATATATATATATATATATATATATAGATACAAACAGATAAAAATTGTAACTGACTACGGATATGTGTTCTAAGGGGCCTATTTAGCGCTAATTTGAAGAAATTTTTTAACAATCCAAAAGTCGAGATCCCCTCATAAGTTAATTTTGTTAAAGAAAATTCACTAAAAATGACTTTAAACTTTATCTTTACTACAAAATGTACTAGTTGCCACGTGATTCATTATTGAAACCTTTAAGCAGGGTTGCGTCCCAGGCAGACAACCTTCATATGTTAGAATTTACAAACATTTTTTCATGACATTCTTTGCTCGGAAACACTGTTCCGATTGGGGTGGCTACTGAACTTTTTTAAGCTATGTATTAACAAACAAAACACATGTGCAAAGTTTCAATGAAATCGGTAAATTTTCTTTCCCAATTTTCTTCAAACGAGCGCGAAGTAGGCCCCCTAGAACACATATCCGGGGTAACGTTCAGTTTCTGTATGCGTATATATATATATATATATATATATATATATATATATATATATATATATATATATATATATATATATATATATATATATATATATATTTGTATATACGTGGAAATTAAACAATAGCACTGAATTTTGTTGTCAAACATTAACTAATGAGACGATAACGACTTTTCAATTTTGAAATCATTTCTACAAATGAGCGTGTATTAGGGCCCTTAGAACCCATATCCGGGGTCACTTTGAAATATTATATATATATATATATATATATATATATATATATATATATATATATATATATATATATATATATATATATATACAGGGTCGCTGATAAGTCTGGAAACGGTCGATTATCCGGGAAAATATACAAGGTGTCGAAAAAAGTTTTATACAAAAGTTTTTGGGTTCTTCAATGTCTACTAGGCAGTGATAATTTTATTTATACAGGGTTGGTCATACAGGCGTGGCACACCAATATTAATTTTTTTTTAATGGAACACCCTATATATTATTCGATATTTCAATCCTTCTCTTAATTTTGAGCAACATTTATGAGAAGCATAATGTACCTAAACTCAATCGTTTCCGGGTAAAAAAATAAATAAAAATAAACGCTACTGTTTTTAAAATCTATTGGATGAAGAACAAAAATAAATGAAAAGTAGAATATCTATTGAAAACAATCTGTGAGTGTGAAAAGAACCGGTTGCGATGTTTTTAACATTGTTTGGAATCCCAAGATAAGATAAGATGCCCATAAGAAACGCAGTATTATTCTTTTGTTTTAAAATGTTTCCAGGACAACGAATGTCAAACATTCATTCAGTGTCAACAGTTTTGAAACATTAGTAATTTAGTGTCAACAGTTTTTGTGCAAAATGGCAAGTTTAAGTGAAACCGAACGTATCGAAATTTTAATGATGATAGGGTACGGTGATAGAACACGAAGTTTTGCTCAAGTGGTGATTATGTTCAATGAGTTGCATCCTGAGCGGGAATCGATCTCCAAATCCACAGTTTCGAAAACTTTGCATCGTTTGCACGAAACTGGCGGTATCAAGGATAAACCTAGAACTGGAAGGCCAGTAACCGTTACAAATGAAGAAAATTCTTTGAATGTAATATTGGATGTGGTGGAAAATCCGAAAACTTCACAGCAATTGGCTTTAAATCACAATATGAGTCGATATTCAATTCAAAAGATTACGAAGCAGGAAAAGTTCCGTCCATATAAAATTCATTTATTGCAAGAACTGAGTAAAGACGATTTTGATCGCAGAATCGAGTTCTGTGAACTTATTATGGAGAAGTTACGCCAAAATTTTAACTTTGCCAACCACATTTTGTTTTCCGACGAATCTACATTTTGTTTGAATGGACAAGTCAACCGACACAACTGTAGGTACTGGTCAGACGAAAACCCACATTGGATGGAACAAATTCACACCCAAAGACCGCAAAAAGTAAATGTTTGGTGTGCTATTATTGGTGGACATATCATAGGACCTTATTTTATACACGGTAATTTGAACTCTGCTCGATATTTGACACTTTTGCAAGAATCAATTGTTCCAGACGTTAGTCGATTATTTCCGAACAATAACGACCCAAATCTACCAGCGGAAGAAATATGGTTTCAGCAGGATGGGGCACCCCCTCATTTTGGAATTGAGGTACGGGAATATCTGAATCAAACCTTTCCTGGCAGATGGATAGGGCGCAGGGGAACTATTGAATGGCCAGCTAGGTCTCCCGACATGACGCCGCTTGACTTTTTTTTGTGGGGTCATGTAAAAAATTTAATTTACCAAAATAGACCGCAGAATATTGAAGAGTTGCAAGCAAGGATTGTGCATGAAATTAATAACATTCCTCAAAACGCTCTTGTAAATGCAGTGCAATGTTTTGTTAAGCGAATTCATTATTGTCAGGAGGTCAATGGAGAACACTTTGAACATCTTATAAAATAGGATTCCAAACAATGTTAAAAACATCGCAACCGGTTCTTTTCACACTCACAGATTCTTTTCAAGAGATATTCTACTTTTCATTTATTTTTGTTCTTCATCCAATAGATTTTAAAAACAATAGCGTTTATTTTTATTTATTTTTTTACCCGGAAACGATTGAGTTTATGTACATCATGCTTCTGATAAATGTTGCTCAAAATTAAGAGAAGGATTGAAATATCGAATAATATATAGGGTGTTCCATTAAAAAAAAATATATTGGTGTGCCACGCCTGTATGACCAACCCTGTATAAATAAAATTATCACCGCCTAGTAGACATTGAAGAACCCAAAAACTTTTGTATAAAACTTTTTTCGACACCTTGTATATTTTCCCGGATAATCGACCGTTTCCAGACTTATCAGCGACCCTGTATATATATATATATATATATATATATATATATATATATATATATATATATATATATATTGTGTGTGTGTGTGTGTGTGTGTGTGTGTGTGTGTGTGTGTGTGTGTGTGTGTGTGTGTGTGTGTGTGTGAGTGAGTGAGTGTGAGTGTGTGTGCGCGCGCGCGTGCGTGTGTGTGAGTGTCCTGTACTTTGGGGACAGTATTACATACACATGTTACACTTTGGGGTCGGGTCTCAAAGTTACATAGCATATTCACTACACTTCGGGGTCTGACCTCACATTCAGTGTCTGGTACGAGGAGTTTCTTTTTATGAAACCGCGTCGACATGCCTGGTCGTTGGCTGTATGAATGGTGAAAAACGAGATACGATGATGGAATGTTCTTATAATTTCTACTCGTACAATCATGGCAAGTTTTCATCGCAATGTGTTTAGAAATATGTACAATTTCATTTGCACACTGCCCACAGAACACGTGAAAATAGTCTGCGCCAGGCTGTGAAATTGCATGATGTTTTGTATAATATTTTGTGGTTTGAGATTTAATTTCTTGTTGTTTCATATAAAATCTTGAAGCATATGTTCAATGAATACAGAATGAAACAGGTAATTCAAGAACAATCGTCCGAATGTTATTGTGTTATTTCGTCTTGACAAGAACGTTTATGGTGCTACGGGATTTGACATTGAAGTATAAACTAAAAAAAACCAAGTTCACCAGGCGCAACAGTTGAATTGTCGTGTCAACATTTGCGTACACCAGTCCCGCAAAGTTTATACTGTAACTTAACTATTGCCAATTTGTCAAAGCGGAATGACAGACAAACGACACAAAATAGTTAATGCTTGAAGTGAATAGTGCGTTCATCAGTTTCCGACAGCTGAATTGTATCGGTCGTCAGCAGATAAGCGCTTAAGTTCAGCTGCTGGCGCCTGGTGAACTCGCCGTATGTATGTTAATGTGTAAAGTTCACGTGTCAGTAGTCAGTGTTTACTGTATATAAAGCGAATGCTGTTGCCTGTCTTTGTCTACCATATCTCATAAAGTCATTATACCATGGCCAGCAACTGCATTATGTCAAAAAAATTTGGCATTTGTCAACGTTCGTTAATTGTTGTATCAGACAATGTTGACAAATGTCAACATTTTTGACATAACAATTAAGCTGTAGGCAGCACTTGACGTCTGGTTAATTCGCCCTTGTCTTCATTTAACGATGACTTATTTTACAAGAAAACTTTTTGTGCTGCGTGTAAGGCATATTGATTTCAATTTAAATCCGGAAACTGCTAAAATATCAAAGCTTGGCGCCAAACCCTCTTGACCGAAGTGGATCAAACGTTGAGTGTAAAAAAACATTTGCTATTTTGAAAACGGTTAAACATTATCACTCATCGTTATAGCAAGCGTAGTGCCAGGATAAGTGATTCGTTAATATTTTGTAGTTGGATATTCACCAATTGGTGCCTTCAGCGAACCCAACAGCTGAGTATGTTGATTTGTTTAGTAGGTTGAACGCTGAACGTTTACTTGCGGTGACTCTAAACTGTTGGACATTTAAGCATTTAACTATAAAACTACGTTACTGGAACGTGTACACTGTCGTCAACGCCTAGCACGCGCATTGCGAACGATGCCCCTTCCAGATACGTTGTATATAGTTCAATGCATTTTAGACAGCAAGATTATTTACGTTGATTTAAATAAGCGGTGAATTGAAACCTTATTTCTTGTACAATATAAAAATGTTGACATCATATTTCTATAATGTTGCAATACATGAGATTATTTTTACAGCTTTTGCTAAAGTTAAATAATAAGTGTATTCTAAAGATTGCTTTATGATACTTCCAAATTAAATCAGTAACAATTCTCATCTAAATAATCTATCTACACGGAAATTACCGTTGTACATAATATTTCCATACTAGTAATTAAAAAATAAGAATTGAAATAATTGTAATTGTTATATTATAAAATTTTGAAAAATATTACACTTATGTTTGCCATCGCAATATACTAGCTATGCAGAAAGTTATTTGGATTTTTTATTTAAAAACTGTCGTTTGTACATAACGTTTAATAAGAAATTATGTGATACTACCTACTACCACTTCATTGAATAAATACGAATTCAGAATATTTGCACTTTATATATTGTTTTAAAAAATTAAAAATAATACACATGTTGGTCATCACAGTGAACAAGTTATACAGAAATGTCTATTGTACATAACATTTAAGGAATTATAGGTGAAAAAACCATATTATGTGTTACTTTTTGGAATAAATAGCAATTCATAATAATTGAACTCTATTGGTTTTAAATAAATAAAATATGATACACATGTTGGTCATCACAGTGAGCAAGTTATACAGAAATGTCTATTGTACATTACATTTAAGAATTTATATGTGAACTAACAATATTTTGTGTTACTTTTTGGACTAAATGGCAATTCACAATAACTGAACTCCATATGGTTTAAAAAAATTAAAACAATACAATTGTTGGTCATTTCAATGAACTAGTTATAGAGAAATGTCTTTTGTACATTACATTTAAAGAAGCCTAGGTGAAACTACCATATTTTGTGTTACTTTTTGGAATAAATAGCATTTCACATTAATTGAACTCTATCAGTTTTAAATAAATAAAAAATGATACACATGTTGGTCATCACAGTGAACAAGTTATACAGAAATGTCTATTGTACATTACATTTATGGAATTATATGTGCAAATACCGTATTATGTGTTACTTTTGGGAATGAATAGCATTTAACATTAATTGAACTCTATTGGTTTTAAATAAATAAAAAAATGATACACATGTTGGTCATCACAGTAAGCAAGTTATACAGAAATGTCAATTGTACATTACATTTAAGAATTTATATGTGAACTAACAATATTTTGTGTTACTTTTTGGACTAAATGGCAATTCACAATAACTGAACTCCATATGGTTAAAAAAAAATTAAAACAATACAATTGTTGGTCATTTCAATGAACTAGTTATAGAGAAATGTCTTTTGTACATTACATCTAAAGAAACCTAGGTGAAACTACCATATTTTGTGTTACTTTTTGGAATAAATAGCATTTCACATTAATTTAACTCTATCAGTTTTAAATAAATAAAAAACGGTACACATGTTGGTCATCACAGTGAACAAGTTATACAGGAATGTCTATTGCACATTACATTTATGGAATTATATGTGAAAATACCGTATTATGTGTTACTTTTGGGAATAAATACATTTCACATTAATTGAACTCTATTGGTATTAAATAAATAAAAAATGATACACATGTTGTTCATTACAGTGAACTAGTTATACAGAAATGTCTACTGTACAATACATTTAAGGAATTATATGTGAAAATACCATATTATGTGTCACTTTTTCGAATAAATTGCAATTCATAATAATTGAACTCTATTGGTTTTAAATAAATAAAAAACGGTACACATGTTGGTCATCACAGTAAACAAGTTATACAGGAATGTCTATTGCACATTACATTTATGGAATTATATGTAAAAATACCGAAGTATGTGTTACTTTTTGGAATAAATAGCATTTCACATTAGTTGAACTCTGTTGGTTTTAAATAAATAAAAAATGATACACATGTTGGTCATCACAGTGAACAAGTTATACAGAAATGCCTATTGTACATCACATTTAAGGAATTATAAGTGAAAATACCATATTATGTGTTACTTTTTGGAATAAATAGCAATTAACAATAATTGAACTCTATATGTTTTAAAAAATACATCAATTGCGTACCACAAGAGGTGAAGCAAGAACACAATACCAAAATATTTTGAGTCGTAACGTTAAATGTATTAAATATTACAGGGGGACATTAATTACTTTTAGCGCAAAAAGTTACAGTAGGTACGATACCCATTACTTGGAAAACTATATTTTTTCCTTAAAAGGGGATATTCGGGGATCCCATACTCAGGTTAGGGTATGTAAGTTTAATTAATTATTTTTTGGGCAGGTACTCTCCAATATGTAAATACTTACCTTAGCTAATTGTGTTAGATAGCCTAATTCAACAAGTTTATGTAGGAAAATGTAACATTCCTTCACTAAAACTGTCGTATGTTTGAAAAGATATGTAAGTACATTTATGTACACAATTTGTCTTTATAAAGACTATTTCATAGGAAACTGTAGAGCTTGTAGCCTTATATAAGGTTAACTTATATTGACATATCTTTTTTCTTGATTGAGTTAAAGAGTGCATCAGGCAGAAAATTTTTAATGACAAATTTATTAAATTGAATTAACGTGACCAGGAAAATAATCATTAAGAGATATCTGGGAGTAATTCCGCTGTTCTTTTCAGTGACTATTTCTTTTTTTGAATTAATACTATAGAATAATGTATTTGTATCCACCTGAAACGCTCGCTGTGACGTAATACTGTCGACTGGGTACCAACACATACGCGCACGGTCGTATCTTGCTAGTTGTATATCGTGGACGAGATAATATTGGCTGTTGCTGTGTCTTTAATTCTCAGTATGACTTTATTACGTAATTTATTTTCTAACTCTGATGCCTTACTTCTGAGAAACGTATCGGCTTGATTTATGTTAATGTTCACATGAAAAATAAAAATCGCAAAAGCCACCTAATAAGATGTTTTAATCGTGTTTTTTTCACAACCAGCTCCTTTCCTCTCTCCACCAACTTCAAATAGTAATAATAGTAATTATTATATTTTATTTAATTACTTCAAATTTGCAAAAAAAAAACGTATAGTGCTTAAGTCCTGAAGAATTGTAAATATTAATTCATTACCTGAAGGTTATCGTGTTGATCGAATTGTTCTAACAGAGAAGCGCGTGCACGCACGCACAAACACACAAATCAATATTCGCGCGCGCACACACATAGCACGCACACATATATTACATTAAGAAATGTTAATATTTTTTTTAATACCATACACCATAAACTTACATAAAATTACTGTCAAGGCATCAGAGATAGGGTCTATTTGAAATTAAATTTCTGTAAATATGTTAGTAAATGACGCTTACAGCTGAAACTTAATGGTTTCTGGAACACTTTTCTTGCTACACTTTCTGTGCATAACCCGTGTTTCTTTAAGGTTTTGCCTAAATGCTGTCAATTTTGAGGTTCTACATTGAGATTTGGCGTTTTGAGAGAAACCGGCAACTTTTTTAATTCCTACAACTGTTTTGTGTTTTAACTTGCACACATACATTTTGTTACATGGCTCACTCTTTGTAATGCAAAGACGCTTACCAAATTTGGTCCCCCTCATTTTGTTATTTCGGGAGTTAAAAAAACCTGAAGAAAACATAATTTTTTGGGATAACTTGAGTCATTTTGTTGCATAACGAACTTATCAAAGCCACTGAAACTGGAGGTAGTTCTCATATTTTACCAAGGTCAGCCCATTTATTTGTTTTGTTTTCGGTGTCTAGGGGGCCTACTTCGCGTTCATTTGAAGAAATTTGGAAAAGAAAATTCACTAAAAAATTAACCGATTTCACTGAAACTTTGCACGTGTCTTTTGTTTGTTAATAGCTTAAAAAAAGTTAATTAGCCACGCCAATCAGACCAGGGTTTCCGAAAAAAGAAATGTCTTTAAATACTGTTTGTGAATTCTAACATAAGAAGGTTGCCTGAATTCAGTGAAAAGCCTTAATTCTGGATTTGGGTTATCCAAGTGTACTTAAAATTTTTTATGACCGAACACGCCTTATATTATGGCATTTCCGCATTTCCCTTTGAAATATAAAGCATGTTTGTAAGAAAAGAAATTCTGGACGTGGTAAGTGCGTTATGGTAGCGACATTTCATTAAATGCTTCAAATTCGAATAGTTTAATTTTGTATGAGGTTCGTTGGCATGAGAACCAGTTTCTTCTGGAACATTTTAAGTTTCTTTTCGCACATTTTTTTGCTGTGTCCGGACTTTCTTAATTTCATAAATCAATACTTATTGTACAGCCAGTGTTAAGGTTACATTGAAACAGATGGAGTTTCTATAGGAAAATAAAAGATACGTTAAAAATCTATTTTATTGTCTTATGATTCATTTCCACTGAAGAGCTGACTTTAAATTATACTTAGTCTTCTTCTTGGACGATGCCAAAAGGTGAAACCTGTGCCCAGGAATATAAAAACTTTATCACTATTTTATGTCATACACATAAACTGCTTTGGGTATTAAACAATCTACGAAAGCGACATTCGAATATGTGTAATTATGCACTAAACCTATTGATGGCAACTAACGATTTGAAGTGACAAAAAATGCATGATAATTATTTATAGTGAGTAGGTAACAATCCTAGAAATAATAATATTATTAGGGTAATTTTAAAGTGATGTTTTAACACAACACATAATACTTTGACGTTAAAAATGTGTAGTCTCAATTTACGTTTTAGTTTACGCAGCCGCCGGCGGTATTCTTGCTCAACAAAGGAAAAACCGCCGTCGGTCACTGTTTGTATATTTACTCATATGCAGCCGAAATAATAAAATAAATAACATTTTCGGCGGCTTTTTACTTAATGAACCAATAAAAAACGCCGACAGGCGGTTTTATTTTCTTTGGACTTGCAATATCCCCGTTTCGTTAGGCAGAACAATATAAGTATTTTCTTTTATTGCTAATGAATGTCGGTCAGCATTAATATAGTAAATATTAGTAGTTCTGTGTGTGTTTCCGTTTATTATTGCGTCCCTTCGCTTTTTGTTAAATTTTTTGAGAATAGGGAGCATATGACACTAGAGTCTGGTGTAGAATCGCCCCATCTATTCGAAAATAGCAAAAAAACGTATCACTGCCATTTAAAAAAATTAAGTTACCGTCAACTTTCGGTATAACCGGTTGCGCTACATTTTTTTTCATAATTTACGTACATAGAGCGCGGCCTTTTTTATTAACCTGACAAAGTTCTATAATTTTCTGTTTACTCGTTTCGACACAATAAATGTTTATATGCACCATATAGACAGCTTGTTAAGTAGACACCTCCCATCATTTTTGGCAAGGTTTAGCAGAATAGTGGGCATATGATACTAGAGTCTGGTGTAGAATCGCCTCATCTTTTCGGAAATAGCAAAAAAATGTATCACTGCTATTTAAAAAAATTAAGTTACCGTCAACTTTCGGTATAACCGGTTGCGCTATATTTTTTTTCTTAATTTACGTACATAGAGCGCGGCCTTTTTTCTTAACCTGACAAAGTTTTATAATTTTCTGTTTACTCGTTTCGACACAATAAATGTTTAAATGCACCATATAGACAGCTTGTTAAGAAGACACCTCCCATCATTTTTGGCAAGGTTTTGCAGAATAGTGGGCATATGATACTTGAGTCTGCTGTAGAATCGCCTGATCTATTCGGAAATAGCAAAAAAATGTATCACTGCCATTTAAAAAAATTAAGTTACCGTCAACTTTCGGTATAACCGGTTGCGCTACATTTTTTTCTTAATTTACATACATAGAGAGCGGCCTTTTCATTAACCTGACAAAGTTTTATAATTTTTCATTTCCTCGTTTCGCCACAATAAATGTTTATATGCACCATATAGACAGCTTGTTAAGTAGACACCTCCCATCATTTTTGGCAAGGTTTAGCAGAATAGTGTGTATATGATACTAGAGTCTGGTGTAGAATCGCCTCATCTTTTCGAAAATAGCAAAAAAACGTATCACTGCCATTTAAAAAAATTAAGTTACCGTCAACTTTCGGTATAACCGGTTGCGCTACATTTTTTTTCTTAGTTTACGTACATAGAGCGCGGCCTTTTTATTAATCTCACAAAGTTTTATAATTTTCTGTTTACTCGTTTCGACACAATAAATGTTTAAATGCACCATATAGACAGCTTGTTAAGAAGACACCTCCCATCATTTTTGGCAAGGTTTTGCATAATAGTGGGCATATGATACTTGAGTCTGGTGTAGAATCGCCTGATCTATTCGGAAATAGCAAAAAAATGTATCACTGCCATTTAAAAAAATTAAGTTAACGTCAACTTTCGGTATAACCGGTTGCGCTACATTTTTTTTCTTAATTTACATACATAGAGCGCGGCCTTTTTATTAACCTGACAAAGTTTTATAATTTTCTATTCACTCGTTTCGACACAATAAATGTTTATATGCACCATATAGACAGCTTGTTAAGTAGACACCTCCCATCATTTTTGGCAAGGTTTAGCAGAATAGTGGGCATATGATACTAGAGTCTGGTGTAGAATCGTCTCATCTTTTCGAAAATAGCAAAAAAACGTATCACTGCCATTTAAAAAAATTAAGTTAACGTCAACTTTCGGTATAACCGGTTGCGCTACATTTTTTTTCTTAATTTACGTACATAGAGCGCGGCCTTTTTATTAACCTGACAAAGTTTTATAATTTTTCATTTACTCGTTTCGCCACAATAAATGTTTCTATGCACCATATAGACAGCTTGTTAAGTAGACACCTCCCATCATTTTTGGCAAGGTTTAGCAGAATAGTGTGTATATGATACTAGAGTCTGGTGTAGAATCGCTTCATCTTTTCGAAAATAGCAAAAAAACGTATCACTGCCATTTAAAAAAATTAAGTTACCGTCAACTTTCGGTATAACCGGTTGCGCTACATTTTTTTTCTTAATTTACGTACATAGAGCGCGGCCTTTTTATTAACCTCACAAAGTTTTATAATTTTCTGTTTACTGGTTTGGGAGCGATCACTTTATAAGTGCACAATGCATCCATAATATAGCATGTCTGTTAAGTTGACACATTTAAGTCATTTTCATGCCAGTAGGATTAATTAAATAGTCACCGTCTGTTAACTTCATTCATTTTCATAACAATAGATTATATAAATTGGCTTTGTTTAATTTATTATCACTCTACATGACCTATTTATTTATATTTTATTTTCCTTGTTTGAGGGTAGAAAGCACAAGCCGGCAACGCCGCACGCCAGGCGAGCGACGTGAATTCTCTCTGGTTTCACGGGATGCGTCTACTTAACGTTCGCCCAAGA